>OZ010572.1:130249949-130352449 GCA_963932145.1 Acanthosepion lycidas
AATTATAATCAACGTGTATTGTACATTGTTCCTTTCACCTGAGATGTATAGGATTGCATCGATAAAACCTCATTTAGTCGGAAGAACTCCTTTCATAGAACGGAACGCATTTGTGCATGAATTGCGCATGTATTTCATTTGACAAATATTTCAATATTAAATCAAAACAATTGAACACGATATTTGCTTATTAATTTTTATCTGATGAAGATTTTGATAAATGAAACGCTAAAAGCAGCAGGAATGTCATCGACGCAACAATAAAAAACCTGAGTAATGACTAAGCAAGATATTGAAGGAGTTTTTTTGTTTTTTTCTGGTTAAGTGAATTTTGCCGCTGGAATAATGAACAAAGCCGTGTAAAGAATATATACATGTTGCTATGTAATAACTAATAATCATTTTCATAATATTAACATCCAATAATCCTATTATAATACTGATTGTCTTAGCACGACCGTTACGCCCTGACAATACCTCGTAAATGATGGACTATTCCATTATTTCTTCAAATTACGACCATCATTCATATTTATCATTGCTAATGAATTATTTTTTGAAAATTGTAAAACTTAGATATTTAACGACGCGACAGGGAGATTTCAACGGATATTTTACTGCCGTAGAGCTCGCCATGAGATTATTCATCATTAACTTAGGAATTAAGTTTTATAAGAAAATTAAAATAGGAAATACATGAAATTTTCACTGGTATTTTTAGTAATACTTATTAAGTAACGAATACTTACATGTTGCTATATAATATCTAATCCTAATTTTAAATAATATTATTAGGTTGGTGCAAAAATAATGACGCAATAATGTCGTTTTTTGACGTTAAAAAATACGTCAAAAAACGAAATTATTACGTCATAACCTAATAACTACAGATGAATAAGAGACAAGAAACAACAAAAACCTGGTTCTGCCGATAATTGCTACAATCACCATGTACAGAATATGTGAATAACAAGGACGTTTTAAGAAAAATGAAAACTTCAAGGAGACTTATATTAACAATCTGAAAGAGTTGATTGACATTTCCGGGACGTATGAGATCTAAAATGTTTGTAATACTCACAGGAAATAAGGGCAGCACGAAACAATAAGGACCCTACAAAGCGGTTTCGTGAGAATAAATAAGAGAGGAGATTAAAAAGGGGGATAATAAATGATAATGATTGCCCGCATTTTAAAGTTATGATCTTCAAATATTTAGATGTAATATCAATTGCTATGCTTTCTTAATACCTCTTCTTTTATTTTTCTCTCTCCTTAACGATGTTTTCATTTTTCTCATATTCTCTCAGACTCAGTAATCCCGTACGTCTTAGTGTTTTTACTGCTTTGTTTGGGGTGAAGAAAAACTCAAAAAAAAAAAAAAAAATACAAAAAAAAAAAAAAATTATGGGTTGGGGAGCCAAGATGGCGACGTTTTGGAAGGACATAACACATAAAAGGAAATATATAATTGTTGTAACCAAGGGAAGGTTACTGAATAGAATAATCAAACGAAGGTTGGTAATGAACGATAATACTTAGGACAAGAACAACACATATAAGATTCACCAGCAGCGCGTAGAAGAAGTAGTCAACTGCTAGAAGTGAGTCAAGTAATATTCCACAATGAATCTCCACTCGGTCAGATGTGGCACAAGTCCCAATTTAATGTGGAATATCCGAGCCTGTAGGCACGGCAAAAAATTCCCCGTAGATCCCGTATAAAACGGGGTCGGGTAGCTGTCTCCTGAGATGAGACTGCCCTTCGACATAGACTCATCTGGGGATCCTCTCTGACCGGAGTTTGACTAGCACAGCTGGAGACGAATCTCATTCTGCAGACCAAAATACAGTATTTACTAATGTATTTATGTTAATGGGGAAATACCCATTATCGTCCGTAGGTATGCTACAACAATAATACTTATTTTTCTTTTACTGAGTTCACCCCAAGCAACCCAGTAAAGGCCATTATGTCACAAGGAGTTACTGGGTGTGGAAGAGTTAGGAACACTGTTAAAGAGCGAAGACAAAAGAAGAGAAATCAGGAGGACCGTAGATAGCGATTTATATTTCATTTAAAGTTTTAAAAATTAAGGTTGGCCGGAAAGCATGGAGCTGGAAGGGAGTTCCCCAAGCGAGAAGTGCGTGAAAAGAAACTGTTAGCATAGAACTTATGGTTGCATCTAGCCAGCTCAACCGTATATTGGTGAAAGCTCGTCGCCAGTCTAGTCCTGGTCCTAAATTCTTAGCACAAGAGTGAAGATCTCACCAGGGCAATTACGATGAAATTATTTCTAGAAAAGACACAGAGAGGCAAACTTACGGCGGCAAGAAAGTGATTGAAACCGAGGGGACTGATAAAAGCCAATAATATTGCCGATTCTTGTTTGGATTTTATCAAGGAGCTCTAGATAAACAGCGAAAGCTTGGCATCAGATGTGGCAGCAGTATTCTAAGCATTGCAGAATGATAGACTTATAGGTTTGTTAGATTCCAGAGATAAATATTGTCTGGCACGACACAGTGAACCGACTTTAATAGCTGACCTCGCAATGGATTCAATGGAGTCTTTCCACTTAATGTCAGTCAAGAACGTTAGCGACAGTAGGCACAACGAGCCACTCTCATGGAAGTCAGTGAAAATTATGCTAATTGAAGGCTCTCGTACATATTAATAGAGAGCAGTTTAGTTTTGGAGGCGTTAAAATTATTAGTTTGGTGCAAAAATAATGTCGTTTTCTCACATGTGAGAAAACGACATTATTTTTGCACCAACCTAATAACAAGCCATCCTTTACTGCAGTTAACAATAGACTAAAGTTCCTATCTTTTAATATTCCAATTATGCTTACATTACGAAGTATCTGTGCTATCCGTTGATCCTCATTGAATCATTTGCTGACAGTTCTGAATTATCGTCTTTAAAACTAGAAGTAATAAAATCGCTAGACGGCGTGCCATTAGCTGAATATAAATAACCGTCATTCACGATGAAGGGAGTTATTCTTTGAAGCTGGAGAGAAAGCAGACTAGTGAATGTGGGCGAGCAATTAGCCTCAGAAGACAGACAGGGTAACTTCTATATATATATATATATATATATATATATATATATATATATATATATATGTTCAAGTTAACTACCGTTGGAGAATTTCATCACAATGAAGAATGAACTTGCAACAGATATGTGGTTTTACTGCCTAATCTTTACAGTATCATTACCAGAACATCCGAGCGCATCGGTGTGAAGTAAAGGATAAAGACTCAAAATTTAAACCTAGAAGCAGGTTCACCCATTTCTGCGCCGATAACCGTTACCTTTACCCGCATATACAAGATATGAATAAAGACTTACAGTCATTAATTTTCGTCTAGTTTTTCTTTCAACTTAATTCGGATGCTTTTGTTTTATCACAATACCCGGGTCATCTTTTTACATTCTGCAACCGATACGCTAGCAGGTTGGATTGGAAAGTTTAGAATTAGGTTTAACGCTCAGAGACTAACGGTATAGTTTAAAAAATAAAAAAATTAAAATTTAAAAAAATTAAAAATTTAAAAAATTTAAAAATTAATAATAAAAAATAAAATAAAAAATAAAATAAAAATAATAATCTAAATTTTCTAGGCGATCATGGCTCTCCAAAACATCCTATTCTTTGTCGGTCATATTAAGTTTTGTCTTTTTGTTAGCGCGTCCAAACTGTTCTGCTCCATTTACATACACTTATTAGGTAGTTTACTGCTTTACTCTGTCCATCCTGTCTACAATATGCCCTGGAGGAGTTAGATTTTCCAGACCTTCTTTTTTCATTTTCTTCAAAACTTCACATTTAAAGCTATTACGCCTCCTCATTTTACTACTAAACCAGTAAACCAAAGGGTGGAACAAGGTTGGAAGGGAGAAGCTGGGATATAATGCTTGGTTGCTCCGTTGCATGTCTAGGGCGGCTAGCCAATCCTCGTTACAGACGCCTACTCAGGCACATTTTTTGTTCAACATCCACAGAAGCCACCTATGGTTTATATTTCAACTATGCTGAGCGAACCTTAGTTACAGTTTCTGGGAGATAGTGCGTTATTTGGCGTGATCAATGCTAGTACGCTAAAGCCTTCGAATTGGGAATTCGTGGCAGCTTAATCATCGATGTAACATAAATAGTCCCGTCTACCCAATTTCACCTACAAGGCTTTGGTCAACCTGTGGGTATGGTTTTCAGGCATTTTCCAAAGGTACCGCACGTTGTGATCGCCTGACCTGGCCGATAACACGAAGTTACTTTACTGACAAATCGATTATGGTAGGATTCGAACCTGGGTCGCATGGTCGAAAGGTTGACTTATATTCTATAATATTGATTGATTGATTGATTCTATTTCTACCGCTTATCATCAATTTGCAGGTTATTTACAACCAGAAAATATTTTTAAAGTCTCAGAGATAATACTTAGTGAAACAAGTCTTATTAATTAACCCATAGTGGGGGTGAGAAGGATTTATACTTTTCCAAAGCGTATTTGCGCGTAAGGAAATATAACGAACGTTACTGAAATTGAAACTCAGCTTTCCGATTAACAATAAAGTCTGTTATATTCCGTGCTAATAGGAATATATACTTGAAAAACAAGGTGGATAAATTAAGTAAAGGTTTATTGTAAAAACCAATACAATAAGAATAAAGGTAACAGTTATTCACAAGGTCGTCGCAAGTCAATGCTGTAGTGAGTACTACTATTGGAAGGTCGGTAGTTCTCGCGTAATTCTGAGTCGAACTCAACAGATCCCAACTAGTCAATATTTACTAGCTCCCACCATCACCACAACAGTAAATGTGGCACAAGGCCGAATTTAATGTGGGGCAATCCGAGCCCGTAGGCTCGGACAAAATTCCCCGTAAATCCTGCATGAACGGGTTTGGATCTGTCTACCTCCCCGGACTAGACTCTACCCTTCGGCATAGCGTCGTCCGGGTTCCTCTAAGCCCGAAGGCAGAGAGTTGGACAACAGCTAAGAGCTGTGTAATAGATCCCAACTATATTTACTAACCGCCCCACGCGATCAGATGTGGCACAGGGCCGAATTTAATGTGCGGTATCCGAGCCCGTAGGCTCAGCACAAATTCCCCGTAGACCCCGTATAAAACTGAGTCAAGTAGCTGTTTTCCCTAGATACGAGACTCTGCCCTTCGACACAGCTTCATCTGGGGATCCTCTCTGTCTGGAGGCAGAGAGTTTGATCAGCACAGCTGGAACAGATCCAAGCTAATATTTACTAGCCCCCCTCCCCACGAGGGAAGATGTGGCACAAGGCCGAGTTTAACGTAGGTCTTCCGAGCCGTAGGATAGGCCAAAAAATCCCCGTAGAACTCGAATAAACGGGATCGGGTTGGTCAACTTCCCCGAACGAGAGACTGCCCTTCGGCGGAGCATCGTCCGGGTTGTTCTCTGCCCAGAGGCAGAGAGTTCAACTGTTTAGCTGGAACAGCTTGCAGCTAGGTTCTGTAATCCGTTAACTTACAGATACTTATAGGTAGTTACTATCTGTATAGTGTAGTCACCCATAGGGGTGACAGGTTACGTCATTATCCATTACACCATCTGTACATCCACTTGATATTACCAAGCGCCTACTCAGCTCGACGTTCCTTAACTTCGATGATTAGAGATCAATGTGATATGGCTGTTAGCCCATATATAATATAAAACACAATGTTAATTTATATTAATATTTACCTCGAGCACAATTTGCTGATTATCCGAGTTCCGGTCTGTTCTATTGTGGGCACTTTTGTACTAATGCCTTTGGAGAAGGCATGAATATATTTCTTATACTCTCAACTGTAGTTAAAATGTAGACTGGGATCTCTAACCTTAATTGCCGCAAGGAAAACTACCCTGAATTCAACACTATGACGAAAGCAGCGGGAAACTATTTTTCCTTTCTCAAGAAATATATGTAGTAACGAATAATCGCAAACGACTTTAAGGGTTATGGGATTAAAATATATATACGTGTGTATGTGTGCAAATAAATGCTAACAGTGAATTCTACAAGAAAATCTTGTGACAAAATGCAAATAGAAATTTTTTGAAATATTTATAAATTAACATCTTTTTAAAACCAAAAACTAAAAAAAAAAATGTTTCGTTCAATACTGTTCGAATAACGGCTTGAAAAACGTTCAAGAATGTTTGTCGAATAAATATATAAATACTTCCGCTTCCTCCTAATTAACGCAGGGCCCTCTTCAATCCGAAATCTCAGAATTCCAAAATTGCCCCCGAGACATTCCAATCCAGCTTATTTCCAACTGCATCTCATCTATAATTCAATTAAACTGTTTCCGTAAATAGAGAAGACTTCTGAACAAAAATATTTTTCTCCTTCATCCTCCCACTCACCGATATTTAACGGAACTGAATGGAAGATTGTGTGAAGAGCCGATCGGTCAGTTGAACCGATAAGCTCCCTGTAGAGTATAAGTTTCCAGCTTACGGCGCTAGTCATCGCTGCTGCAGCGAGTAAGTATTTGCGAGGAGGAATTACTAGCTTCACACCCAAAAGGTTTTGAATTTAAAAATTCTCACTTTCCGAAGACTGACAAGGCTAAGAAATCCAGTTTACCCTGCTATTTAAACTGTTGAAAGGGGAAGAGATCTCTTTATTGTTTTCCCAAAGACGTAAGGGAATGTTAAAGCTTCGACCGGAATTTGAACTCAGCTCAGCGATAACCGCTACTCAATGCACAAATCTAATAAGATAAGGATTAGTTTGTTAGTTGAACAGCATATTTACTACTTATATGTCATTTAATGTCGAAATTTAATTTTCTTGAGAGCTTTGTATTATTAATATTTTTTTTTTTTACTATTAACATCTGTTGCTGGTATTTTTATTTTAAAATATATATGTTTATACTTTTGTTATAGTCCGGTTCCTTGTACCATGGTAATAGTCCAAGGTAGAACCAATAAAGAAGAACTCGAACACGGATATGGAATAACACAGATATATTACAAACAGGAATATATACAGAGAAGTAGAAGTGTTAGTACGAACAATCAGGTTTAGTAGTAATTGTCTGAACGCGACTCTGTTTCGGTCTGCCTCTGACTCGACTGACTCGCTCGCTTTGACTGACTGACGGACTTCATTCCAGACTTCAGGCTGAACAGTATTTAATCACCCGCTCCACGAGGGCATCATGTGGACCAAGGCTGGTTTAACGTGGGATCTTCGAGCCCGTGGGCGCGGCCAAAAATATGCCCTTTGAACCCGTATAAACAGGTTCAGGGTCGGTTTACCTCCCCGAAAGAGTCTCCGTCCTTCGGCGCAGCCTCGTTCGGGTTCCTCTCCGCCCGAAGGCAGAGAGTTCAACCGATCAGCCGGTCGCCCGACTTCAGGCTGAACTCCCTGCTTCCCCTTGAGGCGCAGTATTTATTACGTATGGAATAGTCCATTATGTTATTATGGGTAAGGTCTCATCTTTCATAGTGTTTCTATCCCTGTTTGCGGTGGGTGGTTCACTATTTGCCCATAGCTGAGACACTAAAAGGTGCTACCACCCCAAGGTTAAGGATAAACTTCTGTATTCTTTTACTTGTTCTTGAAAATCGAATACAAGCAAAGGAAAACAAATCTTTCCACTTGGAAGACTGGCGCAGCACATTCGTTCTACACTTACTTCCATACCTACTTTGGTCTTCAACCTTATATTAAGCTGTGTGTCGATGACAAATATCTTCTCAGTGTTCTAAAGTCGAGCTAGAGTGAAGACATTGGCTTTTAGACTCTTAGCGGAAACTTGAATAACATTTCAAGTGTTAATAAAATGCGATACCGTGCCAAATTTGGCAAAGGCCAATCGCGGATTGTCTTGATTCGAAACAAATTTAACGAGATCGATTCAAGTATTAGAAGCTAATATTTGGGGGCAACTAAATGTTAGATTTCAAGTGTTGGTTTTCAAGCTGACTCCATTAACTTTGAGATTTAATAAGTTCCATCACAATAGGTCCAGTCGTAAATAACCACAGGCTGTTGTGTGATAAGCTTTATTTATAATAATAACAAGGAATGAATGGTTTAGTTACAAGTAAATCGATAATGTATTACTTCGTTTGGATCAATTAAGATCTCAGATTATTCTTAAACCTTATTTTTAATGTGGAATTTTTTTTTTCTTTTTACAGCGAATTTTTAAGCCAGTTTTATCACATTTATTTATTAAAATCAAAAGAAACATATCTTATTTCAATTTATTTACCTTTCTTTTTTATTTTTAGGTTTGGTTGAATTTAAAATTATTCCCATTTACAATGAGAATCAAGAAAAAATTCCTTTTGAAATGAATTTAACAACCAAAGTCAATTTTTATTAAATAAATCTGTCAACAATTATCGAGGTATCACTAAAGCATCTAATCAGATCTTTATTTTCGATCGTCACTGCTAACTTATAGACGGAGAGTGACGGTCTGGAGGAGTTGAAAACGAAAAGCAAAGTAAATTTAAATTAAATAAATATTATTTAAAGATAATATTACTATTAGACGAAAAACAATAGAAATTAAGATAAAAGAAATACTAGTCGAAAATTAATAATGGTTCACAATAATTCAAGATAATATTACTATTAATACGATTCTATGAAAAACAATAGAAATGAAAATGAAATAAATACTAGTAAAAACTTAGCAGTAGTTGACAATGCTTCATGTAATAAAAATTCAAGATGGCATTGTTCCTAATGCTAAGAGATGGAAAACGAGAGAAGTTGAAATGAAACAAATTGATTCTTCTCATTGGAAATCAAGATATTAGACGAATAATAGTATTTTTCTCTTATAAATGCTGTTTTACTTCAAGAGGTGGGCGATCATGTCTCTCCTTGATTTCTTTTCTTATCTGTGAATCGCTGTGACGGAGTTGTTTCCTATTACTTTCTCCACGGTTTTGAATTTAGCATTATCCTTTTCCTAGACTGGATGTTACACTTATTTGAAAGTGCATTTGCTGCCGTGGCAGCATTTAAACTAGCTCCTGCGAAGGGATCTTGATTGGGCCTTCATCACAATAGGTAAGGAAGAGTAGATGCGATAGGCAACAATAAACTACGGAAGGACTCAAAACTGATCACTGCATTTAAGTATTGCATTAATATTTAAGCTTACTTTTTAAAAGTTCAACGATAATTCTTCTGCCACTTAATTTAAAGAAAATGTGATGCACGTAGATCCTTACTTTCAGTACAAAATTCACTTTTTATTTCAAGGGTGACTTTCGCTGGATTTCGCAATTAATTTCGATTATTCCCAAATTTATTTCCAAGTTATAAAAATTGTTATCATACGAAAAATAAATAAATAAATAAATAAATAAAAACAAAAAACAAACAAAAAACACACCTAAAACAAGCGCTGTAATGAAATCTTGGGAATTCAGAATTTCCGGATTGCAGGTCAGGATCCGATCCGGAATGTTTTTACTTTGCTCACGGAGTCGGCCTGATTCCAAATTAGTATCATATACTGAGCTACAGTCTCTAAGAGAAAAGTTGAAAAAGTGTGACACAGTGACATTCGCCATTATTATTTAGATTATGTATAAAATATTTAATATGCGTATGAAATAATAAAAATTATCATCATCATTGTCTATTACTATAGCGTGCACGTTTGCCTACGATGACTGTGTTTGGTATACCCTTGTCAGACTGGGTGTCATGATGGGTGAATTGGGCTTCGTATATTTATATCCCAGAGTTACTTTTGTTGCTCTTTTATTCAGTAATAATAATAATAATAAGAAGAAGTATAAAATATCTTATACATACATTTCCAGTGCAGTAAAGCTTGGTGAAACCGTTTTGTTCATGACGCCACTTAGACGATACACGTATATTTGAATTAAACTTGTATTGCAGCGTTCCAAAGATGCCAAGATGTAGCCAGTATTATCATACCACATTGGCAACATTCAATTCTTGATAATGACTGAAACAGTCAAAATTATTTAAGCAAAAACAAAAGAATAATATGAATTTTGGACAGTTTAACTACAATTAAGTTTTGATTGAAAAAAAAAAAATTGGGGGAAAATAACTAAACTGATATTGTCAGTTGAATTTAACGAATCTGTTATATTTCCATACGATAATATTATTCGGAAGAGCAAGTATTTTTCATACTAAGAGTTACGGTACGAGACTCGAGAGACACTCACGATAGAGGCGTATTATTTAAATGGTTATGTCCAATGAGGTGGATGATATCAATGAAAGAGATGGTAGGAGCAAGTAAATATTATGAGAATAAGTAGGATAGCTAACGATTCGAATGAATTAGTATTGCAGCGTACAGGGAAGCATGCACGCCGAAGCCTGTTCCATAATGTTTGGGAAAAAGAGCTGCCTGAGTGGAACGTAAGGTATTTCGCAACGATATGAAGGTGCAAATGCAGAGCGTAAGAAAGAAACCTAAAGAAAATATGAAAAGAAAAACGAAGGAGAGACAGAGAGAGAGAGAGAGGGAGAGACAGAGAGAAATTGCCTTCTAGAGATTTATTTATTTTTAGATATAGAATTTTTTGCCTAGTTACGGATTGAAGCATTAGTTAATATTTTCCTTCCGAGCGTGCGTTACGTTGCAGAACAGCAGGTTCGTTGACAGCGAGCAGTTTCTTAAACACTTGTGGATTAAAAATTACTCTTCGGCCAAATCGTTACCCACGAGTAACAAACAAAACAATCTAGCAGTAACCAGATTTTACTTTTGGGTTATAACTAACTGCTATAAGCGAAGCAAAGTAGACATGAGGCGTAAGGGAGCGGTGAGGTGCATAGTTCAGCGGCCGTCTTCTACGTCCATTCTGCCAGGCCCACTTAGTTCCTTCCGTTTGCCCTTACGCAGGATGGTCCTTTTTATAGACATCAGTTTTCTGTTTACATTATTGCCATATTCACGACGTTTCGGCTGCTGTACGCTCCGGTCTTCTTCAGGTGATTGGAATTTCGAACTGAACCCTTTATATCGAAATTCTAGTCACCTGAAGAAGATCAGAGCGTACAACGGCTGAAACGTTATGAATATGGCAATAAAGATGAGGACAACAGTCCAAACAATACAAGTAATACAAATAATTACAATAACTCATCTCAGAAAAATAAACAGAAAATTTCTTTTTCTTGTCATCTTTGTCTAAAAAAGTAATTAATCTTCCTTTTGTCCCTTACTCTCAATCTGAAACTCTTGCCAGCTGATAACCAATAGCCGAGAGTAAATGTTCCGTATCGAGTTGTTCAACATGTCCCGTTGTTTTTCAATTTAACAAGACCTCAGCTGACTCATATTGCTACTCGTGACACCCATCTTAAGTCGGAAGTTAGGTCAGTAGATATTACGCTGTTAATATTCACTCATAGTGTTCGCCACTGCTAAAGGCTATTTGAAGAAAGTTGTCGATCACGAGGCACAAATATCAACTAACTAAATAATCCTTCTTTTAAGAGACTTTTAGAAATAAAATTTTAAAAAACAAACAGACATCCGGAGTGAACAAGAACGATCGCTGATTCTCCTATACTCGTTCTTGTTCCAGGAACGTAAAAATGTTCTTTTCCTCAGTCTTAGAATCAAAACGTCCTTTACGCAGCTTCTTACCGACCGAGAGTTTGCGTCAATTCAAACATTTGACTCACACGAACAGCAACGATTTACTCTGGCAGGGGAACAAACAAAAAGAAAGAGCAAAAGAAAGAATTGGAGGCGTTCGCTCGTTCCTTCAACCCCAACCTCGGAAATCTCGCGAGAGAACGTCATTGTTTATAAACAAGCAAAAAGGAAAACTTGAAATAAGCAAATCTTTTTCGTTGCTTTATTCTCTAAAAATGGCTGCTATTTTCTGCTCAGATTGTCTCCATTTTGTGAGCGTCTGCAATTTCTGTGAGCATAAAAGAAAATGACGTCTCGAAGTGAACATTGAAGCAACACTTAAGCTCTGTACACGACTTACATGTCGAGTAACGGCCTACAGCTTCTCCGACTAAAACATTCTTACGCGATGCTTTTAGATGCCAAACAGCAAATGAAACACGATTTTTACCTTCTTTTTTCACCTATCTTTAAGATATCATTATTTCTAGAAATACTTTCAGAAAGTGAATGAATCGAAAAACAACGTGAACCCCCCCATATATATATATATATATATATATATATATATATATATATATATATATATGATCAATTTAAGTGCAGTACTAGATTGGTAGCAAGATCTACTCATTTTACAGTTGAAAAGTTTAGATATAATCCTAAGTTCTATGCAAACAGTTTCTTTCCTCGCACTTCTCACATGTGGAACTCTCTTCTGGATTCTTGCTTCCCAGGCAACTTTGACCTTCAAAAATTTAAATGTAATGCCAATCGTTATCTTCTATTTTCTTAATTCGTTTTCTTTTATTGTTCTCTCTGCTTCTCTTACTTATTCATATATTCTTTCACACTCAGTAACGTCACCTGCGTCTTTGTGGCCTTGTTGCCTTTCTTGAATGAAATTATACACACACACATATATAAAATGGAAAAAATTAATTTAGAGTATATCTGTAAAAGGACAATATAAAAAAGACAAAAGGAAAACATAGCCAACACCGCGGGACTTTATCAAGGCACATTACCTCTTCCGAGAGGCTCTACATTTGCCTTGATAAAGTCCCTCAGAGGACGAAACGCGTCGTCTAAGATTAGGTTTTCTTTTGTCCATGTGTATATCATTTTCCCTCATCGAGGAATAGGCTTTCTAGGCATGTTTAAAAGAAGGGAAACAGAATTTCAAATGGTGAAGAATGGAAACGGGAAACCACTCCGCTATCTTTCCCACGAAGGTAATGTCAGTTTACAGTTAATAAAGGGAAAAAAAATCTGGGGAGAACCGTGACCGCGTACGCCCTGTGATATTTATACAAGCTGAATTTTCCATATTTTCCTGGGTCTACAACCAAATCATCATTTACTATATATTGTTAAATGTAACAGATTAAATGCTGTAAAATCCAAAATGATAATAAAAAATATCCATTCTTTAGATTTTCTATCACTAGATGTATTTTTTAAAAATGTCTTATTTACTAGTGTGGGCTTACAAAAGATTGCTTGAAAATATTCAAAACCCTGTCTTTATTGTTTGAAAAATTGATTTGTTTAGAAATTTACTAAATTTCATCCAGTTCAATCATAAAAAAAAATCTAATTGAATATACAGTATATTCTCGATTTAAAATTTCTTCCTTTCCTTTCCTTTGTTTTGTATTATTTTATTTCGAAAAACGAAATGGTTTGATGAAGAACCACGGAATTTGGCGTCATGGTCTTCTGATAGACTGAATATCAACCTAAATTTAAATCTTGAGCAATTTCAATTTACCCAGTCAGATTTTCCCCTAATTTTATAATACTTTATCAAATAAAATTTATTCCTTAAGTCGAAATATTTTACCTGCATCTGAGGTCAATTTCGAATGTGACACTAAGACGGAAGTTCTCCAGTCGTTCGTAACTGTAAATTATTTGAAGATTAAAATCGATGGGAGTCAGTGAGGAACGTTATGATGTCTGCAGCAATAGCCACAGAAACTGAACTAATTCCAGATAACCTAGCGGAAAATGCGACCATCCGCACACCCAATATATATATATATATATATATATAAAACAAAAAAAAAATGTCCACTTTTTGACAGGTGGCAAATCAATCAATTTCTATATTTCACTGGGTATAATATAGAAAATGTTTAGTCGCTGCGATTTCATTTTATTATTTAATGCTGTTAAATGAATTTCTTTCGACGGAAATTTTATGCGGAAGGCTATTTCTGATTGGTAACAAAGCAAATATGAAATTCAATTCTGTATCGATCTTGAGACAAATAGAAAATATATCCATTATTGAGTTAGTATCACGTACCAGACAATTTTTCTCTCCAGAATCTATCCTACTACTCTGTAAGTCTACCATTCATCCATGCTTAGAATATTGCTGCCACATGTTGTCCAGTGCTCCTGCTATTAGGTTGGTGCAAAAATAATGACGTAATAATGTCGTTTTTTGAAGTTAAAAAATACGTCAAAAAACGACATTATTACGTCATTATTTTTGCACCAACCTAATACTTACCTTGAACTCTTTGATAAAACCCAAAGACGAAACAGCAATATTATTGGTCCTGATCTGGCGTCTCGGCTTCAATCGCTTTCCTACTACTGTAAAGTTGCCTCTTTGTGTCTTTTCTATAAATACTTTCATCGTAATAGGCTTTCTTCAAATTTAAGTGCAGTACTAGACTGGCAATGAGGTCTCATCAATTTACAATTGACCTGACTAGATGTATCCTTCTGTTTCTGGAGCCTACGATATTTGAACGCTCTCATATATGGACATTGGTGAAGAAATAATTTCACAGTTATTTATACGATGTTTTATGTATAGTTCTATCTAAAACACTTTAAGAAAAGAAATCATTACTTACCAAATAAAAAAAGAAATCAATGAATAAAAAGAAAGAAAGAAAGAACTGAGTTTTATTTTTCTATTTTCTTAGTATTTATTGCTCAGGTCTGAAAACCAAAAAATTAATATTCGGTACAGAACTCTTACAAATGAATTGAAAAAACAACAGAGAAAATTTATTGTAGCCATTTTTCAAAATGCAATATTTCGTAAATTATTCATAAAAGCAAAATGATTTTAAATGCATTTTTAAGTGGCTCTTAAATGGGTTTTAGAAGAAATAAAATTCATTATCAACAAAAACACTAGCATTTTTCTTTACATAAATAACATTCTCAAAGACATCGTGAAAAATCTCCAAATAGCAACAATGATATTCACAACGGAAATATTCAACTTCCAGCAAAGAAATACGATGATTCGGCATTATCAAGGATTTTTAAAAAATACCTTTTTTCCAGTCTTTGTATTTACTGAGTTCTGAATTGTGGTTTGCTCTTTCAGATTTCTTGTTTAGATTCGGATCGACCTCAGCCACACAAAATGATAGAGCAAGCAAATCAGTTTGTAAAAAGCTGGAGTATAACTATCACTCAAGATGAACCATGTTTAGAATTTTGTTGCCAAAAATTGTCAGATGCCCTGCTATTTACCTTGAGATCAGGACCAATAATATTACTGATCTTCTTTAGATCTTATCTTGATAAGATCCAAAGAAGAATCAGCAATATTATTGGTCCTGATCTGGCGGTTTGGCTTCAGTCACTTGCTCACCACTGTAAAGTTGCCTCTCTGTGTTGTTTCTATAAATAATTTCATGGTAATTTTTGGGATGTGCTCTTCGCTATGGTGCCTACACTTCATGAATTTAAGCACAGTCCTGGATTGTGGTCGATATCTCGTCAATTTATACTTTAGCTAGCTAGATATAGTTGTAAGTCCTATGCCCACAGTTTATTTTCTCGCACTTCTCGCTTGTGGAGCTCCTTTCAGGTTCCATGCTTTCCAGCTAACTGTAATCAGCAAAAATTGAAATGCAATGTCAATCGTTATCTACCAACCTGCTTATTACTCTTTTTTCTATCCGTCTTTATTAATACTTCTGTTCCTAATTCTTCTGCATCCTTGTGTATTAGTGGGGTTATTGTCTTGCATGGAGTGAAGCCAATTTATATATATATATATATATATATATATATAAATTGACTTCACTTTATATATATATATATATATATATAATTTTATTAGAAAAACAGAGCAATATAAAATAAAGTAATACTCCGTGCGAAAATATTTTAAAAAACAAAATTAATAAGTCGAAAACTTGATGTCACACACCAAAGTAACAATCTATCGATAAAAAGTTGGAGCTAGACGAGTATTTCCACAATAAATATATAAAAAAAAATAAGCAATATGGCTGCTGTATATCATTAATAGGGAAATTTCGAAAAGAATATTTAAAAATCGTTAGTCAGGGACAAACTGGCCTCGGACTCATCTCTCTCGGAGAACGGACCAGTATATCAATAGATAACATGATAGAGATGCTGACTTTCTGTACACAAACAACACACTTCGGAGTGATATCAGACATATATCAACAAGATGAAGGTTTAGCAATGGGCTCGCCATTATCACCGGAAATTGCAAACATATACATGGAATATTTCGAAGAAATAGCATCAGAATCCACATCACTAAAGCCAACCCTATGGTTATACTTAGATGACACCCTCATACTTTGGCCACACCAGGAAGAGGTTTAGCTCCTACTGGAACATATGAAAATAAGATCATCGATACAGTTCACAGTGGAGAGAGAAAACGACAACAAACTCGCCTTCCTGGATGCACTGATATCTCGTACGAAGCATGGGTTCAAGTCTTCCGTATGCCGCAAGCCAACATTCATTGGACAATATCTCAATTTCAACTTCCACCACTCATATAACGTAAAGAAAGGGATCGCCCGATGTTGAGCAAAAGTCCTATGGTAAGACAGAGACATATGAACAAAGAAATGGTCAGTATAAGCAGTACTCTACAAAGTAACAACTACCTTGGGTACATGGCAGCAGCTCCAACAAACTAGGATAGAAGGGTGCAAGACGATAACAACGCTAAGTAAACCGGTTCGGCCTGCGTGAAGGGATTATGGGAGCAAATACAAAAGATCCGTAGTCCAGGACGACCTTCAAAATGGTTCGACACTTTGCAGTCACCTCCACCGCGTAAGGCCTCCTCACCCTAAAGTAGAACATGACTAAGGACTGCGTGTACACCATCCCATGCAGCTGTGGTATGAAATATAAAGGAGAAACTGGCCGCAACAGAAACAGGCCAAAAACTTAAGGAATCAGCACATATGTCAGGCCACAGAAATCTAAGCCGGCCATGTATAGAAATGAAAACAGTAAGGGAACCAGTGATACGAAGTACTAGAGAAAAGCTATAATAACTATACATTTGCAATATGAGCTCTGTTAAAAAAATGACTGCGACATTAGTCCCAAAAATTCAACAACAAAAAAAAATTGTTTCTATTCTCTCCAAATCCTAGTTGTTGTTCAAGTGTTCGGTCCATGCTATCATTAGTATCTTTTTGTCAAACAACATTTGTTGATTCAAGTTTCTTCCTCATCTTTAAGTAAATAGTTCAGCAATCACTGTCATACAGAAAGAAAGATATCACGTAACAATTCACTACTCATTTCTTTGTTTCGAACGAAAATTTTTCTGTCTCTTAATACTCTGCTTAGCATTTGGAATGCATCTTTGGCCATCATAGTACGCCTTCAGATCTGTGTCTCCCTTTCCGTCCTCTGTTAGACCACTTCCCAGATATTTAAATATCTGTACCTATTTGATTTTAGAATTTCCTGACCTGTAATTTGTATTTTGAACCTCTTTTTGCTGATGACCATGTATTTTGTCTACTTGTAGTTTATGCTTTATTCATTTCGTCTCGTCTCTTTCCCTCGTTATCTTCTGTAGAAGGTTTTACTTTCTCTTAACCAGGTACGTCAAACAAAAAAGACTTTAATGGAAGAAGGGGACTTTAAAAAGATCACATTTTTATCTAAACTAAGGGGTACGCTAGAGAGATTCAGGGGACACATCATCAAATCTACCGCACCGTTGGTATTTCACTATTTCTTTTTTTTTTAAAAAGTTCAAAATAGAACGAGATATTAGGTTGGTGCAAAAATAATGACGTAATAATGTAGTTTTTTGACGTATTTTTTAACGTCAAAAAACGACATTATTACGTCATTGTTTTTGCACCAACCTAATAATTTGCTTTCGTTATGACTTTTCACCTCTATCATCCTCGGCCCAGTCCCAAAAGTTCACTGTACTTTTTCTTTGCAATAATATTCACCCTCTACAAAGGACCTCTAAGAGCCATTCGAAGTAGAGATTTAAAGGGAAAGGGACACATTTTATGAGGATATTTGTGGAAGATAACGGTTAACCCTAGACTTGAATAGCTTAAGATTGAAGTGATCGGAGAAGTGCCCTTTTGGGAGATCGTTTCAGAAATCAGCGGTTCGTGTGACGAAGCATCTTGAGGGGAACATACATCTCACCAGAGGAATACGAAGCGAAATTGACCATGTCAGGGCCGAAATCGGGCATGGCAAATCGAATTCAAAATCCAGCCGGGGCCGTTGCGTTCGATTTCATACAAGTCCACTTAGAATGATATGAAAGCATCTCTCCCCGAAGTAGGTGTTAATCAGGGTAGACTAGACTCCTTAGCTTTTCGGTTGCTCTCGTCTCTCGGGTCTTCACGTAGCAGTAGTATATGTATATACTGGGTGAGTCCATTTGTGTAAAAAGGGGAGGACTCCTCAACAGACAGTTTTATTGATGTCATATTATTATCGAGTTAATTCTTGTAAAACTTGTATCACTAAACCATTGTTATGTAAAGCAAATAATTCTTACAATATTTTCTGGTATTAAATAACCTGCAAAGGGTTGATAAACCGTAGAAAATTAATGAATGAGCATTCTTCTGTAGAATCACATTTCTGTTAGCCGAAATCTTCTCTTCATCAGTGAAGAAACTGTTTAGCATTCATGGTATAGAAGGACTGATATTACATAATAGTTCAGCATTTTTTTCTTGTTTTGAACCAAATTTAATCGTTTCTTATACGGATTTAAGAAAAAGGAAACTGTGGAGCGCTATGATTAATTAATCCCTTGAGAAGGCGGTTTGCAAACCTATCCCTGACAAATTCCACCATATGGTACTAGCATATATATATATAAATGCGCGATACAAAGTGGAAAGTTTGTCTGATGATCGCAAAAGCGTGAAACCCAGGGTTACAAACTTATATCCATACAGCTGAATATATATATATATATAAGAAATATAATATTAAGATGTGCTATATTTATGGGATAAAGTACTCATTATCAGATATAGAGCGTGTGTAAATATAAAAGTGAACATTGAAGTCAACACTTAGAGGCGACAGGCTGTTTCATACTAGATGCAATCGTCAGGCCATCTAGCATGAAATCAGACTGTCGCCTGTAAATGTTGACTTCTATGTCCACTTATATATATATATATATATATATATATATTATATATATAAATAACACACACACACACACACACACACACACACGAGAACTTTGGGATTTCTTTTTTATTGCTAGACTGCTAATACTCATGCAAGCTGTAACAGCTACCGACACCCGTTTTGTTTTACAGTCAGTGCTGCTATTAATATACAAGCATTTTGTCGGTTGTCACTATTTACAACTGTGGGTCGACGCTTAATCAGTTGACTCATACGTTGTCCGATTAGAATGTCATGAGAAGAGCAGTCAGTAGAGAAAGGGATGCGTTTGGGGAAATAAAGATAACATCTCATATGAGACAGGAAGACGAAGATACGCACAGGCGTTTAGATCCTAGCAAGAAGTTGTCTGTCGCAATATGTTATATTCAGCCGAATGTGACATAACGTATTAATTCTAGATTACTCGGCAATACTAACGTCAGCGGTAACATGAGATATTTACTATCCTTTTCAGAGCCTAAGAACAGAATGAATAAATAGTGATTAGGAAGATAAAAAAAAAAACAAAGATTTATTCATAATCTCGTAAGCCTTTATGAACTGTGGAACAGACTCCTTAAAAGATGCATCCCTGATAACTACGCTCTCAACCTCTTCATGTTTATAATCATTCTTTATCTAGGCCGTATATCCTTATAGTATGTACTTCATACTCCCCTCTACCTTTACACCATGAGAATAGCCTCATTCATTTTTTCCAGTGGTATTTGCGCATAAGCGAATGTAATGAACCCAACTGGAATTCGAACTAAGTTATCCAATTTTTCACTACAAACTACTATACACCACCCGCACATCCTTAAGTAAAAGTAAAATACAGAAAAAATTGAAATCAAGCTAAGACGATCGTATTACGCCAGCCTCCTAATTAGGGAAAATCGATCTGTTGTGAAAAATCAGTGAACCGAAAATATTTTGGGGCTTGTGAAATACTTGTCAAGACAACTAGCTTCTTTTCTTTACGATTGGTTTTCCTTTCGATCACATTTCCCTTCCTCACGATTGATTTTCCTTTACTTTTTCAACGATTGATTTTCTTTTCCTTCCCTTACGATTGGATTTCCTTTCCTTACAGTTAATTTTCCATTCTTTTCGATTGGATTTCCTTTCCTTACAGTTAATTTTCCTTTCTTTTCGATTGGATTTCCTTTCCTTACAGTTAATTTTCCTTTCTTTTCGATTGGATTTCCTTTCCTTACAGTTAATTTTCCTTTCTTTTCGATTGGATTTCCTTTCCTTACGGTTGGTTTTCCTTTCCTTACAGCTAATATTGGTTTTCCTTTTTTAAGATCTGATTTCCTTTACTTTTTCCACGATCGATTTTCCTTTTGTTGCGATTGGTTCTCCTTTCCTGAAGATTTGATTTACTTTCCTTTCCTTACGATTGGGTTCCTTTTCTTTTTCCCTAAATATTTTCATGTAGACATAAATACTTAATCCTCTGCTCGGGTGTAAAATAACGATTTTTCAGTATGTGTACCACCAGGGGGGGTCTGTACGTTTGTTACAAGATATGATGCAAATTAATATCGATAAAGGTATACTGCGTAACACAATGATTATAATTTTATATACAGAAATATTTTTTAACGGGCTACAAACTCGTTTATGAAATATTAAAATTTTCTCGAAAAAATAATGTTAACTTAACTTGACACATTTTTTATGTATTGAAAAAAGCTTGAAATGAGCTGAAATGAAGAATTTGCCCTCTTCAAATATTGACCAAAGCCAGTAGTCAACCATTAATGAACAAATGGCAGCGAGTCTCCAATTCTGGTCATTTAAACATACATGGGTAAAAAAAAAAAAAAAAAAAAAAAAAAAAACATGTTTGTCTTGTATAAGGAAAGCTTGTTAGGTTTAAAAGGAATCGTATAAAAACAATTTTTAAGAAAGAGTGGAGAAAATGATTACATAAAAAGTACGGTTGCTCAATACTAAACATAATATGTGCCCAAAACTTGTTCTGTGGACTCAGAGTTTTAAATTCATTTTCCAACATTAAATATAAAAACAGGACTTTCGACAATAATCTATATGTAAAACAGATATCGTGTGTCTGCTTACATTTACCCAGACTTGTGATTTATAATGTCAAAAACAGATGTTAGCTTTGAGAGATTAGTTAAAAAGAAAAAAAAGAGAGAAAAGCATATTCACCATTCTCATAACTTTTATTTCTAACCTATTCTAACATAACTTAACCACGGTGTCGTGTGAGACAGATTTTCTCTCCGAAATCTATCTTGCATATCAAATAGGTCTACCACTCGATTATGCTTAGAATATTGCTGCCGTGTATGGTCCGGTGTCCCTGCTATTTATCTGCAGCTCCTTGATAAGATCCAAAGAAGAATCAGCAATATTATTGGTCCTGATCTGGCCATAAGATCGCCTCCTTGTGCCCTTTTTTAAAAAAATACTTTCATGGTAATTATTCGGATGAGCTCTTCGCTAAGGTACCTAGATTTTTTTAAATTTAAGCACAGTACTTGACTGGCGGTGAGATCTCATCAATTTACAGCTGAGCTAGATAGATGTAGCCATAAATTCTAAGCTAACGGTTTCTCTTCTCGCGCTTCTCCCTTGTAGAACTCCCTTCCGGCTCCATGCTTTCAGCCAACTTTAATATGCAGAAATTTAAATGCAATGTCAATCGTTATCTACTGTCCTCCAGATTGCTCTTTTTTCTTTCTACTAATGTTTCGGTTCCTAATTTCTCCGCACCCTGTAGCCCCTTGCGTCTTAGTGGCTTTACTGCTTTGCAGGGGTAAAACCGAAAAAGTAGGGAAATGTTTATCTGGAAATAATTTGTATAGATTATGATTCATTAAACATTCCTCGAGGCGTAACGTTTATTAGAATCGAAAAATATTGATTTTTATTATTAGAATTTTCTTAAGCTGCATTTTTCAGAATTTAAAAAAAATGAATTATCACTTTATAAGGCGGGGTCCTGTACATAATATCGATACAATGTAAAATCGATCCCTAAGTTTTTACAGAGTTATCTGGACTTAACTGCACTACGTACGAAAACAAACTTTTTTTGTTACAACAAATTCTTTTAAATAAAGAATAAAATGGAAATATACGTTTGTAATTAAAGGACAACAATTTAAATAAATTATTAAAACTATGTCCGTTTATTCTTCCTTTAAGACAAATTATTATTTACAGGAATTACATTGTTCGGGGTGTTGTCATACTTATTTTCATATTCACGACGTATATTATCACCTGAAGAATACAGGAGCGTATAACGGCCGAAACGTGAATATGACAATAAAGATGAGGGCAAATAGTCTTAACAATGTAAATAGTGTAATTAGTTACAATAACGCATCTCAGAACTATAGATACAAAATATTATCCCCCATTGTTTGCGCATATGTGCTTCCGTAGAAAATCCTCTCACATTTTATTTCTTAATTATTTAAAAAGGTAAAAACAATATTTACAAAATCCAGAAAATTAAAAAAAATAAAATGAAGATATCAGTATGTAAGGATAGTTTCAAAAGTGACATTTGAAAATTTGGATATTTCCAATGCCGCTGTAAAAGTCAGAAATCTGTATTACACTATGAACATTACGAAGAGAATCATCGTTCCAAATCGATTAAAATTTTCATTACTGTATTTGACGGCATATAAGACGCACTATTTTTTTTTTTTTTGCTAAAAATATCTATTAAAATCCTTCTGCGTCTTATATGCCATATGTAGGTTTACTAATTTTACTAATTACTAATTTTTTCTTGATTTGCCCTGCTGAAATAGGGTGCGTCTTATATTCCGTCAAATACGGAAATAATTATCAGCAAAAAATTTTTTCCGAAAAAAAAAAAAAAAAAAAAAAATAAATAAATAAATAAATAAATAAATAAAATAAAATAAATAAATAAATAAATAATGTTTCCCTATTTTTACGAGTGGATTAGTTAATTAGCGTTCTAACTTCACATTGTTATCATTTTATTAAAGAATATATACATTGATTTTTAAACGGCTTATTAAACTTTGGCAGGTTATTTAAATCCAGAAAATATTTGTGGATTGTATGAATTGTTAGGAGATAATAATGATTTATTGACACAAGTCCTACAACTAATTCTTTTAAATAAAGAACAAACGAAAATATACGTGTGCTTCTGAAAGTTAATGTGCTTCTTCCCCAAATTCGTTAGCTTGGGGTAGAAGAGGTGGATTCATATCTTTCCAAGTAATATTGGCGCGTAGCGATAAAGTAACTGACTGGAATTGGAATTCACCTCTGTGATTTCCAATTCAATTACACAAACTACAAACCCAAGTGTCCATCTGGTATTCTCAAGCGGTCACCCATCTATATGCTGGTCAGGCTCAACGTTGCTTAACTTCCGTGAGCTTACGGGAAGCGATTTTTCAACGTGAAATGGAAGTAAGCCTTAAAAATATATATACGTTATAATGCATTAGTAATTTTAATGTGATTTTATTCATTTAAGAGCAGGGTAGATTTAGATTTCGTACATTGGTAATAAGCCATAATGGGTCCATAAGCTTACGGAAATGGAATAAAAGCATCTGGTATAAAAACTCATGTATAGAGGTCAGTTGAAATAGTAGTCAATTTTTGGGATCTTCTTTGAATTCATTTGTTGATATTGGTTATATAATGCTCAATCTGGCATCAACTCTCTCCCTAAAATCTGCAGCAAAACAGCGCCCCTGGACTTGTATAAAATTCGGCTGTATAATGCATTGAAATGACAAAAGTACGCAAATGTAGGCTTTAAGAAAGCTTTATTCAACTGAGAACACAAGGTTCGCGTATAGTGCCCTTTTATAGTCCCAGTAAACAGAAATAGCTCTTTCAAAGAGGATGGTTACAAAAATAAGTAGAGACCACTCTTGATTATTCATAACATATGCTATGTTAAATTTCTACCATTTGGCCAAAAGCAAAAATTATTGCCTGAGTGTTCGATGCTAAATAGGTTTCCGGCGACCTTCTAAGAGATTATAATGGGTATATTATAGAGCGAATATGTTAGCAACGACGAAGGTTTAGAGAAAATGGAAAGAAAAAGCTCTCTTATATTTAACATCAGAAAGAGACAATTTAAATTTCTAGGACACATAATGAAGAAAGAGGACTTTGAAAATTTGTTATTCACACGCCATATTGAAGGTAAGAGGGACAGAGGAAGACAGCCCATAACAAACCTATTGTATTTTACTCGACAGGAAATTTAAATTTTAAAAAAGAAGCCAGTTACGTAATAAAGCTATATTTAAGATATCTGTAAATGCTAGCCTTGCACTGAAAATACAGGCAACTAATTTTTTATACCTCATTCAGATTTATATATATGGCGAGAAGTTTATTTTGCTTGCAGGAATCGTTACTTTTTTGCGACAAAAAGAGAGTTTCAGTCGCCCGCAGGAAAGAAAAAAGGAAAAAAAATGCCAAAAAGTCATGTAAATATATCAGTGATAAGTAGCATCCCAGCAACCGATTATGACGTCAGACTTTTGCTGCTATCAGCAAAAATTATAACTACTACTATGGCGGACAGATTGCGGAAAATGGTCTCTCCGCTGTTGTTTGTTTGTTTGTTTTGTTTATCTTGAAATTTGTTTGCGTACAATTTTAGTCATTATTCCTTTACAGTAACAAATTGCAGCTGCAAACGTGGTTAAATGGTTGCTAGTATTTCTTTAGTTGTTTTTCGTTTTCTATCACATCATCTTCCAGGACCAAGAAGGGTATCACGAATTTATAGGTTGCTTCAAAGTTTGTTTGTTTTTATTCATACTAGCTTTATTTTAGTTTCGCTTATTTTTTTTTTTTCTGAGTGTCGCAGAACCTGCTATTTTCAGTTGCTGATATCAGCATTTTGAAATGAAGTCACCTTACCAAACCAAAGGGAAAAGGAAGAAATGAAAGAAACACTTCAATGTGCTTTGATTAAAAAGCAAAAAAATAAAATAAATAAAACCGAAAAATAAAATCGTATTGCAGGCAAAAGATTAAACGAACAATAAACGGGTCGCAAAAAGAAAAAGAAAATATCAACTGCTTAAAATAAATAAATATCTAAACAATTCCAAATCGCCATTTTCTTTTTCTTTGTCATGAAATGTTCCATTTTCGCGTCGTTAGGTCGTCGTCGGCATCACCATTTGCATAAAGATAACAAGAAAAAAAATACTATATATAAAATTAAATTTTGCTGCTTTTTACTTTTAGCTTTTATTATATTGGACTTTTTGTCTTCGAAAATTTTCGTTTCTGCTTTAATTTTTGTCTTTTTAAACACATTTTGTGAGGAAATAATTTCTAATTATTCCTTATATTTGAAATTGTCCATTATCTTTTTCTTTTCTTTTTTTTTTGATGATTAAAAGTAACGCACAATGCCGACGGTTGATAAAGTCTTTAAAATAACAACTTTATTAGTTACGATCATTAGCTGTGCGTGAACGTGGATGATCAGAGACAAACAAGCGCCGACCGTGTTCTTCTCAATCTCAAAATAAATAGTCAAAGAATATGAACAGACATGAACGCCGAAAAGCAATCGTTAGCTCGCTGGAGAAAGTGCCATCCGTACAACAGAAATGTGCAATCACGCTCAAGTGAAAAATGTGACAGTTTGGGTTCATTTCATATTAGCATCTTAGAAAATACACTCGTTTATCTATTCTCTAAGTAAAATATAGGCAAACAAGGAAAGAAGAACGGGAGCTCTAGCCTCGATTGACTACTGGTCTATGAGAAAAACAGTTCTGAATTTTAAATGTCAGCTGCTTTTTTGTTCATACCCACTCATGTGAAAATAAAATAACCTCCAAATGATAATTCGTTAAGCGGACTCCTTGGGTTCGTTTAAAAGAGTCTAACCTAGTTCTGGCAAATTCTGTGACTACTTTCAACAAGATATATCGGCACTCTTTGGCACCATCGGTGGCATAGAACTTAACATTTACTATATGTATGTCTGACATATAAGTTTGCCGAGGCCCACACCAAGTACAGTAAGTTTTACCAAGTGCAAAACTGATCGAGACTTCAACAATACGAGATTCTCGTACGCTTAAGAGAACAGCTTATTGGCTCACGCTTTGGATAGCAACCAGTGTAAGAGATGAAAAAATTCTCAATTTAAACCGTTACTGCACTGTTGCTGGTAATTCACTGATACCAAAAATCATTTGTCGAAACTCATGATCGCCTACGTCATGAAGC
This sequence comes from Acanthosepion lycidas, assembly GCA_963932145.1. Taxonomy (NCBI): domain Eukaryota; kingdom Metazoa; phylum Mollusca; class Cephalopoda; order Sepiida; family Sepiidae; genus Acanthosepion; species Acanthosepion lycidas. The sequence continues at coordinate 130,276,313 of OZ010572.1, forward strand.
GACAATATATATAATAGGTTAATGGTGAGAGTTGAAACCGATCAGGAAAGAGTAGTATTAAAAAGTGCTCAATATACGTGTGAAAAAAAATTAAATAAAAGTAAAAAGAAACGTGTAGAGCTTTTAACTGTAAAAATCAGGAGGTAGTCATATGTGGAAGTTTAAAGAAAAGAAGGTGGATCCGTCGGTAAGATGGAAAATTTTAAAAAAGGTAAAAATATACAAAGATCATCATCGCACTTGTAACCTATAACAACATGAGAAATTAGTGTTTATGACATTTCCGGATCGAAAAAATCTTTTAAACCAAAAATCCGAAATTTAAAGTCCTTGCCTTATATATATATATATATATATATATATATATACACACACACACACAAAGTGCAACCCGGATATAAGAAAGATTTTCTCTGGTCTCAAATTAGAGCCATACTTACCTAAACAAAATAGACCAAACCCGGATATAAGAGACTTATCCGGTCCCAACAACTCTCTTATATCCGGGTTACACTGTATATGAAAATGATTAAGTGTATATGAGGCTGGATAAAAAAAATCTAATTTAAACCGCCATTGTTATATTTACAATACGTTTGCTTTTCTTCACTCCCCACTCTCTCTTACATTTACGATACACTCTTCATTACATTTACGTCACATTTGTTGTTTTTTTTTCTTTTCTTCTTCCTTTTCTTTACACATTTACGATACGCTTGCTTTTCTCTTCGCCCTTCTTTTTCTTTGCTTTTACGATACACTCTTCTTTACATTTACGATACATTTGCTTTTATTTTCTTTTTCCTTTCTTTATACATTCACGATACGCTTGCTTTTCTGCTCTTCCTCTTATTTTACTCTTTCTTCACACCGTCCTCCTTTCTATTACACATAACGCCATGTGTTTGATCGTCATGCGATTGTTTATTTTTGAAAGCAATAATGTAGCGTTCTTTGTGTGTGTGTGTTTAAATAAAAAGCGTTAGGTGATCAGTTGATACAAACTCGCCCAATGAGACCGTAAGGTCGAAACCAAGGTCGCGTATTCAACTGATCTGATTTTTAAAGTATAATTTCGCTATTCAGGAAGCCATATATATATCAAACAATTTTCTCCTCCCATCAGCTTTACATTATTTAATAGTGGAAATGAAGTGTTGAAAGTTTAAAGAAAAACGAGAGACAGATGCATGCGCAAATTTCAGTCAGGCACGCCACGTGAGAGCTTGGAATGAACAGTCCTTTTTCAAAAACAACAAAAACATAATTTACAACGGAATCAAAACATGAGAAATACAACCTTGAAAATGGTTATAGAAGTAGCCGAAAGCAATAAAAATTGTGAACAATTTCAATATTCCTTATCTCCAACAAAACTAAAAAATGTTGGGATGCTAGAAAAACTTTAATAAAAAAAATAATTCAGTTTTCTCTTCCTTGTCAGCTGTATTCAGTGAAAGATGTTTGAAAAAAAGGTTGTTGTCTCTACATACACACATTATATATATATATAAGGTTGGTGCAAAAATAATGACGTAATAATGTCGTTTTTTGACGTATTTTTTAACGTCAAAAAACGACATTATTACGTCATTATTTTTGCACCAACTTAATATAAACATGTAGTTAAGGATATTGTTTGGTAATCCGTATGGATAATTCCAAGGAGGATATAATCCAGAGAGCTCAGTGTAAGAACAGAGCAAACATTAATTATTATTAAGAAACAGACAACTTTAAGGTTGCATTTATTTCCTTAGGACCGAGATTCGATCCTAATTCCTCAGATCGGCCATTTCCGTGCAACTTAATGGGTGACAAATTTTCCAGGCATACAAAAATTTATATTTTTATTATTTTTAATTTATGCACATATTTGTTTGAGGTGGCAGTTTTAAATTGTGGACAGTAAGAGTTGAAAGGTATAAGGTGATGGAGACTGGAAGACGAAAGATAGGTAAACAAAACTAGGAAGGAAAAAAAAAAAGGAATACCCATCTTTATAAAGAGACATATGTTAATAGTGGTGGTGAGTTGCTAGACATGCTATTATATCTCATTATAAAAATGTTATTCGTCAGAGTTGAATTAGACCATGAAACAGTAGTATTAAAAGTGTTCAATACACGTATAAATAAAATAAAAATTAAATATGCAGAGCTTTTAAATTAAAAAAAAATAGATCAATCGATCACGCTACCTTGGTTTCAACCTTTCGGTGTCTTCAGGCAATTCGGGCTAAATAATTCCCTAACGATTTATTATTTAAAAAATAAATAAACATACAACGCGAAGTGCAATAGAAGGGGAGGAGAAAAGTTAGGGTATAGAAATTCTATCGTAGGAGGGGCCGGATATAGAAAAATGTACATACTTTCATCCAGGTTCGTACGAATTCAATAGAAACTTTTTATTGTGTATGCAACGTGTCATTATTTCTGATCTCTCATTCAGTATGTTTTTTTTTTTTTTTTTGTCTAGAAATATTACTGTTAACTTTTTTCTGGTAAAGTTTGCAGATATCACTATGATTGTTGTAAGGTTTGGCTTTTTAAAATATTTCCCAGTTTAAAATCGGATCTTTGTAATTTTTGGGTGGGGGTCAATGGCCGAAAATCTCCTCTAATATATTTCGCTCTGAATGTCATACAATTATCCTAGCATCTTTTCCACTTTTAAATCCGTTGCCACTTTCGACTTATTTGCTGTGAAAGCAACGGTCGCTCAGTAGACACGCTCACTCAATGAAGTTACATTGCCGATTGCGTAACCCCTTGGACTTCTTTGATTAGCTGAAAAAAAAACAAAAAAAAACGTAGCGTTTCTAAAGATATTCAAAAATATCCTGATCATTTTTCTAACAGACCTCTAATTGTAATTTCCTTGTGCTAAAACTATGCTAAGCTTAAAATTTATCGCCTCACCGTGGAGCTATAGGTAGAAAACTAATGTGGGAGCCCAATTCTTTTATTGTAGTAAAAACTGCATAATTTTGCTACTAATGAAGAAATGGACAATTTAATGTTTCCAGGATCCATTAAAGTCTAAATAATCCGCTTGACAGGTTCAATGAAACGGACGAAGCAAGCAAGCACCATAAATAAAGAGAAAAGGATTATAAAGGACAAAGCACTGCTTAAAGTATAAACAAGGAAAGGAAGCTGTAGAGAACCATAATCGCTCATATCCAAAAGCGATATAGCACAGAAAGAGAGCTATTATACATATCTCAGCAAATAGCGCAAGAATTCGCACAAAGACAGAATGGTCGAAAAAGAGCGAATATTGTTGTAATAAAGAAAAAGGAAGCTGTGGAAAATGATGAACGCTCATGCATTGAAAAGACATAATACATAGATAGAGAGGTCTTAAGGTAACAAGTACTGCTGAAAGTATAAAAATAAGGAAGCTGTGGAGAACCATGACCCCACGTCGTGAATAGACATGTCACGTAGAAAGAGAGAATACCTATTTGATATGTTTGAACAAAGGACAGGAGATAGGAATACAACAAAGGTCTCGTAAAGCAGCAAGCACTGCTGAAAGTATAAAAAAAATAATAAAGGGAGTTGTGGAGAGTCCTGATCTCCTACATCTCGATGGACATTGTATATACACACACACACACACACACACACATAATTGGCAGAAACTGATAGAAAATGAGATTTTTTATTTCATCATAGAAAAATTCGGAAATGTAAGCAAAATCGGGGGGGGACACGGAAAAATGGAGACTGAACAATCTGCTCGAAGTCTCCCAACATTTGGCTTGCACGTTATGTTTGTATAAAAAAGAAAGAAAGGGATTTTTGAAGTAATCCGATTGTGGAATTAAACTCGATATGGAAACCAATGTTCAGACGAATAATATTTATCGTCTAAAGTCCTCCATAAAAACATATTTAGAAAACCTACTGATTTTTCCGTCAGTGTTTTCTCTCGATGAAAATTTTCTTTGGTCTATGGAAGAGAGATTAAAATGTTCTGTATAACTTGAAAAGATAGTTATTGTTTCTTTTGTTTTCAAGGGAGTATAGTTAGTGCATTGTTGCCAACAACCCTTTGATGTCTAATGCATTCTTCATAGTATGGCGCAAAGTAATAAATATGAACAACTCAGAAAGGATTGAACACATTAAAGTCAATGTGATTTACTCCATTACTAGCTAACCAACTTCAACCCGTTTTGACTACTATCAGTCCCAATATATAGTTATTCTTTGATTATCCATACAATTTGGGATGGGGGTTGAAAAATATGTTTGGATAATTCAATATTACGATATTTTTATCGAAAAAAAATGAAGTAAAAAAAAAAAAAGGAATTTTCTTAAATTTAATATTGATATCAGTAAATAGAATTTTCAACGGTTTGTTTGTTTTTTTCTAAATTATTTTCGATGAAAGAAAAATCATGAATTTTTTTTTATCAACTTACCGAAAAAAGTGATAATGCCCCTAAGAAGGGGCTGACAAAAGTTAAGAGAAGGATAAAAAACTTTAGAATGGACGGGAATCAAAATCCAAACAGGAAACAAGAGATAAACCTCTACTTCCGTTTAGAAGACCAGCGAGGTATGTGAACAGGACGATACCTATCAATTCCTTTTAAAAAGTAAATAAAATTTCAGGGTTTAAGTGAAGATGTTATAATTATAGAGTTGAAGTAGATTTTAGAAACAACCGGAACCCCAATCCTAAACAGGAAATAAGACATAAACCTCTAATCCTGTTAAAAAAAAAAAAAAAAAAAAAAACGGAAAAGAGTGCGTACCTATTTACTACGTAATCACGAACGTAACCAATTTGGTATATTTTGAATGTCATGTTCGCCTATCGTTCGCTTCACACACACCCCGGCCTTTTGAACAGGAGTAGGGGTTTATCCCTTGTTTCCTATTTAGGATTAGGTTTTAGGTTCCTTCAAACGTATTTTCCTTCTATTTCACTTCTGGTGACCCCTTCCGTCTTGGTTGCATTATCACCTTACTTGCGGTGGTGAATCTTGCTCTTTAACCCTCTACCTCGAGTGGCTCCGGGCCTTGTACAAGATGAACATCATTGTAAAAAAAAACAAAGATACAAGGAAGTTAACAAGAATGAATTGATCAAATTTTATCACAGTTTATCTAAAGTTGAGTATGGTTTACCAAATTACAATGAGTTTAGTTCGAATAATTGAAAAAACATCTCCATTGTTCTCTTCATCGCATCTCCGAATAATCTAAGTCCGGATATTCGAGTGGGTGCTGTATGCATAAATAAAATAACAATTGAAATATTGTGTTAATAACAACAAAAGAAAAATGTATGTGAATTCTTTGAATTATAAACAGAAAATTACACAGACTGAACACCTCATGCTCGAGGTAAGGGTTAGTAATTTCCTCTTGCAGATCCTTACTACATTGAACTGAGCTCAATCTTTACCGAATCATCCCAACTAGTGGCCTTCTACCAGACTTATCTATGCAGTGTAGATACATATATAGCCGCCTTAGTTCTGGCTGGAGGCCACAATTAGAGGACAGTCATTGTGAACTGATTTCACCATTAATAGTTTGTAAATCAACTTGTTAACCATCGAACAAGCCAGTAACGACTGTCCTAATTTAAGAACTTGATTTCGAAACCGATCAAAGATGGCTTTAAAATACCTTCGAAGCTGTATAGAATTACTTAATATCCAGGTTCATTTCCAACAACCTGGTTACTGAGAAATCATACATGGCCCTAATTTTAGACATGGTATCTGTGTAATAGGTATGCGACAACCAGCTTGAAATACCTTAAATGTCATTTTTGCACCGATTTGGCCTTTCTATTAATATTTATTTCTAAAATTTTTTACAGTACCGCAGTATATCGAAGAGTAAATGTAATAATAAATTCGAAAAACAATTCGATATTCTGTAAATTACTTTGGTTTGGATACCGTAAATACAGTACAAATTTTATTTTATTTATTTTAAAAAAGTGAAAGTTTTCATAAAACGTAGAATACCAACTGGATGTTTTTATCTTATGAGATTTAATTTCTGGTCGTAATTCAGGGTCGTTAAACCGGTAAAACGTTAAGCGAGAAGTTGCAGTAGTTGTCATTTTGTAAAAAAAAAAAAAAAAAAAAAAAAAAATTGAACCGTATGAAAATCAACTTTCGGAGATAACGTCCATTTGTTTTATATTTTAGGCTTGTGGCTTTTCATTTTCATTATCGTCTGATAACAAAAATGCTTAGACTGCACGAAAATGTCATTGGGTTTTTTCGAAACAACTTCCTGTTGAAACTGTCATCCCAAAATGTCTTTGTCATATTTAATAAAGAGACTATTTTAAATGCTGTAAAAATCATTTTCAAGTTTTTAAATCATAATTTAAAAAAAACTTAATACGGATAGAAAAGAGAATAAAAACATTTAATTTTTCTGAGCAACCGCCATTTTAAATTGTTCATGATATAAAATAAAATAATTTTTCTGAACATGGATATGAAAAAGATGGTAGATTCAGAATACAAAAGATTTATCAGAAACATTGACTGCTGTACACTCGCTCGTTCAGGGCGCCATTTTAATCATTATAAAAAATATTCTTCCTAACAATTTCCGTGCAAGATGAAAACGTGACGTTCTTGCCAGAGGCCATGAAATGTTTTGCACCTGTGCCACAAGTTTTTATCTAATAAAAGAATGTTGCAATTTATCGGCTTCTAAAAAATATTCTTTCTTTTTAAACATATTGTGTTTGCGAGAATAACATATCTTATTAAATATACCTTTTTTAACATAAATCTTTCTTCAGATAGATTTTATCGGGTATCTCGCCGTGAAAAAATAATAAACTAACTTAACAAGCCATAACGACTGTATGACATAGCATCCTCTCTGAATGGTCCATATTGTCCGATTCAGCCATATTTAGTAGATAAATATAAAAATATTGAACATTTTCATGTGAAAATAATCAGAGTTAATTTTTAATCAAGAGTAAGCAGAAAAATGCATATACAGTGTAACCCAGATATAAGGAAGATTTTCTCTGGTCCCAAATTAGAGCCAAACTTACCTAAACAAAATAGACCAAACCCGGATATAAGAGACTTATCATGGCAACTCTCTTATATCCGGGTTACACTGTATTTATAAAAACCTATATTTCAGGGTAATTGGGAGAAATAGATATTTACCCTAAATTATTCGAACATTACATGAAATAGAACGTTAGACACAGAATCATCAAAAGAAATCAACCATTCACTATTCAGTCGCCACTCGAAACGTACCATTGTATCTATGTAAAATATGTCTGATGATAATCGATTATTTAAACATAAGTAAAAGTATACTTTCTTGCTAACCAGACAAAAGGAAAAATCTACTATATATGTTTGTTCAATAACTAAAAAAATCAGTTACGAAAAAAGATTATGATTAATTTTAAAAGGATTAATTTTAGTGGATAAATAATTCTTAGATTAGAATGTTTCTATTTTTTATGGTTCCTAGAAGAAGAAGCAAAACCATCGATCATTATTTGGCCTCAAGGGTCTTGAATTTGATTCTAGAACTTTATCAAGATGAGGATTTGACTGTAAAATAAAGTCCACAAAATCTAAGATTAATTAATTATTTATCTGCCAACTTTTGTTTGTATCAATTTCTAATCAATGACAACCACTTGCTTCCTGATTCTGTAGAGAGAATATAATTTTATATAAAAAATGATTGGAAAGACATTATTATATTAAATTGATACTCACTATATTTAGATTATGTATGCAACAACCCACTTCTGGAAGTAATGTTTGTACTAACCACTTACACACACACATATTATATATATATATATATATATATATGAAATGCGTAGGTAATAGTTTATTCCATGTCTGTCTCACACACACACACACACACACATATTCCCCATAAAAAAATTATTTTGAAATCTGTCTTCCTTCTTATTTTTGAAACACTTTCCTTTTTTTCTCTCTCTTGTGTGTGTGTGTATGAATAAAAAGCCGAGGAAAAAGCCGAGGAAAAAAAAAATTAGCCGACGCGTTTCGTCTTCTGAGGGATTTTTTTTTTATGAAGGCGTATTTACTCCTTGTGTTCCTTTACAGATACAATATCTGGAAATAATTTACATTATTTTAATTATTCTTTTATTTATTATATATTTATATTGTCATTATCCTTACATCTACAAATATTTAATATCATTGTTTTTTTTTTATTTTATAATTAGTTATTACAATTTTCCTTTTTATGCTTATTTACTTTAAGTTTAACGAATCTTTCTTAAATATTTTGATGTTTCCAATTTTTCTTTTCTTTCTTTTATCTCCACCCTGAAATTTTATAACTTGAATCCAGATCCATTCTTCAATATTAGATTCTAATTATATAATTATTAAACGTAGAATTAATATATTATATAACGATGCTTCCACGAGAGCCAGAATTTTTTAAAATACTAATGATCTTAACGAACAATTCATCAACATTATAAGTACCTAGAGATTGTACTGAGCATGAAACTCCGAGTCGCAATTTCGACGTAAGGTGTTATATATATATATATATATATATATATATATATATATATATATATATATATATAGATCAGTAATATTCGCATTACTTCCTATATAACTGATAATCCCTTACTGGACCAGATTAAGAGGTTAAATTTGCTCAAATAAATGTCCCGTCAAAAACTGAAATTTCACGTTTAATTCATCTTTTCTTACCCACTCCAGCCATAAGTAAAATAATAAAGCAGACTAGACCTCTTATCCATGTATACACCTTGAAAGATATATCACTTCAGGAGGAAGACTAAGCTGAGCGTAGTACGGCATAAAATCAGATGGGTGGATCAGAAAATGGGACTAGAAAGTGCATGTTACGCTAATGGTAGGGAGTGCCTGCCTGCCTAGAAAATCAGCATTCCAAACCCTGACATTTAACGAGATACAAATGTCAGCTAGTTTCGGCTTGAAACGCAATTATATAAACTATGAATCAAGCGACCTTGAAAAAGCTATTTCCGATGGGAGTTATTTTTATTTTTTTAAATAAAATGACCGATTTTAGTCTTCGAGCAAAGTGAGATATCTCACACCAGGAACCATTATTAAATTGACCTGCGTTTTAACAAGATCTGTCTTCTCTTATGTATAAAAAAAAAAATAAATGATAATGTTAACAATCTAACTCCTTCAATTCTTCTCCTGATATACTTTATGAAAGTCGAAGAAAATCTAAGAAACTAATAAAGAAAAAAAGGGGGAAAAGAAAAATAAGGAAAAAAATGTCTATACTGATCTAGTGTCATAGATGGCGGTTTTGTTCACTTTCCACTTCAAAGGATTTTTTTCCGGTTAGCTCTTTGGAAAGGCAAAAAAATAATTGTTCATACTGTTCACACTCATGGATTATCGCAAAATGAAACTTTCAAGTAAAATAATCCTAAAATGGCTGAAATTTCCTACCAAAAAAAGACAAAAGCAAAAGTCCATGCTCTCAGCCCGTCTTAGTTATATACATTATAAAACTTCGTTTAACAACGACACACTGATCCAAAAATCACAGATAGAAAGATTCCTCTTACGAGAGGCATAACTCATGATCATCGCGGATTTTACTTGCATTAAAACAGACACTGAGAGAAAGAACTTTGGTTTCAGGTCAGATTTTCTTTCTTATTAAAGTGATTTAATATTTAGAGAATTAATTTCTATAGCAGCATTCTTATTCAATGTTTCGATGTTTTGTGTGTTTAAATATCCATAAATAGAAGCTAATTTTAAAATGGATTTGTTCCGACATATTTGTAGTTACTGCTGGAAACTAAGAAAACCAGATAAGAAAGAAATTAATCAAGAAATACTATGGGTAGATGTTGGTGAGAGAGAAAAATAAAGAGAGGAAGGATTAAGAGAAGGTTGGAAAAAGAGAGAACAAGAAAGGGATAAAGACAGGGATAAAGGAATAGAGAAAAGAAAAGAAGGGAGATAGAAAGTAAAGAAAGAGCGATAAGGATAAAAATGAGGAAAGGAGTAAGGGATAGAAATAGAATGAGAGGATGGCAGAGAGTGGGAGGGAGGAAGGCATAATTGTGAGAGTGAAAGGGAGAAAGTCGAGAGTGGAAGGGAAAGAGAAAGGGAGAGATCGATGGAGTGAAAGAAACAACAGTAGAGTGAGAGGAATGGATAGTATGGAAGTGAGGAAGGCACAGGATGGGATATATGAGCGGATAGACGAGAGATAAAAAGGAGTAAAAAGGAGAGAGAGGTAGACGGGGTGGAAAAGAGAGTGGAAAGAAAGAAAAGAAAGGATAAAAGTAGAGAGTGAGTAAGGCATAGAAGGGAGAGAAGAGAGATGGATAAAGGTAGAGACAAATAGGAGAGATAGAGAGGAGAGAGAAGGAAAATATATATCTTGAAGAAAGACTAGTGAATGATTCTAGACATTTAACTGAATAAACATTCCCATATATTTCACACTAATTTGTTACTCTTTTGCAGACCCGTTAACTTTATTCAGACGTATTTGCTGTTCGGGTCCGACGCTGTTAAGATTAATAACCTAACAAATACAACGGTGTTTGTATGTGCAAACATTAATCGTAAATTAACACGGCACTTCTGCGAAGAAGTCTTTACAATCAATAGAATAGCATTGCTAAGAATAATGAAAAAAACGAATCTGCTTTTAAAATCTATAAACAAAAGAATAGAATTAAATTTGTTTTTTGCTTTTTTAATAATCCAACACAATTATTAGAATTTTTTGCAATATATGTTGAAATCCTCACAATATTTAGTATTTCTGAATTCTTAGAATTTCTTACTCTTGAGCATGCAACATACAACTAGACACGCGTAAATATTTCATACTGAGCCAAATTCCAACTTTTTGAAGCTTTTGGCCATGTGATTGTTTATAGCTGTTGCGAATGCTGGACGAACACGAAAGTGGATATTTTATATATATATATATATATATATAAAAACTTAAAGAAAGGATATGCAAAAACAATATTTCATGTCTATTGAATAAGTATTTGTTGTTTTAATCATTAAATCGTTTTTAAAGTAGTGGGAGTATTTTGTATGCTAAATAATAAAACTTTTAATAAAAAAAATAATGAACATTTATTGTACTAAGCTACGGACCGTAGTGAAGTCACCTGTACTTTGTACCCCATTACCTGTTTGTACTTCTCCCAAAAATATGGTTTCGATCGGCCAATGTATCGTTATAGGGTGTGAGGGACGGTCTAACAGAAATCACAGAATTTTATATATAGACTTTACAAGTTATATTTAGTAGATACATACATTTGAGTAGATTTCCTTTTTTTTTTAAACAGTGTAAATCTATATCTACCAGCTTGTGTATTCGAGTGTCTTAATAAAGAAAATGCGTCTTCGGCGAAGTGGTGAACCACCGCTCTCTTGTACGGCAAAACTCTTTCGACTGCCCAGTTACAGAAGACTTTCACAGTCAAGCAATGTAAAATTACCGTATTTAAGAAATACACATTTCTTATTTATATCCCTTGAAGATCATATCTGCAAACAGAGACGTCTACTCAAAAATACGCGTCCACTTGTATATGACGGTTAAAGAAATTAAAAAAAAAAAAAAAAAAAAGAAACGAAAGAACCGCTTCTTATTTGTTGGCTAGAGAATTACTCATATCCTTTCGTGTCGCTTCCAAAACTTCAGCTTTACCATTCTTCTGTTGTCCCCGAACTGTCTTTGAATATTACTTCTGATTGTTTGGAAATTGGAATCAGCAAACCAAATTCCAATTCCAGCTGTTTGTATTAACGTCAGTTCGGACCACTGGTAAATTTATTTCTTCCCTGACTAACAGCTATGTATTAAATAGAAGAGTAGAGTAGGTCTTTGTGCCTTGACTGGAATTGAGTCTAGAAGAAAAACCCAAAATACAAGAACGGTGGAGAAAGCAAACGATAAACATTCTACAATCTTTCCCAAGAATTCATGACGATTCATAAATAAAATAAAAAAGAATATTTGGTGAATTCTGATTGCCTATATCCTGCAAGGACAGAACGTTAAAGAAATATATATTTGACGTTCGATGATTGGCCAAATTTTGGTTGACTCAGCATCACCACCAGCCAATCAGGACACGATGTACATTTGTATTCTCGAAGGATTTTTTTTTCAGTTGGGCTGTCTGCCGAGTACGACTAATGCCCTCTGGAGGAATGGTGGCCTGATCATATTATCCATCTAAGACACGCTCTGGCGACATCTACAATTTAAATTAATTAATACTGTGAACAACTTAGTCTATCGGCATTGTTCGTTGAACTTACACTCATTACTGAATCCTAGAAAACTAACCATGGGTATATAGTACCTTGCCCAAATTTTCCTATTTTTAATTACAATTTTCAGTACCTGGTTTTCTTATCTAAATAATACGTTTTTCAGTTCCTATTAATGTTAACTCAAAGTACAAAGTTTGAAGTATCTGCATGGGAAATATTTCAAATAAAGATTCATATTTAATTTTTTTTTTTTTTTTTTTTTTGATATTTTCAAAAAAGGCTATGATATACCCATTTAATTGATGGTTAGTGTTCTAGGGTTAAATTTACAAAGAATAGGAAGCTGAGGAGAGCAACTATTACCTAGGTCCTAAAGAGACACAGCACATACAAGGTAGTTAATATTAAGTAAAAGCTTCATATGACACAAGGTGAAATTAATTGATTGATTGATTCGTTTTCTACTGTTTATCAACCCTTTGCAGGTTATTTAAAGCCAGAAAATATTTTTAGGTTCTAAGAATTTTTTTTTTGGATAATAATCGTTTAGCGATACAAGTCTTACTAATTAACCTATATCCGGTGGGTGGAGTTGGATTCATATCTTTCCCAAGGTTTTTTGCGCATGAGTGAATATAACGGACCTAACTGGAATATGAACTCGGCTGTCCAATTAACAATTCCTAGCCATTATCCATTAGACCATACGCACAACCAAACTTACACCAAGTGTATTCCCAGGCGGTCACCCATGTAGGTACTGACTTGGGTGGATGTTACTTAACTTCGGTGATCTACGGTGTTTCAAGGAGAAGGATATTGAGAATACTATGAACTGAGTCTGTAAGGGCAAAGTTTTAAGGAAGATGAAAAGAAATAAAAAAAAAAAAAAAAAAAAAAAAAAAACACTTATATTCTGATTCTGAAAGAAAGCTGAAATTTCTGGGACACATAATGAGGAAAGGAAGCTTGGGGAATTTGACACTCACAGGACAAATCGAAAGAAACCTGGACAAGGAGAATGCAGCGGAACACCTACGTGACCAACTTGTGCGAATGGATGATACTGAAAGCAATATAGGTAAAATCTTTTTTTCGATTGGGGAGGTTGTGCTTAAATTTCAAATTAGCGTTCGAAAGTAAAAATTCAATTTAGAATGAAAAATGAGGATAAGAAGATTGCGTCATCTGAATCTTCTAAATGCAGAGGGCTTATTAAATGTGTATATAGATATGAATATTTGAGCACGTGTGGTTAGAACGTTCGAATCTCACCATGGTCGATTTGTCAGGAATGAGTTTTCTTGATGTTATCGAACTGGAGGGAGTAGATCCCAGCGTACGGTACCTTTGGAAAGTGCCTGAAATACATACCACGGGTCGACCCAAGCCTAGTGAGTGAAATTGGGTAGACGGAACCCTTGGGATCCGTCGATAGCTGTGCTAGAATGAAATCACAAGTCATTGTGGTCGAAGGATTGTCCTGGCCTTGTTCAAATTGTTGATCACGCTAGATAACACGCTCACTACGCAACATAGTTGCAGTATAAACCACAGGTGGGCTTTGTGGGTGTTGAATAACACAAATACGCCTGAACAAGCGTCTGCAATAGGAATTAGCTAGCCGCCCTAGTAAACGGGTATCCTCAAATACGAGTTGCCAGCTATACTATATACTATAGATATGAATGCCATTTGTAAATTCGAATGTTTGATTTTAAACTTATAACTGTGCAAGTATCAAATTTCTGCCGTAAAAACAGGAAAAGAAATGCATAAAATAAGCTAAAGTCACAATGATGATAACTTTATAAAATATATATCTGATGTATCGAAAAAATTCGTACTCGTCGCAAATAGCTCGGTGTATGATAATTAATCATCGCATAGATTTGTCAGTGTATCTTAGAATATGCTGACTACATTCCGTGCAAAAGGAGCCACGGACTGAATAAATTCATACAGAATCAACTATAAGCGACTAAGATTAATGTATCCCAAAAGTAGGTAAGTACTTCTAGATAAGCGACCAATATTTGCCTATTACCGAACTAAATAAAAAAATGACAAAAAAACTGATTACATTAAATTCTCTAAGAAAGTACGCCTAGTACGAGCTCAGTAGTGTAGGATCTTTAGTCAGGATAGAGCTTACTACCGCAATATTAAATGTTTCGATATTGCTCCAATGCTGGACATCCATATTTACTAAGCTCCATAGTGGAGAATCATCCAGGGAAGACAGAACTCTCTAAAATAATAACATTTTCTGTTTGCATTTGACAGAAGTAACGCTCAAAAAATAAAAATAAAAACGTTTCGATAGTATTTTTTTTTAACTGGATTTATTTAGCTATCAAAACAAAGTGAATCAAGCAGCTGAACACCGAAGCATGTCAGATGCCAAGACTCAATAGAATTTATTTCCGATCTTTCATTTCACCATTGATGAGGAATACGTCGGAAGAGAAATCAAATTGCAATAACATTTGCAAAGATCCCGTGATCAGGGTGGTTAGATTTTTGCGCTTTCTGTAATTTAATCGCTAGAGTCTGTGGCCAGTTGTTACTGTTGATACTATTATAACTAATACTAACGTTCTATGGAAGGTCATAAGTAGAATGAATCACAACTTAAAAATGACATTTAACGCATTACTCGCAAGCAGAAAGGCGACCGATAATCATGCACGTGTACTTTATGATTTTTAATTGTTGCCTTTCAATAGGAAAAAAGAAGTGAACACTACTTGTTTGTTTTTATTTATTTATTCTTTTCAGCTTCAAACAAAACGAGTGCGAATATTATGGTGGCCCATCGATTACTAGGTGAATATCTCTTAAAACAAGATGGTAATCCTGAAAATGAAGTCATCTCTGACTGCCCATAGGTTTTGAAAAGGGCTAGAATTAGTCTTTATATCTGGTTCCGGATACATTATCCTATATTCTGTTCGATTTTCCGAAAACGATGTCGTGTTTTTATAATCTCTTGCAAACATTTAGAATTTACACTAAAATAAACATAAGATTTGTTCAATTTAAATGCTTGTTTTTATTCATTGCCTGTAAAATATACATGATTATATTTTTTTAATTGATGGTCACCCTGTACAAGGCCCAAGAACAAATCAAGGCAGAGGGTTACATAGTAAGAAGAACTACCCCAAACAAGGTGATAATGCTACTAAGACGCAAGGAGCCACCGGACACATAATAAAAATTACAATGAAAATATGCAGAAAGATTTGACTGTTATTTCTGTTATTATAAGGAAGTTATTTTACCTTTACAAAACAATGAAAAGGGGTGTAATGTAAAGAATTCCCTGCATCTAAAAGGAAAAAAAATATTGGCAATAGTAAGGAATTAAAAAAAAAAAAAAGTAACTAATTGGAAGAGTATTTGTGAAGACGTTGATACATCAGTCAGTGCGTAGCCTAATAATGAAAATGTGTTTATTTTACAAAGCAAATATTTTTCAATCTCCGTCCTTTTTAATTCGTTTAATCATACGAAATACTAATTCCATAGTTCAAAATTACCAAGAGAGTTTCAGAATATAAATCAATCATTACTACATATCAGGCAATAAATTTATTGATCTCCCCTTCGATCTATAAGATGTATTTAGTACATTATTTACATTATTCGAACTATTGTCTTCATCTTTGTCGCCATATTTATTACGTTTCGGCCGTTGTATGCTCCGGCCTTCTTCAGGTGGTTGGAATGTTGAACTGAACCCTTTATTTCGCTCACTGGGGTAGACTGTTCGAGTTCCACGTGCCATGTTTAATGGATGTTAGTTATCAGTCATCTCCTGTTAATTTCCCTCTGAAAGTTCTCCACTGCCTTAGCCGGGTATTGAACTCCTACTCTTTGGGTCCTGTCACTGGATCTAACTAACGCCTTTATCCACTGTGCCATGTGTCCTTGAGGAAATAAAGGGTTCAGTTCGACATTCCAACCACCTGAAGAAGGTCGGAGCGTACAACGGCCGAAACGTTGTAATATATATGGCGACAAAGATGAGGACAATAGTACGAATAATTTAAATAATGTACATAATACCTCATCCCAGAAATATAGACAGATGTATTTAGTATTTAACCGTTTTCATTATAAAAATAGAACTTGAGAAAAGAATTGCTTGCTTGCGTGTAAATCTTAAAATTCCAATCTCTATTTCAATTTTCCTATCAAGGATAAATCGTTTGATAATTCAATTCCTTAATAGATTTTTCTCGCTAAACAAACTTGGAAAGAACACATCAATCACTGATGCCTATCAACACTTCATTTTTCGAAAATGGAACGTTGAAGCAATCAGCTAAAGTTTAGTCTCTCCAAAAAATTGTAGTAAGAACGGAACAAGTCTGCGACCAAACCAAAGTGGATCTGCAAAGTTTCAAAATGAACTGCTGTAAAAGAACACCCATTATCGTCAGTCGATTTAAAATGGTCAACCGTCAACAACACTTGAAACTTTTTGTAAGGACGTCATAAGACACGTTATCGGCTCTGTCTTGAACAAAGAGTCGTAATCAACACAAACGACGCCAGCGTCCATCAATATCAAAACGGTTTGTATCCTTCGGCTTAATTTTGTCGTACATTGTCACGGACCGCAGTCAATTACTATTTGTTGTAAACCCTACTACGCCTGGCACACTACCAAAGCGCCAAATAGTCTTTCCTGTATCCATCCATTCACTCAAAGTAACAAAGAACCATTTGTATGTTTGCCAATAATTACTTTACACTGGAAGTGGTGTAGATGAGATGAATTTCAAAATGAAAAAAAAAAGAAGACATTGCTTCCCTCAATGAAATACTTTGGAGCGTAGACGCTATTAATAATAACTACACATACTCTCTATAAAAGACAGTAACCATAATAATCCTACACTCCGCGAATAGGGTCCGAATACTGAAGTTACTTGTGTTCACTTTACTCTAATACCTTTCAGAAAGGCTCGCATCCATTTCTCCCTGCATTCTCCCTTTGCAAGATATCGAAATAAAATTACTAAGCTTAGCATCGACAAGTAAATGGTAGGAATTTACATTATATACTTCCCACATACAACATGTGAAAGCACGTGCGATACCCTGCTCTCATCAGCCGCCAATCAGGGGAGGTAACAATGTTTCAGTGGCTAAGGCGGTACTGCCACCCCTGGCGCCACCAGCAGCATTTGCCACCGGATTGTTTTTCATTGTAGATTTTTATGCAAATGCAAGTAAGATTTTTCAACGTTGTGTTCAATAAAATAATCTTACATTGTTACTATATTACAGCGAAGTTCACCCTAAACAAGGCTCGAGGACCACTCAAAGTAGAGTTTTACAGAGTAAGAGGCGGTGTTTATGCGTATAGGTAGGGAAGATAACGGTTAACTCTAGACTTGAACAGGTTAAGATTGTAGTGATCGGGAAAACGTCCTCTTGTGAGTCGGTTTCACAGAGCAATGATTCGCAGGAAAAAGGAACTGGAGGGGAACTTACTTCTCACCAATGGAATACATAGGGTTATGAGGGTGATTTGTTATAATCTGAAGGGCATGTCGTGTCCTAGACGGGAAGGTTACAATTGGCGGAAACAAGGAATGTAGTTTGTCCGAGCACTAACAAAATAAAAATAAATCTTTTCTCGTAAGAAGGGAGTGTAAGTTTCGAAAATCCGAACTGAAAATTATGGCTTGTTACCTGCGTTCGAACATTAATAATTGGCGGGAAATAGCTATTTTGGTCTCGAAACATACCACCAGAGAAAATTTAGTTGATACAATTCAAAATGTTTTTTAACTGTATATTTATTGTAATATAAAATTACAATTGTGGCAGAAAGCCAAGTGGGTAGTGGGGTGAGGCTGGCCATCACTTATTATCCTAAACTAAGCTAATCTGAATCGCGATCCAATCATTCATTACAATTTACTCAACTTCCACACGTTTTACGGCTTAATCTTTATCTTGGAGGAAAAACTTTTTTTAAAAAAACGTTTCACCCCAAACAAGGCGGGAATGCCATTACAACGCAAGGGATTACAGAAAGTGGGAGCAAGAGTAAAAAGGCGTGAAAGAGGAAAGGATGAAGAGAAAGACGGAGAATAGATTAAGGAACTAGAGATGTCGATTGACATTGCATTTGAATATCTGGAGATTATAGCTATCAGGGAAGCAAGTAAGAGGAATTGAGTTCCACAGACGGGAAATGAAAGACATTAAGCTATTGGAGTAGAAGAGACGACTACATTTAACCGGGTCGACAGTGAAAGGGTGGGACAGCGATGCCAAACTGATAGTACGTTTAAATTCATGCTGTTTAGGAACCAGCGAAAGTAGCTCGTCGAAGCAGTTACTGTGAAATAATTTGTAGAAAAGACAGAGGGAGGCGACGGCACGTCTCTGAGAGAGCGACTGTAAACGAGATACTAGATGAGGGCCAACCACACTGCATATCCCTCTCTGGATTTTGTCGAGGACTTTAAGGCGAACAGCGGGGGCTCCAGACCATATATGACAGCAGTTTTTTTTTTTTCTCTTAAGAACTGCAACTTTGTGGAAGACTTTCCCATATATATTTTATCTTAGAACATTATAATCGTTAACCTCTTTCAGTCAAGTGTCAATTGTTATCTATCCACAAAATGTCCACTTCTTACCACTTCCTCTTTCATACATGTCGCATAGCTCATTTACTATAACCATTTTAACAGTAACTTTCTGCCTTCAGTGGCTCTTGTGTCTTGTGAACTTTAGCATAAAAAGACCACCATAATTTAATAATTTTAGTAATTTGTAACAACCAATTTACTTTAACTATCCCGACATTGGTTCTCATTCCTTATCAGCAACACTTTGATTCGTGAAATTGGGAAGTTGTCAAAGCAAAAAATTGGTATAGGCAGCAAATTCCACATTAATGAATTCAAAAATTCCTCGAAATTATTCCATATTAACTCTTGATCAGGAACAGCGGTGCCTTTCGGGGTCAAATACAAAAACTTCCGCAGTAAACTATAATTTTCTGGATAAAACTGTTTTGGCTATTATTCGTAAATATTTCGAAGTTCAGTTTAGCAATCCTGACTGTTTTATGGGCAAAAAGAGGAAAGAATGAAATTGATATCCTTCCTCTAATTGGCTGGCTAATTTGGTCGGCCTAGTTTCTAAATGAAATGTGCTTTGAAACTAGCCGATCACGTTCTCTTAAACTGGTCAAAGTTGTTTTCTGGCAAATATAGTTATCAATATACTTGCATCGGAGAGGGTTACTGGTTGTAAAATCATAATTGATTTTCTTTTCCTTTGCCTCCACAAGAAGGACACGGTATACCCGACGAAGAAAGAAGTAGATATAGTCGTTTTTAACATTTCATTTGTTCGTATCTCGGTTGATCTCAGAAAGGAAATACTAAATTATGAAAAGCGGTACGGACCTGCCATCATAACCAAATGTCAAAACCATCTGACATTGAATATAAAAGATTCCAAAATTACACGACTAATGTCCTGCGGGACGGTGGCGTAGTGGATATAGGAGTTGGTTACTGTTGTTTAGTGGTCATGTTTTCAGTCAGGAAGTGAAGCACCACTTCAGCAGGAAAGAAAAATAATTGACATCACAAGGAAAAAATATTACAATAATAACGCATATCAGCCAATCACTGATGATTAGAGGGTATTTGGTCGAAGCATTGTTGTTATAATAACATCCATAACGAAGACGAGAACAAGAGTTCGAAATAATACAAGAATATTTAGAATTATTCATCTCACATATTAAAGACTAAAAATTGCATGTACATCTCTAAAAAACTTATTTTAATATAGTATAAACCATTGTACCTTTATCCTGTTTCTTTACACATCACGTGTCGTGTCATAAACATAGGATAGGCAAATAAGACCGTGCTGCACCAACCATCTAAGTGAAGACGGCCTACAAGCTCTTACATATTACCAGGGTTCGAACGCGCAGTTCTAATGTCGATATCATTTCTCAATTTGGGCCATATGCACCCGTTGGGGGTCCATGAGATATTTTCAGGAGACACAAGGTCAAGTTTGAAAAGGGGGCGAACAGAAAATTTAGGAACCACAAAATATACATATATATATATATATATATATATATATATAGTATTTGGTAATTAATAATTTTTATTTAAAATATAATATTACATTTATTATTAAGTTAGACATTAAATTAATCTAAACAATTTTCTTAGCATAATTATAATTTATTGTAATTCTTTCATCTGATCTATGCAAAATGGCCGTTTTTAGTTTTCAATTTCTTAAAAATTTAAAACTCATAATTTAAATTTTAAATTAAGGCAAGTTTTCACCAACTTGTCTTTCAATTTTGAAAGCTAACTGTCCTGAACAAAGAGCTCTAAGGAAATGACTCCACCCTGTTTTCCTGCAAAGGAGCAATTAACACATTTAACAGGAAACTAAAGTTGTTCTGGTCGAACCTTGAGAGACGGGAGTTTGCATAATGTCTTTCCTTAGCAAATATATCCACCGAGCTGCTTGATGATGACCTTGCAGTGTATGTTATTCATTTGAAGCAGTTGCATTAATGATATGAAAACTCACTTCTCTGATTTGCTCCAAATAACAGTGCTGCACTGGTTTGTGGATCACTTCATTGCTGATGCAATAACTCAAATTGGCATTTGACTGAAGGGGGGCATGACTCGAATAAGCTTAGGAAACATTGGTCTAGACCAACTGCTCTCAAAGTCGTTCTTATTCAATTAACCTGAAATTTACGGACTCATCATGTCGTTGATTACAACGAGCATAAAAACCTATCCATTCTAACAAAGTGAAGACCCTGCATTAAATGAATGCATTAGATTGTGTATATTCTTCAATAACACAGTAACAATTAAATGTTGCAACATTTCATATATAGATATCAAACAAATTTTCGCCGGAAAATTTTATTATGTTTACCCCTGACGGCCTTGCGAGTTTTATGCCTTTAAAAATATCTAACAACATATAACAGGTGACCCAGCCAGGAGCAATCAAGTTGGCATGTTTTAGAATTAAAATTAATATAAATAAGAGTGAATATATTTTTTTCAATTAAACTTTCAATGTATCGGTTTTGCTTGGTTTGGTTTGTTTTACGCCATATCAACTTCAATAGGTTATTTAATGCCGACAAAATTTTTATTGATGATAATATTTTTTTCCAAAAATGTTTTGCTGCTAACATTTTTTCGAAAAGGTATGGCTGGCAATATTTAAAAAAAAATGTATTGCTGATAATATGTTTTCCAAAAATGTATTGCTGGAAAATGACATTAGGAGCTTAGCGTAGTGGTTAGCAGCGTGAGCGGAAAGTGAGGATGGCGTGTCGAGTTTACATACCAGCCGAAAACGTTGTGTTCACAAAAATACAGTTGAAAAAAAATATTATTCCGTTATTTAATAGGGATTTGTTGGCAACCAATCTAAGAGAAGGAAAACTGAATTCAAAACGGTTTGACATGGCATTAGCAACTCCTACCCGTAAAAGAAAATACTTGCTCCAGAAACCACATGTTGTGGCCTTGTTAGTGTCAGAAATAAAGGCACAAGAGGGAAATTGAGTTAAATATATTAACAGAAACAGTAATACAAATATATACAAACGAGTGAGTTGCAGGAAGAATGTTCGGTCCGACTGTCAGAGCTGACTGCTGGAAATTTAAAGATATTTATTTTTATTTAAAATAAAGGAAATTTGGCACAAGGCCAAAATGGGGGATGGGAAAAGAACGGTCTTCATCTGTCTTAATTTTAATCTTAGCCACAAACACTACCCCAAGCATACAAACAATAATCCTAATAACAAAACAACGCATTCTTACTTACCTTTCTTACTACATCCACCATAATACCTCACTGTCGCTATGAAAATCCTAAATAGTCCCCACATATACAATCCCTTATCTGTGGGAGAGGGGAAAAACAAAAATTTATAAAAAATCCCCAATGAGTATGTATAATATGAAAACTTCCCTCTCAGAAGGCAGTACCTGCTCCTATTTATAGCTGGGAGAGTCCATGTGTGCATGGGTAAATTACCATAACAGCACAACAGCAACGGTTGAGTCCGTGGCCCATTAATATAGAGTGAAACCTATGAGATAACGGATTAAATAAATAAACCACAAGTTGCTAACTGGTTTACAGAAGCTCCACATATCTACTTTATCAAAATGGCTGCAGGCTAGAGGGGATTATTTATAGTAGACTGGCGAGAAAGAAGTAGGGTTTATGACATGACAAGTGATTCGTAAACCGGAGCAGGATAAAGGTTCAAGGGCTTGTAGGACTTTGCACCAGGTTAAAAAAGATTTTATGATAGTGTGGAACACATAAATAGACGTGTCGACCAGAAGCCGTTCAATGTTTTAACGGAGGTGCAAGTCCATATTTGAACAAGTGAAGTGGAGAAAGAGAAATAAAGAGGAGATAACCGTGTTACATTTTCTCTTTGTCAGGAGGAGGTAATAACTAGCGCAGATCATAACAGCAAACCGAGATGACGGTTGCGGTCGGTAAGCATATCGATTTTTCCTCTGGCCATAACTTTCGCTTCTTTACTTTTAGAAGATACACTTTAAAAGCGCAACGACGTTGGATTTTTTTGGCTAAATAAATGGCTTCTTTAGCAAGGTATCTTTATGCAGGAGAAAAATAAAAACTGTTCATCTGTTGTGTATTATTAAGGAGGAGTAACAACGACACTCGCCTAAAATTGCTTAACTATCTGGAAAATAACCTAAAAGTACTCACCTATCCGGAAAATATACTAAAAGTATTCAACTATCCGGAAAGTATAATAAAAGTATTCAACTATCCGGAAAATATCCTAAAAGTTCTCAACTATTCTAAAAATAAACTAAAAGTACGCAAGTCTCCTGAAAAAAAAAACTGCTGAATTTATTCGATTTTTCATATATTCAAAGCAAATTTTCTAAAATGTTAAATATTTGGCACTCTCCTACTACTCCAGCTCTCGCTTAAATAGCAGAGCTGACTGGCTTCTCTAGCCATGACCGTAAACCAGTATAGGAGAAAGACAATTCTGAATTCAAAACCTGGATGAGTGATGGTGAGATAAAGAGATAAATTAGAAAAGATCGAACTCAATTCATAAGACCTTTGGCACGTGAGAGAGAAGTTTCAGATATGACCGTCCAAAGAGCAGTGAAAAAGATTTGGAAAAGAAATGAAATCGTACTTGAAACTATTGCGGCACCATGTTCCTCCAGGACAAAGTGATAAAGTTAGAGGGAGTGAATATCATCTTGAATAAGTTGGAAAATGACCCTGGAATATATAAGAACTTTATTTTAATAATTCATGAGCTTCCGATCCTTAGATATGATTAATTAATGGTGAACAAGTCATTTTCGTTTGATCGATTTCGACACAATTAAGTTTAATATATGCTTATTGCTCAAATTGAGCCCAATAGTGTCATTAAAAAAAAAAACTGAGAATTCCAGTACGATATCTTTAATCATTTCTAAGATACAACGGTTCAGAGCTTAATCTAACAAATGGATAAGTTTTTAATTTTTCATTGTCATAGCTGATTGATGTTATATTCTACAGTCCCGAGCTTCCAAAATGTATATTTTTACAACAGTTCGATCTACTTGTCAGCAGGTTTCAGTAAATGTTTACGGATTTTCTCATTTTCGTTAAGTATATACCAAGTTAAATTATATACTATTTATTATATAAATTACTAGCAGTAGAGCCCGGCGTTGCCCGGGGATGTAACAGTAAGAGATAGATCAAGTATCGAGCATCATAAAGACTGAAAAATAAAATTGACAAAGTTTAAGGTTGACAGACACGCATCTCTTAATTAGTTTTTTTTTTTTAGTTTTTTTTTTACGAAT
The DNA here is from genome assembly GCA_963932145.1 of Acanthosepion lycidas. Lineage (NCBI taxonomy): Eukaryota > Metazoa > Mollusca > Cephalopoda > Sepiida > Sepiidae > Acanthosepion > Acanthosepion lycidas. The sequence continues at coordinate 130,300,559 of OZ010572.1, forward strand.
TGGTCAAACCCAAACTCAAACAAAAACACTGTTTTCAATCGTTATGAGTCTACCGATTGAATAGAATTATAAACAATTGTCTTGCAAATGGAATTTTTAAAGCATTCTGAATGTAAAAATAAAGAAAAAAGTGTGCAAGACAATAAGAAGCACTACCTGCCAAAAAAAAAAGTGAAGTTTTGTTGAAATCGGTTTAAGAATCTAGGAAATCCGATCCCATATATAAACGAGAACACGCACACAAACAACCTGGATTTTATAATAAGTATAACTCGATATGAGTTGTCCCCCTTTCATTCTCGCGATGCCTCTTAATCATGTTTTCTAACTGATTTCGTGCAAAAACAATTGTTTTCCAATTTTTGGCGTTGTCAAAACCACCGCAAGGTAATTTTACGTAGTCTTGTGAAGTTTTGTTGAAATCGGTTGAAAAATGTAGGAAATCCAATCCGATCCAATATATAAACGAACAGACACACACAACCTGGGTTTTATAATAAGTATGATGTACTATTATATTATAATATACATTTTATATATATATATATATATATATATACACACACACACACATTACATATAATATACATTATATATATATATATATATATATATATATATATATATGTGTGTGTGTGTGTGTGTGTGTATGTATGTAAAATATAGTATATTATATCAATTATGATATTATATAAATTATATACTATTTATTATATACTAAATTAAAAATAATTTATATGCTGTTTATTGCTGATCGGTTGATTTTTTTGTCTTCTTGCGTATGTATGTGCATAATGTCGTGATTATTACTTTTCATTATTTTCTGGTTTCTTTCTCCCTATTCCTTTCAATTCAAAAACATGCATGCATATATATATATATATATATATATATATATATATATATATATATGCACTTGCATCTTTTGACCTTTAGTAGTCTATATTTAAAAAGATATTTGGGTGTAAGTACCAACTACTGTCACGCAGGCCTTCCAATTCTGTGGTCAGAATATTCCTCAAATGTGATGGATTTAACACGAGATTCATATAATTTCAATATTTGCAAAACCTTTCATGTATAAGATTTGCTTGCTGTAATAAGAAGCATTAGCTTCAAAAAGACCCCTTTTCTAATGCAATCTAATATCGCACATTAAGTACCCAGTTTCAAGCATCGAATAGTAAATTTTGATCCTATGCTTATTAATCTAGCGAAGGTACAATCACCAGCGATATTTTGAGAAGTACACTTCGTACAAACCTTGACAGAATGTCAACCGATCTCTGTCTGACGTGAAGCAGAAATTATAATTCCCAAAGGCAAGAGCTTGTGTTCCTTCTACGAGATTTCCTGCTAATGCTTCTGATTACAGGATAAATCCAATTGCGCTGCGACGCATGGACAATTCTTTGCCTTTCTTTACTGTTGACATCTACTGGTTAGGGACCGGTGACTGGAATTACGTATTGGCCAAATCTTTGCTATAGGATGCCGACTCGAAGAGAAAGTCAACCTTGTGTGTGAATTGGTCACATTTAATCAAATTCAGATTCCTTCAGTTTTTGATGTTATCTATTATTTCAACCTCATCTTACAGGGGGCGGTGATCTCACTTTTCCCTCCATATGTGGTCAGCTATGCCTGAGTTTCCTATTCCCCCCTCGTGTTACGGATTTACTATGTTCTTGCAGTCCTACCTTAAGGGGGCAGCTTGTTTTTCCTTAATATTTCTTATCACAGCTGCACTGGATGGCAAACACAGTCTTTAGTAATGTTTTCCTCTATGGAGAGAGACAAACCCACTATTTTCTGGTGGACGAAATAAAGGGATCAGCTCGAAATTCCAATTACCTGAAGAAGCTCGGAGTGTACAGCGACCGAAACGTCGTGAATATGGCAATATAGGTGAGGATACCAGTCCGAACACTGTAAATAATGTTAATATTTGGGTAGGGTTGTAACAGATGACGGAACATATGACAGCGAAATCAGAAGACGCATTGGAATTGCGGAAAACATAGGAAGTTGTGGAGAGTCATGATCGTCTACATACTGGAAGCACGTAAAAGAAGAAGAAAGTATTCTTGGAGGAGAAGTCGTCGAGTTTTGTCACTTGCTCAAAGTTTTCAGCCGATCCAACTAATTGCGCTTCATTGCTCTGTTATCTTAAATAGATGAAGGGAAAAAAATCGGTTGAAGTCTAGATTCTTAAAAGTCAATTAAAATATTCAGATAAACACCGGAGAGGGAAAAAGTACTATCAGGAAATGTTTCCAAGACTATTCGTCGCCAGTCAATTTCTAAATAAGACTATTCGTCTTCGGTATCTGTTATAACTGGTTTTCGCTTGTTGGTCGGAACATTTACTAATTTAATGAATATGGTCATCTGTAGATCACCCTTTCACAGAAAGGAAAAATATATTGAAACAAAAAAACAAAGTTATGCAAAGAGAATTATATAAACATTACTGACAGATTTACAATATACGATGGATGAAAATCGTGAATGTGAGTCTAGACGTCTTATAAACGAAGATTAATATGATCTAAAAGGAAACTGAATCACATAAGAATTCTTCAACTGTACCAGAAATGCAAGAAACACTGTTCATGTTTCGAAGAAAATATATCTTTTTTATCCAACCTAACCTTTACTATCTGCCTATATCTCTGAGATGAGGTATATGTACATTATTTATATTGCTCGGACTATCGTCTTCATCTTTGTTTCAATTTTTATCATAACGTTTCGGCCGTCATACGCCCCGGCCTTCTTCATGTGGTTGGAATACCGAGATGAATCCTTTATTTCGCTCGATGGAGTAGACTGTTCTAGTCCCACGTGCCATGTTTAATGGATGTCAGTTATCAGTTATCTCCTGTTAATTCCCCTCTCCATGTTCTCCACCGCCTTAAACAGGTATTGAACTCACCCGCTTTGGGTACTGTCACTAGATGTAACTAACGCCTTTATCCATCGTGACATGTGTCCTTGAGGAGAGGGGGATTAACAGGAGATAACCGACATCCATTAGACATGGCACGTGGAACTTGAACAGTTTACCCCAGCGAGCGAAATAAAGGGTTCAGTTCGACATTTTAACCACCTGAAGAAGGCCTGAGCGTACAACGTCCGAAACGTTGTGATAAATATGGCAACAAAGATGAGGACAACAGTCCGAATAATGTATATAGTCTAACGTTTACTGTTGTTAAAACAGCGTTTCAATTTATCTATTTTTCAGTCTTCATTAAGGATAATCCTTTATTACAAATGAAACCTTCTTTTATTAGAAAAACTTTTGGAAATTTGTAGTTCGTTTACAGTTCACGTACTAGGAGCTGGAATAAAAAATACCAACTGAAGATTTTTGAAGGTCAAGGTGGCAATAGATCTTAGTTAATTTGTTGGCTAATATGAAAGATTATTTCCAGACTCATCACATATGGGAAAAATGAACATTGTTCTTTTTGTCAGTCTATCTTTCCTAATAAACTATTTTATCATCTATTTCTGAAATGAGGTATTGTAACTATTTACACTGTTCGAAATGTAGTCCTCATCTTTATTTTCATATTCACGACGTTTCGGTCACTGTACGCTTCGGCCTTCTTCAGGTGATCTAATTTGAACACACAGCCTAGTGGATAAAAGCGTTAATCGAGTAATCCAAAAAGTGACTTCACCCAAAGAGTTTTGAGTTCAATACCTGGCCACAGTATAGATACAAAAACTTACTTAAGGGAATTAACTGAAAGTGATATATATATATATATATATATATATATATATATATATATATATAAGGGAGAGCCTAGTTAATTAAAGTGTTCTGTTCGAAATTACAACGTATATCACCTGAAGAAGATCGGAGCGTACAACAGCTGAAACGTCGTGAATATAGTAAGAAAGATGAGGACAACAGTCCGAACAATGTAAATAGTGTTTTTATGTACCAAATAAATTATTTAATTAAAAAAAAAAAAAAATTGTACCAATTTTAGCGGAAGGAGAAAAAACTGAACGAAGTTTCATTCTTCGTAAATTGTTGCGTGTCTTGTTCACTTCAACGTCCCTATATCTCCCTGTTTTGGAGCAGCGTGAATGACCTTCTTCTAAATGTGTAAATAAAACAAGAAGTCGCTGATAAGAACAACAGAAATGGTTCTGTTCTTGTTCAGACCATATTTTTTTCTGATAGGAAAGCGGCAAACAATGATATGTTTGTGTGTTCTGAGAGAACAAGAGGTTACTTGGAAAATGTTATTTCTTGACTTGTCGCCAAATGTTGAATTTACTGAAGAAGAAGGCGTAAAACATGATACGAGGTCCCAAAATATTAGGTTGGTGCAAAAATAATGGCGTAACAATGTCGTTTTTTGACGTATTTTTTAACGTCAAAAACGACATTATTACGCCATTATTTTTGCACCAACCTAATATATATACCCTAAATAATGTAAACTTCATATAAAAAAATAAAATTAAAAGGTAGTTTCGATCTTCTACCATCGTTCGTCTTAGTATGACACAAGGCCAACATATTAAAGTAAAAATACAGAGCATCGTTAGATATTATCCATATTCGATTAGCAATGCCTGTATTAATTCCTGAACACTAAAACAATTTTATGTTGTTCACAGTACTTCTACAATAAAAAAACACTTGCAATAATTCTTCATTTTCCTTACACACATGACAGCGCTATTTTGCCGATAACTTTCTCTTTAAGTTCTAAAACCTGGAAATCTTTTTTTTTTTCCTTCGATTCTAAATGCATTTTCACAGTAAAACCATAAGCAGGGCATTTTTAGATTCAACTGATTTTCTGTGTATTTTTATTGTAACGACAGTCGCTTTATTCTGTCTTTAAGTTTAACCAGTTTGATTAAATGACATTTGTACGGTTATTTAATGTCGGTTGAATAGAAGGACAAAGGACACGAATGAATTAATAACTAGATAGACATAAGTTCTATTTAAACAAGGTTCACAATAGTAGACACACGTCTAGTTAAGCTAGAGTCACAAAGGTAAACGTAAATATGGTTTAACAAGAGACACAAATGGACAAACAGGCCTAGTCACAAAGGGAGAAACAAATGCCCGGCTTAGAGTCAAACGAAGACAGTAAGGCCTGGCTCAGCTAGAGTCAAGAAGTCCCAAAAGCCTGGCTTAGCTGGACCCACAAATGCCTGGTATAGCTAGAGTCATAAACGGAGACACAAAGGCCTGGCTCAGCGAGAGTTACGAACGAAGACACAAAGGCTGGCATGGCTAGAGTCACAAAGGCATGTCATAGCTAGAGTCACAACGTCCTGGCATAGCTAGAGTCACAAACGGCATGGCATAGCTAGAGTCCCAACGGCATGGCATAGCTAGAGTCCCAACGCCATGGCATAGCTAGAGTCACAACGGCATGGCATAGCTAGAGTCACAACGCCATGGCATAGCTAGAGTCACAAATGGAGACACAAAGGCCTGGCTGAGCAAGAGTCAGTAAATATCATTTTCAGTAGTACATATTTGTTTGTCAGAATCATGGACAGGGGAAATGGTTGAAGATCATAGGGAACTGTATAGAGAGTTTAATTTTTTAAAGTTCGAATAAGGGAGCACCCAAAATGACCTGGGGTCACATGAAAACAGGCCTGAAGGTATTTTTCACTCCTCTCCACCTACACGCTACTTTTATTAAATTTTATCACTACATTACAGACATTTGGTTGTGATACATGGTCTTCATATATCAGATTCCGTGTTCTGATCGACATACGGGGTTTCATCCATTTTTATGCCAGTATCATTTTTATGGCCTTGTGGGTGAATAGGTTGTTTCTCTTATACCCGTCGGCTGTCACCAAAAATGATGTCGGTTCGTCACAGCAGAAATAAGCCTAGTGTTGACAGAAAATAAAAGTACACAAATAACAGGAATAGCATGATACATTGTGTCGATTTCATACAATTTATTTATATTTTTGTGTGAATTGATGTGTGTATTTTATCTGCTAGAATTGTTTTATGGTACATGTGATAAAAGGGAGAATTTACTCCGTAGTATTGCAAGCCATATCGCAGAGAGAATACGGACATGTTTTGCTCTTACCAAGGTTTGTGGCGAAGAGACTGAATTTAATGTCTTTTGGCTGTATGTCCATATTTCCGGCAGGAACAGTTTTTGTTGCATACTGGGAGTATTTTTGTTATTTTTGTTATTGTTTACTTTATCTTATACAAAGTTATGTTTTTGTTTTATTTTATTTTATTTATAATTTTCATTATTATTTTGTATTTTACTTTTTATTTATAATATCCTTACATCCTATTGCTATTTCAATAATAATAGCTAGAAAGACGCATGGGAATTTCACGGTTTTTGTCCTTTCAGAGTAAACTCATGTTTTATAGATATATAGTTTGTAGATTGTTATATGTATTATAGGTTTTGGTATGAACCTATTTCTTTAAAGTAGGACATTATGTTGACGGTTTCAGTGTTTTAAAATAGTTTTTTCATGTTGTCTTTTTTTGTAGGGACTGAGTGAGTGCATTCGGTTAAGATGTCTTTCACCATGAATGCAGCTTGTTATGTTGTACTGCTTGAATTAAATGTTAAGAAACACTGGTGATAATCCGCCATTATCAGACTAGACCGTTTAAAACAAAAATCAAAGTAAGACTTGATGGTCAATCTGCAGGAAGAACCGGGAAAGATCGTGCCACTGACTTGGACTGAACGTAATATTTTTTTTTTAATACATACTGCAGAGTTTCGCTTTTAACAGATTAAATCATCAAAATCCTCCATACTTCATTTCTTTTTAAACTGATCATATATCAGAGAGACAGCCATTTCTAGGACCACTGTCATCAAAGATTACTTCCGACCTTTTTTAACACTACAAAAACCATATGACCCCCTTAAATGTTATTTTAATGTAATAATTTTTTTTTAACGCGGCAAGAAAACCCATTGACCCGCTGATACCTACTGTTAATCGAAAGCAGCTCAATCAGAACAAGGCTTACGGTCATAACACGTTGAAACACTGCTTAACTTCTGTGATCGGACGCGAACCAATGTCGAGACTGGTCAGTAAATAGATGGATGACCGATTGGGAATACAGGGTGCTGTAAGTTTGGATGTGCAGGTGATATGGGTTGCAGTCATATCACGTTGAAACACCAGCTCTCGTCAGGTCACTAAAGTTAAGTAACGCCGTCGTTGATCAATGCATAAATGGGTGACCGGTTGGGAAAATAAGGTGGATGTGCGGATGGTGTAATGGATAACGTCTCGGGACTGGAAATCGGAAAACCGAGTTCCACTTCCAGTTCTGTTCATTATATTCACTTAAGTGCAAATAGCCTTGGGAAAGGTATGAATCCACCTCTTCTCCCCAAATATGGGTTAAATAGTAGGACTTGTATCAGTAAATCATTATTATCTCCAAAACGTTCTCACAATCCAAAAATATTTTATGGCTTTAAATAACCTGCCAAGGGTTGATAAGACGTAAAATATTTAAAAAGATCATTCAATAAGAATACATCGAAATTACAGACATTTGACACGCAATTGATTCTATTTAGGCGGAGAAATCAGAAAATGGTGGAAATGTATGTGTGTATGTATGTATATATATATATATATATATATATATATATATATGCTTGTTTTTTTTTTATCTTAGAGGCACGAGCAATGCAGTGAAATCAGGAAGATTGTAAAAATTGGCGCTCAAAAAGCAAAGGTGAAAACAATAAAAGACGGAATAGAGATAATAAAAAAAAAAATCCCGTCTAGCTGTCAGCGGGTTCATTGCTCGATAGGAGGGTGAGTGTTAATGAATAAAACAGAAAAATAATGTAGAATATGATCGCGCGGCTTCGTTACGAAAAGCCATAATATCAAGACCAAAAATAGATCGCCCAAAAGTGACAAACTGTGACCAAATACTGGCATAATGATAAAACATATTTAATCTGAAAAGTAAAAAAAAAAAAAAACCCCAACAAATTACTATTTTAAAAAGTCCAAAAAACGCATCATTACAAAAATGGTACAGATTATATGACAAAAATCGAAAATTCTTTTTTTTTTTTTTTTTTTTTTTACTGCAAATTATTCATTAGATCATATCCAAGTATTTTACAAAAAATTAGAGCTGATCACACAATATTTGAAACTCAATTTAGGTTTATAGTTTCTAACCATGCAAGGAGATAGAGTAACATAAACCGTAGATTTGTCTGCAGGATATCATTACATTATTGTTACATAATTATAGTGAAATCATTAAGGTTTTTTGTGAAAAGCATTTTATTTTTGGTCGTATATTAATTTAAAATATTCATTTTTACAGGTTTTATTTCTGAAATAGAATAATAATATTCTAAATTTCAGAATTTCGCTATTGCCCATCAAAATGAGCGAAAGAAACCTATCTAAAAACAACAGTGGAAAAGAGAGGTAACAAAGAGTTGGCGAAATAAGGGTGGTTTCGTTCAAGACATAGGAACTAGAAAGTTACCTATGTTTCCAGGATTGCACAAAGGCATTTGATTGGGTAAGACATGAAGTGTTATTCGAAATACTAGAAAAGCTTGTTCTACATAGGAAAGATATTCAGATATGCCGTAACCAAAATGCCTGAGGATGAAAAATGAGATCAGCATGGCAAAGATTGAAAAGAATTAAGACAAGGATTCTTTTTCTCGCTGGATTTATTTAATTTGCATAGCGAAATGATTCTATGGTAACATGAACAATACTTTAATCTAAGATACGAAGTTGATAGCAAAAGAGACATTTCAGTGTATTAGCTATGTATTGGGGATGACATGGAAATTTAACTTTCTGCGTCGTTTCGTAGCAGATGACAGAATGTGTGACAAAGATATTCAAAGATGCTTAAGTACAGCAAAACTGATTTCAAGAAAGTAAGTAAGAGATAGGAAAATTTCCTTAGAAGCAAACAAATGGTTTGAACAAAATACACTTTCGGATTTCTTTGTTACGGATACATTATAGTTATACAGACTGTATTGTACCGTCTACATCTGAACTTAGTAAACATCGCGAATGCTTATACTTTTGATGTTGCTTCCCACTGACTTTACCCTTACTCCATTTAAATTTGAAGTTTTTTTTTCTCTCTAATGATTAATGAATTTGGCGCCAAACATTTTGTTAATCATTTGAGCAAGATATAAAGGGTTACTGTTTTTGGTAAGAAAGGACGGTCCTAGGAACAACTACTTTTTGGCAAAGATTCCTATCCGTCCTAGGTATGACGATAAACTACGTCCAAAAGCAAGATCTCTGATTAGGAGGCTTTGAGTAGCGTGGAACCACCTCTTAATTGCTGGTGTTCCCAGGTTCACAAAGACCCGAGGTGGTAGCACCTGTTAGGGCCCCAGTGATCGGCAAATATTAGGTTGGTGCAAAAATAATGTCGTTTTCTAACATGTTACTATGTGGAAAACGACATTATTTTTGCACCACCCTAATAGTTAACACATGGAACTAGCCTCAAAACACTATGAAAACGTAAAAATAGGTTTTCATACGAGCAATATGCTTTTGTAAAAAAAATTACCAGCAATAAAATTTTGAAGAAAAAATTATTACCAGCAATAAAGAAAAAAAAAACAAACTTGTCGGCATTAAATAACCCATTGAGGTTGATATGCTCTAAGGCAAAACAAACTAGATTCCTACTTTGTCTTTTTACGTTCATATCACACCTTATTGTGTAATCTTGAACTTGAGTGGCTCTTGAGCCTTATATGGAGAAAAAAATGTAAGGGCTCTATTTTGTGACTATCGTTTCTTGTCTTAAAAATCGCTTTAGAAGACCTGTGATATTGAGGTATCTGATCGGTTAAATGTCTAAAAGATACTGTTGATGAGCGGTATTTTCACCTCTCCTAAATCCTTAATAATGGGATATTAATTGTAAATGGAGGAGATAAAAGATAATCACATATGGTATTTATAAATAACACCGACACTAGAGTTCGAATCAACCTTGATTCATACGATTAAACAACTAACTCATGAAGAGACTCGATACGCTCTAGCCTAAACGATAAAACACAAATTGCTTTTTCTCAAGTCAGACTGAAAGAAACAGACGACTCTCTGTAAAACGTTTGCCCGCCTCGACATACAGACAGAGACTGAAAGTTTCAGACAAATGTGTGGTTTACTTCATTTAGCTAAAATTCTCTTTTATTTTTTTCCTTATTTTTATTTCCGTTTGCGTTGCTTCTGGTGATTGCCTAATTTTAGAATAGCCTCATCTTGACGATTACTGAACTCGTGTTAGACTAACCTTATCGCTTGTAAATATTAGCTTCCATAACTTGAAGAAATTTTTATCAATGTACCTGGGGCGTTTTTTGCGTCGTTATAGTCGGCGACGATGTCTTTTTACCTGAGGGGGAGAGAGCGTCGGTATCTGATGAGAAGTTATGGGAAAACACAGTTAGGAAAATGTTAACGTAACAAAAAATATTCCGTAAGAAATCATTTCGGAAATAGACGCTTATCACATATTTTTTACTTGACGAACGTGTGGAGGAGATGGAAGAAGAAACAAAAGAAACCAGTGATATATTTGCTTTAATTTCGAGAGATATCACCTCTACACTATATATATATATATATATATATATATATATATATATATATATATGAGAGAGAGAGAGAGAGTATTTGGCAGCAATTTCCCTTTTATACACGTTTCATAAAAACGGCTGACATGATACTGCGATTAATCTTTTTTTTATTACTTTTGCTTGTGTGGGTAAAGAGTTTTTCTTTACTGGACACAAAATGTGTAAAAACTATCCCCCCACAGTTCTGCATATCCAAGCGCTTTCGGTTATTCTTTTCGCCATTATCAAGGATGAGTTTTATTTTTTATTTTTAACTGAATGTTTCGGATTTTATGTAAAAGTTATAGTAAGGTTTTCTCTAAAGTTGTAGGAACGTTTTCTTTTTCCAAACACGGCCAGCCCATTATAGCCGTGTTCATAGTTAATGTAATTGAGTGTTGGCTTATTTTTTATTGTTCGTGCTTCCATTATTTTTATCTTTTTTTACATATGGATGAAGCTATTACACACTGTGTCCAGAACAGAAAACACTTATACAAACTAAAGTAAAATTAAATAAAAAGCTTCATCGCAATCGTCTTATATATATATATATATATATATATATATGAGAGAGAGTTGTTTCATGTCCTGGGTATGACGATAAACTACATCCGCGTCCAGGGTATGGCGATAAACTACATCCAACAGCAAGGCCTCAGATGGTGTTTTTGTGAAAATAATGTTGCCAGCTATGCGTTTTTGAAACCATAATGTTGCCAGCAGTACGTTTTTTGTAAAAAAAAATGTTGCCAGGTGTACGTTTTTGAAACAATAATGTTGCCAGCTATACGTTTTTTATTCCATACAAAATAGGCATTTAAAATTCATATAAACTGGATTTGGCATTAAATAACCCACAGTGGTTGATATGCCATAAAATACAAACAAACAAACAGAGTTGTTTCTTTGAATGATTTTCGTTTCATGGTACATGTGATAAAAGGGAGAATTTACCCCGTAATGTTGCAAGCCATATCACAGAGAGAAGTTACACAAATGTTGCCCATACGAAGGCAGATTGAAGAGATTGAATTTAAAGTCTCTTCGCGGGATGTCCGTATATCCAGCAGGAACAGTTTCTGTTGCATGCTGGGAGTATATTTGTTATATTTAATTTGTCTTATACAATATAATCTTATCTTATACAACGTTATGTTATTGTTTTATTTTATTTATAATGTTCATTATTATTATTATATATTTTACTTTTTCTTGTTTATAATTACAAAAACAACAATGATAATGTCCTTACATCCTATGCTCTTTCAATAATAATAGCTAGAAAGACTCATGAAAATTTCACGGTTATATGCGTGTATATATATATATATATATATATATATATATATATATATATATATATATATATATATATATATATATATATATATAGTTATTTCTTTGAGTGATTGTTGTGGTGAATGAAGATATTGTCGTAATTAAACCAGTTCAACATGTTTAAACATTAGGTGATTCTTTATTTTATAAGCAATGTATAGTTAAAATGTATGTAAGATTTAAAAGAATATATAATTTTCTTACTTCTCTTTAATACCAAGCTGTGGTTTAACTGCTAAGATCGTTACCACTTTTCGGGTAAAAAGAAATAACTTATTGAATAATTAAGCAATTTCATAATAGAACCCATCAGCAAATCAATGGCTCTGGTATAAAGGCCATATATGAAAAGAAAATGAAAATGAATAAGAAAAGTTATTTTTAATTCGTGTTTAATTCATGTTATATATAAGAATTATTGTCCTCCATTAAGCAAAAAATCATTAAGTTGCTCATAATACTAGATACATTCTAGAAGACATTAATATAGAATAGAGTGGATAAAACTGAAATTATTTGGTGACACATACTAACGTGATATTTGTAGACAGATAAACAATCATCTTTTTATATTTAATTAATTTTCTGGGATTCCAACAGATACAGGTACACAGAAATAAAGCGTATATTTTATGTTCCTTCGGTAAAAACAGAATATTTTTTGCAGTTTTTGTTTAAAAGCGAGTCCAGATTTTTATACAATCTTCTCAGTTATGTTTAAGTATTTTCTACGTGATTGCAAACTATTTTTTTGTTCTTAATTTTAGGAGGCTTTCTTTTTATAAGAGCATGAAAAATTATGTCCAGTAATTATAAAAAAATTAAAAAAATCAATAGTTATATTTTTGAAATCATTATTTTGCAAGAACTTAATAATGCGTGGCTGAAGCTGTTGCATTTAAAACTTTAGTCTGAATTTGTAATCACGTTTCCTAATTCAGAGTTTCTCAAACTGAGGGTCCCATGACACACGTTAGCTGAAATATCAGTTCCTCAAGAGCGAAATTTTGCGTTTGGCCAGTGTCCACATCTTTTTCCATCATTCACTACTTTTATATTATTGTTCAGCCAACAGAAAGCCCAAGAGCCTATCATGGTAGAGTTTTATGATTTTTTTAAAGCAATTCACCCCAAGCAAGGCAAGGAGTGCCACTAGGACGCAAGGGTTTACAGAGGATTGAGAACAAGAGTAAAGAGACGTGTTTGAAGAAAGGATACAGAGAAGAACAGGGAACAAACTCAGAATGTTAGATGTCGATTGATATTACACTTGAATATTTGAAGATTATAGTCATCAGGGAAGCAAGTAAGGGGAAGGGAGTTCCACAGACGGGAAGGGCGAGAGAAGAAGCTGTTTGAGTAGAAGTGACGGTTACATTTAACCGTTTTGACGGTGAAAGAGTGGGACCGAAATGCCAGCCTGGTAGTTTTCATATATTCATGCAGTCTGGGAACCAGCTAAAGTAGCTCGTTGGAAGAGTTGCCGTGAAAATACTTGTAGAAGAGACAGAGGTGTACTGTATGCGGTTGTAAAGGCGTAAAGCCAAGAATTAAAAAGGGCATATTATGAGGATATGTTGATTTCCTAAGTGCAGCTTAGATGTGACACAAGGCCAAAAGCATGAGGCACCCAGTAAAGATCGAACTTACTATTCAGTTGTAATGGTTTTAGGAAGATAAGCTAACTTTACACCACGTCGAGGTACCATATATGAGAATATATAGGCTAGATAACGATTGATCCGAAAGATGAAGACGTTAAGATTATAGTAATAGGGTAAATATAATTTCGGAAGATTGTTCCACAAAGGAGTGATTCTCGGAAAGAAGCTATCCAAATGTAATTTCCTTCCTAGCAATTGTATACAAAGGGAATGAGGATAAATCGACCCTGTGTAGGCGATATGGTGGATCGTAGCTTTGAAGGTCTGAACTGGTGGAGCTAAGAAATGGAACGCGGTTGAATATTTGCCATAAAAACAGCGATAGTATTATGAAAGTCTATCAACGTTTCGTCTGTAGAGAAAGGAGTTGTAACCCCCCAAGGTGATTAATTATGGTTCACCACACAACTCCTTTTCTATGAAACTGGATACAAGGTAGGCCACTTCATTAAAAGACGTGAAGTAACCACTAAGATAGGAAGCAGTTAGCTTTGAATTTATTGAATAGCAACTGGCATTAATTTGCTGAAAGACCAATATTTTTTCTTCCGTATTTATTGCTGGTTTGGGACCAAGTTAAATTTCTAACATCTTTTGGTACTTAAGTGACAACAAAGTTCCGTTAAGAATAACTAAAAAGCGTAACCCAGAACTAGCGAAGAAATCTCTATAATTACTCCACCACCAAGCCCAAAGGAAACTTTTTTCGTCGATATTCGACGTAGATTATAAAAATTCGTTGCGTTGCGTTGCGCTTCGTCTGCAACTTCTTCAGATCTTGGTATTCTGTGAAGCCTTTCTCTGGACAATGGCATTTTCTTTTTACAGTAAGGTCCACTCTGTACAAGGCAGAGGGTTATGTTAAAGAGGGGGAGATAACGGTTGACTCCAACAGATTAAGATTGTAACTGGCTTGTGACGTTAACGAAAACAGTTTTGATTCAGCTCGCGCTATTATTGAGCGGAATCTTGCGTTTCTTCTGTAATATTCAGAGATATGTTTTTTCTGGATTTTCTATAGAATCTCTTCTAATTCCCATCATGTATGAAGGTTACTTACATCATGACAAGCTCAATGATACCTCATTTTTATTTCTACGCCATTGCGTTTAGCGAAGAACCTGGAAAAACGAAAAATCGATTGCAACACAAATTTTAACTAAAATCTCTCTCAATTTTCAAGCAATCTAATACAAACTTCACTCAATTGTAGCCAACAATAAGCTGATTGTTTGACAGTGATTTAACTTTTTAATTGAGCCCACTCATATCGTGAAAACCCGTGTAAATAGCGAAAAAAATGGCCATTTTTACTGGTTTCTTTCTTAATTTCGTTGATCTTTCAATCAATTTTATCAAACTTAACAATTGCTTTATAAATGTATCCTCTTTTATATCCCTGGTGACAAACTGAATTCCAAAGACTACAAAATAATTGTGGTCTGAAGTGTATCTTCATGTTGCCTGTTTTATCCATTCATCTCCTTGGTTAGCATTGATTGAATAAATACAGACTACTTCTATTATATCAGTAACTGTATTAATTCAAAACGTTTTTTAATGAAAGTACTTTTAAGTAATTGAAGAAGACAGACTGTTACATCTAAACATAATGCTGTTTTTGCTCCATTCTAATTGAACACTTTTTCTGATTGACCAGCAGTGTATGGATGGTATTCATCTATAATAACGTTATGGGTAAAAGTACTCATTATCATGAATAGAGCGGGTATAAATATATTAGGTTGGTGCAAAAATAACGACGTAATAATGTCGTTTTTTGACGTTAAAAATACGTCAAAAAAACGACATTATTACGTCGTTATTTTTGCACCAACCTAATAAAAGTGGGCATTGAGTCCAACACTATGCAGCGGCAATCTCTTTCAATCATGAAACAGACTGGCGGAGCTTGGTGTTGGCCTCAGTGCTGGCTTATATATATGTCACACATTATGAAATGGACATGGTCCGACAATTATTTTAAGACATTTTTATGTTTAATATTCTTTTTATAGATACAAATATTTAAGTAAATGCTCTGTTTATAATAAACATTATTAAATAACATTTACCGGCCTGAATGTCCGAGAAATTTTCACAGAAAATATTCGTCCTCCGACAGGATACAGGCTCGTTACAGGACAGAATTCCTGTTCCTACAAGATTCGAAGCTGTATAGGTTACAGGTTCGAATCCTGTTTTTTAAATATATATATATATATATATATATATATACGTTGGATTGCATATTCCCAATAATGCAAGTCCATGTGTATTTGATGCCACGCCCAAAGATATTTAGTTATGGTACACCGGAATGCACATTCGTGCACGTAGTGTCACATGCATATTGTATGAAAGTACATTTATGCATCTACTCATTCACTTACATATGTTCCTATAAAGAGTGCCAGAGTCGATTTAATATTGACTAAGGCACCAGGATTATATATATATATATATATATGTGTATGTATGTATGTATGTTCGAGCGTGTGCAACAGAAGCAAAATCGAATTTATATCGGATTGGAACCGAATATTCCGGATATCTGCCAAGCTTTCAGTTATTCTCCAAGAAGCAACTAACTTCTGCATGCTGACAGTTATTACAAGCACTCCAAAAACGCCCCAAGCAATGGCAGCTGGGGTAGCCTTCGTTTGCAAGCGAAAGGTGTACGGTTCTTTTCTTCCCGGCTACGTCCTCTTGGCAAAAGCTGAAAAAGTTCCCTTGAAATTAACGCAACCAACCAACAGAGGTGATCCTAACCCTGTTTCCTCTTGGCACTCACGAATAAATAGACACACCTCAGGGTAATCGGCTGGCTTATTTTATCTATTTTTTATTGGCTCCCACACATTTCAGCGAATCAATTAAATTCTCACTCTAAACGAAGAATATGTTTAGACGGATTGGGAGTTGAGCACAGATACGTAAATGAAAATTACGTTAGGATGCATCTGTTTAATATATCTGTGTCTAAAGAGAGGTAGGGATAGATAGAGGAAGGTCGGTCGGTAAATAGACAAAGGCTTAGAAGTAAAGTAGGCCTCGGTATAGAACTAAGGAAAGCTTCGGTAGTCAAATAGACATAGGTACACAAGCACGCGCGTCAACACGTCTACATACGAATTGCATGTGTGATCAATAACTGATAAACGCTTAGATGAATAATTCAATATTCCTCTAATATCATATTTCCTCGATACATCCTCGTCTTCTGCAAAAGTGCTCAGCGGGGGAAAAATACTCGTGACTTCAAAAATTTAACAACGTTTTCTTCTATGAATCTGACATCTTTTTTTTTTGACAGTAGGTTGTGTACCTAACGATGGTGGAGGTTTTCGTCGTTCTTTGAATGCCGGCGAGTCATTTAACGTGTAACGAGACATATTTAGGAGTTTTTCTTGTAATGTGTATGGAAATAAAACTACGCGAAACTCGTTCATCTTACTTTTAATTCCTCTGAATCGTGGAAAAGTTTCATTTAACAAACTCGCAAGAATTTAACCAGTTTTGTAAATCCGAAGAACAATGTCCGAAATTGTGGTGACGCTTTTAATTTTTTTTCTTAAGTATTTTGAGATGGTTTAACTACTATCATGACTGTCTATAAAGAGATCCGATTTAAGGTAATCTGCAACCCGAAAGTTGCCCAGCGCGCCATCAAAACCGAGGGCGCCATCATGCCGTGCGTTTGGAATTTTCCAAACAAAAAAGAAAAAAATGTAAAAATAATAAATTAAATTTCTTGAGTAGAGAAAAACTTTTCGAAAATTTCTTTAATAATTCTATCTGTTATGGGGTGGGGAGAAAAATGAATAGGCGGGTGTTCTACATTTTCAGTTTTTCTCCTTGTGAAAAGTAAAAAACATTTTACATGTAGGGACACCGATGTCCAGCTTTTCCGAGATATATATATATATTATATATATATATATATGAACACGCTGGAACGATCGCTTTCTAACCATGAGACCCAGGTTCGAATCTCACCAAGGTCGATTTGTCAGAAAGGTGACTTCCTGCTGTTATCGGTCTGGAAGAGGCCATCTCAGCGTGCGGCACCTTTGGAAAGAGCCTGAAAAACCATAAACGCGTTGACTCGAGCCTTGTGAGTGAAATTCGGTAGACGGCGCCCTTGGGAGCCGTTGGTGGTTGTGATACCACGAAGTCACAAGTCATCATGGCTGAGGGTTTGAGCGTGTTAGCCCTGTTCAGACTTCTGATAACGCTAGGTAACACGCTATCTCCCAGAAACTATAACTAAGGTCCTCTCAGCATGGTTGCAGTACAAGTGGTCTCTATGCGTGTTGAACAAATACTTATGAACCAGAGCAGGCGTCTGCAATGGGGATTAGCTAGCCGACCTAGTAGACTATCGTATTCGATTAACTGCGCTATGTACTTTTTTACTATATATATACATATATATATATATATATATATATATATATAAATTTATGTTGGTGCGATAACAGATGCGCATGAACGATGGATGCTAGGCACAGATGTTCAGCTTTCCCGATGTTTATATATAAACATATATAAATTTCATTTAATCTTCATATTTGCTCGTTAATTTACTGTCAATCTGGCAAACAACGTTAATTTCAAGGATGATAATTAGTCGGAAAGTGATTAGAATTGTAATGGCAACGTGGAGATGGGATTACTGGAAAGGACACAAGGAGCAAATATTTATCCATTTACACTATTTACATTGTTCGGACTGTTGTCCTTATCGTCACTGCCATATTCACGAGGTTTCAATCATTGTACACATGACCCAGTGGATAACAGCGTTGGTTGATTGATCTAAAGTTTACAGGACTCAAAGAGTTCCCAGTTCAATCCCTGGCCACAGCAGAGAACAAAAACTTGTAGAGACGAGTTATCAAGCGGAATTAACTAAAAATTGAGATATCCAAAGGAATGGCACGTGGAACGAGAACTATCTACCTCTATAGATCGTCCTGGGAATGACGATAAACTACATCTGCGTCCAGGGTAAGACGATAAACTACGTCCAACAGCAAGGCTTCTGATCAGAAGGCTTTGAGGAGCATCGAACCATCTCTTAATTGCTGGTGTTCCCAGGTCCACCCTGACCCGGAGTGGTAGCACCTGTTAGGGTCCCAGCTATAGGCAAATAGTTAACCTCTAAACTGAGGTGAAAAGCAATACAAAAAGTGTAAAAAATAGGTTTTAATACTAGAAATACTTTGTAAAAAATGATTACCAGAAATAGATTTTTGACAAAACAAAATATTACCAGGAAAAAAAAAAAAAGAAAAAAGGTTGTCGGCATTAAATAACCCATTGAGGTTGATATGCCGTAAACCAAACCAAATTACCTCCGTAGACTAAATAAGGGGTTCGATTAAAAATTCCAACAAATATCGCTTGCAGAATGCGGGAGTGTACAACGACCGATATGTCGTGAAGGAAACAGTACAATGTAAATAGTTACAATACTTCTTATTCCATCGTCTTTTCTTCATTGTTTATTTGTTTCGCGGCATATCAACTCCTTATGAGAAACTTTTTGCCGAAATTTAATTTTCTTGTGAGTATTAGTAATTTCCTTTACAAAAATGTATTGCTGATAATTGCAATGTCCTGTAGTTTTTTCAATCGACATCTGTTCGACCGGAGCCGATCTTAATTTTTTGTTTAATACATGGTACCTTATCAGGGTTAAATGTTTTATTTATAAGAAACACGTTTTTTCTGCTACAAACGAATTTAAATGAAAAAAAAAAAAAAGGTGTGAAGGCATTCTCTCTTTTGAAACAAGAACAATTAACAATAATTAAGAAGAAAAACAAGCTTTGTTATTTTCAATATGGCACCTTTTTTTAATCAAAATGAAAAACGTTTTACACCCCACACCAAAAAGAAAACGATAAAACAACCTTAGTACTCACTCAGAGAAGAGTGGCCAATGCCAGTAACTAAACACTTTTTAAAAATATCTAACGATGAAAACGAGAAAGTGGGCTTAGACACTTTCGAAGGGTATTAACTGTCCTAATCTAAGCAGGTAGAGTAATGGATAGAGGCTCGGATTGAGAAATCGGTGAGCCGAGTTCGAATTCCAGTCAGTTCCATTACATTCACTTACTAATACCCTTGGTATGAAGGTATGAATCCTCCTCTTCTCCCCCATCTATGGGTAAATAGCAGCACATACTGGGTTCTATAACTGGTCTACCGCAGAAAGAAATGACAACCCACTGCAAGGAAAAAAATCTGCCTCGTCAGTCATATATCAAAAGATACATGACAGCCTAAGAATGGCGCCTACAGAATGTAGGGGGTTAGGTGTTGAAGTTTGATTTCTTTCGGGTTAACATCTACTGAAGTACCTCGCTGACTTTACAATATTTATTTTGCAGTGTTACAGAATACATGGTTTTTTTTAATTTTTATTTCAACTGTGTTCTTTATGTTACACTGTCTTATGGTGATGGAAAAATACCAGTCAAATATAAATTACGGTATAATGTCTTTATTTATTTGTTTCAAGAAAAAAAAAATCCTGGTTCAAACGGCCTTTTACGCAGACAGCATATTGTGCCTTTAATCCGACTTCATTAAGGAGGTCATCTCCGGCTATGTACTCCTGCGTTCGTTCTAGGCACGCAGTCAACATTGATAGTAATTTTACTTATATATTATGTTTTTATATTTTTAAAACTCTGTTAATTCGTTTAATCACTTTTCTTTTAGAATTTAAAATAAAATTGAGTGAATATTTTGTTCTTTTATCGCCTGTAACAAAACTAGGGAAAGATTTGGTTACATCGGCAAAAGCATATCCACATATCAGCCATATTCGTTTGGTATGACATCTCTCACAAAGTAAATGAACTTTCATACTATATTTTTTAAAGAAGTTTTCTGAAAATAACTTTTTACTGTATAAGAGAATCATTTTCTTTTAATTTTTAATTCACTTTACGCAAACAACCAAAAAATAATTTTCTCAATTATTTTTATTTCTTTCGTTTTATAGGCGTAATGAGGTTCAGCAAGATCACGTCGGATTTAACATAGAATGGATGAGATTGGGAAGAAATCAATGTCCTCTCGTTTTCATTTCCCTTTTATGGGCATTATTATAACACCTTATTTCACAGACAGAATAACTGGAAGAAAATGAATGGCAAACAAGTTTTGTTTCCAAAGAGTGTTTTCTACTGTTAAGTCATACACAAAACTATATACACATATTTACACATGTCCCACGCAGAGAAAGTGCAACGGATTTCTACACAACAGTGTGGAATGGAAACGAAAACATAGGGTCTTACTTTGTAATAATTCGCTCCGGAAATTGGAGCTGCCGGAGATTCTTCTGTGTCTTTAGAGAAACCATATTTCGGATTCCGGATGCGAGCGGATTCTATATCACTAAAGAGGACCTATTCTCCTCAATCAGGAAACAGCGAGTTTTGAGTTTTTCTCAACATGAAAACTGCAAGCTGGAGTTTCACTGTCTATTGAAGACATATTTCCAGAGGAAAACGGCGCTACAGGTTTGTAAACTTCGTGGCAGTTGGTCGGGGTGTAGAGATTTAGCAAGATTTAGCGTCACCATGCTAAAAAAGCAACTGAAGAGTATAACCCCTGGAAGCTAACTTACAGGCTAGCTACTTTCATTACACTATAAAGTGACGTCACTAAGCGGCCGCATTTTGTATCTCTACAGGCCGTTCGTAAAAATACAGATATTCCATTCATGACCGTAGTTTCGTCGAAACTCTTACGATAAATATGACTTCAAATTTAAATTCATAATAATGCAATAATTTTAAGAGATCAGCAAAAATATACACCTATATAAGTACATACAAAATAAAACATAAAATAAACATTCCGACTTTACCTATATACTTCCACAATTGTTCTGCATGTGTGTGTATATATAAGCACTCGTTACGCACATACACGGAAATATGAAAATACGCTTGGGCAAGTGCCAGCAGTTACGCTAGTACTTGAGTCAGCCATGAATATTCAAAGTTGTAACGAAAGACACGGACCCTTTGCCCATTCGATCACCTGTTCCCGAATTATTTGTAGAATATTGTGCGCCGATTGTCCGAATGTCAATTTTGAAAGACAACTTTGAAAGTCTCTACCGGAAGCAAAGCAATGAGGCTAACATACACACTGAGGCCCTACACGGTTTGTGCCAAATGTTGGCCTATGCGTCATGACGGCCGGATTCGTTGGCGATCATCCCAGCAGAACAAACACAATGCAAATAACCTGATTTCTTGATTTCTCACTATCAGAAAAGTCGGGCAACGGGCAGACTCTCGGTAAACAGACAACGTAGTTTGCATATACGTTCTTTTAGATATATTTCACCTTTCTTGGCAGATTTGTTATCATAATGTGGGATAATTAAGAACAAAATGATAAAAAACTAAGACAAATGCTGAGAGAATCGCAATAAAGTTGGACAGAATCTGCGTCCAGACACCTCTGATAAATTTAGATTTCATTGGTGCCAAATCTTCAGCGCTTCAAAACGGTAACTGAGTGTAACTGATGCTTGCATTTACATCAACCCCTCCAAAAACATCTGTAATTCTATCAATAAAACCATTCTAGAGGACGAAACTTGTTACAAGTTTTGATCCCATTTTGCCATTCATTTGCCCAATATTCTTATATATGAAATATGGGCACGCTAGGATGTTTGCTTTCTGAACATGAGACCCGGGTTCTAATCTCACCATAGTCGACTTGTGAGGAAGGTGACTTCCTGATGCTATCGGACTGGATCGAGTTCCATCCCAGCGTGCGGCAACTTTGGAAAGTGCCTGAAAATCATACCACGGTTTAACCCAAGCCGTGTGAGTGAAATTCCGTAGACGGAACCATTGGGAGCCGTCGGTGGTTGCGATAGCACGAAGTAGCAAGTCATCGTGGCAGAGGGTTTGAGCGAGCTACCGCTGTTCAGAGTGGTGATCCCGCTAGATATCACCCAGAAACTGTAACTAAAGTCCGATCATCATGGTTGTAGTATAAGCCACAAATAAGCTCTGTCGATGTTGATCAAACACCAATATGCCAGAGCAGGTTTCTGCAATAGGAATTAGCTTACCGCCCTAGTTGGCTATGTAGGGATACAGCAATATAATAAACTTAGACCAATGAAGTCCTAGAGTACGAAACGCTTCAAAAGAAAACTTTTTCCACTTTTTAATTTATATATATATATATATATATATATATATATATATAGAAATGGACAAAGTCCGTATAGGATGCAGGTTCAAATCCTGTCAAAGGACGAATATTTTCTATGAAAATTTCTCGGACATTCAGGCCGGTAAATGTTATTTAATACTGTTTATTATAAACAGAGCATTTACTTAAATACTTGTATCTATAAAAAGAACGTTAAACATAAAAAAATGTCTTTAATATATATATATATATATATATATATATATATATATATAAACTTTATTTCAATTCTTCATGAGCTTCCGATCCTTGGCTATGTTAAATTAATGATGAACATATCATTTTCGTTTATGATTGATTTTATCACGATTCTTCTGTTAAGCTTGTAGATTAATTATATATTCTTTTTGCACAAAGTAAAGTCCAATAGTTTTATAAACATCTCAGAGAATTCCGGAAAGATATCTTTAATCATTTCTAAGATACAAGCTTAATCTAACAAATGTATAAGTTTGCTGTTACATGATTTGAACAATTTTGCTGTTACCCCATATATATATATATATATATATATATATATATATATATATGTATGTGTGTGTGTGTGTGTGTGTGTCTGAGTGAATATATTGATCGTGTAGCGAGATTTTCTATGCCTGTGTATTATTTAAAGATACAAAATTCTTATGCAATGACTGGTATATTTTAAAAGCTTGGGAAACAATTAAACTTACATTTTAATTCGTCTGAACTTTTAATAGTCTAGAAATTTGATGAAGTCTCGTTCATTTAATTCTAATCACAAGCACACAAAACTAAAATTATTAAGTTATGCACGATTTCATAGCGTTTTTGTGTTACTGACAATTACATTACTGTCTCTGAAAGAGACAGTAAAATTTCCGATAAGTGTTTTGAACAGGTTTTATGAAGTACCATAAATTACGGCATACAAATCGATCTCAAGAATTTTAGCTCCAAATTCTGAATTGAGCCGATACCTACCGTATAGGTCGATCCACAAATCACATGGTAGGCTACAATTGACTCCAAATTTAGGCCGACCGGTAAATGAAGTTACCCTAGAGTATACGATAACCTATACCAAAACTACATAAGGCCAAATTACTTACCTTTATATTGATACACTAACCGTAATACATGTCTATATGCGTTGTATAGCAATCCACCTACAACACACACTTCGGTAGGTACCGTATATTGTATCGGTGTAACTTAACGAACGTTTAAAATTCGTCAGATCTACAAATAAAAACATTAAATTGAGTATCAATTCCTATAAATATTAATACCGTAGATTACACATTATACGAGGTAGTTTTGTTATAGTACTGTTCCGTATCGTATGTTATTGAAAAACACAGTATAACTTATCTGTTATTTGTATAGTGATTTAAACAAACAACTAATGACACCACCAGCCTCATGTGTCGGACTACACTATTGACACCCATCTACCTATTTGTTTGTATAACCACCTAAGTTAAACGGCGCTTCAGTCAGGGTTTACACTTAGTGTATCAGCAGTTGGACGCGACGTGTTAATAGAATTCTGAATTTATTTTAGTATATTATTATTTTTATTAATTTCTGCGTTAATATGCCAAATATGTTCAAACATGTTTTAGCTGGATATACTTGTGGCAGCTTGCTCCCGATATGATAAGTAGTGTACACTTAATTTTAGGAGTTGTTCTCTGATTGGTTTACAACTCGTTAGTAAGGATTTACATTTTATACACGCTATCTAAATCGGTCCTTAATTTGGAAATATATTTTAGGCTTGAAAACTCGACTTGTACGCCGCAATTTACGCTAGTTTTTAAATTACAAATTGTACTGTCAACATAGCAATGAACGCTGGAAGATTTACTCGCAAATGAAGAGGACACTTGTGGCAACAGAAATGCAGTTCTGCCTGAAGAATATTAAAAATACGACGAACAGAGGTGATCAACATGAACATCAAGGAAAATCGAAGTAAAAAGGAAATACATATCAGAAATAGTTGCAATTACTGGGATACAACATGAGGAAAGAAGGCTTGGATAATTTAACATTTACAGGACATATTGAAGGCAAGATGATCAGTGGAAAACAGAATAATCTACCTAACGATCTGGTGTCAATTGATGGCAGAAAGCAAGTACGAGAGATATCGAAAGGACAAATATTGGTAAGAGCCACAAATGATAAATAATCGAGATTTATAATCGCCCATATTCTGAAAGGCCACAACACAAAGAAGATGAATTAAAAGTCATTTTCTAATTCTGTACTGGTTAGAGTTAATTAAACAAATGTTTCTATGACTTTTCTTTATAAAGTTCAATATTAGACGAACATTCTGAAGCAAGCAATTATCGAAGGATTGGATTGCGTTCTTACATTCTGCTACTGGTTCCAAATGCTTTCAGTGAGGAAGGAAGCGATCCTTTGACGAGGACACAAAAGCTTTCCGAGTTTTTTTATCGACTACAAGTAAAACGATTTTCACAATACAAGCATAAATGATATTGTTACACTTTAGCAAAATTGCGTTCATTCAGATGGAACCAACTTTGATTGAAGATTTTCCGTCTCTTAAAAAAATATCTTCTATTCTGACAAAAACGCACTTACTTTCTTAGCAATCTGACAAATTTATAGAATCCTTCCTCATTTCTACGTGCTACTAAGAAAAAAATGGAAAGGGAATTTTAAAAAATAAATCAAAGTTTATATTCTTTTTCTGTTGTCGTTCAAGGTAAACAAGAACATGAAAAAAAGAGCCGAGAAAAAAAAACGTTTATAAAATGGCTGCCAAGAAGTGAAACTCCCATTTTTCTCAGCTGACGCACCCTGGGAAGCTTCTTTGATCAAAACTGTCAATAAGCGAAAATGAAATCCGGAACGATTACGCGTATGTTCCAACCGAGCTAAATAACATTGTTTTCTCTCGTGAGTAAACAAACACACACTTACAAACACATACAATATCGTTCCTAAAATAAAATTACTGCCGATATAAAGCAAACAGTCTTGCTTCACTCATTACACTTACCAGGCAGGGTCAAACACAGTCAGAATGAAAACATCATTACTACTAATTCAGTTCAATCCAAGAAAACCCGGCCTAGAGTAATAGTCAGAGATACGTACAATGGCACTAGTCTCAATTTTTCAAGTGACAGTCAAAACAGAATAAAAACGTGATTGTTAAATTGGCCTGGATCGACAAGAGATTTTCGTGCAAGATAGATGTTGAAGGAGCCTAGCTGGAATTTATTTCCTAAGTCTCTAAATATAGGTTAAGGGAAGAGAGTTGCTTCGGCACCCACACCAGGTTAAGCTTATTATTCTTAGCGATTGCAGCATCCGGGGGCGAAGGCTTTATTTTCAGTCCCCTACGAGATACTTTTCAAACATGTTTTTTCTTACAGTGATTAACTTTTTTTCTTTCCCAAATATCTCTTTATATTCCTCTCCTAGTTAGTGTGTTTTTCAATTGTTTCAGGTGCGAAATTTTCCCTCTCCATAATAAATTCCATTTGGGTCAGTCAGTTGTGTATCATGCGTGATACATGCTTAGGCGAATATGTATCTTTCGATACATGACTGACAAGGCGGATTTTTTTTCCGTAGTAGGTTTGGTTCAGTACTATACCATTTAGATTAACACTATTCTCATTGTTTCAAAAAACTGATATAATTTCTTAATCTAAAAACTTGACTAAATCTCATTATTAAAAAGAAAAAAACTTGTAACTCTAAAACATCCTAACTTTGACTCGGTCTCGTTTAAATGAATTCAAATTTTAACAGCATGTGTAGAAACAAGTTGAAATACTACTTTTCTTTTCTGCTATAGACAAGCCATTCTCTCGAAATGAAAAGGCATTTTGTGATAGAATATGCTCGAACAAAGTTTTACAACGTACATTTGTGAGAGAATTGACTAAGGATACATCAAATGCAAATTCAGGTTTTTGAAGACTGTTACCAAAGATCCACTGTAGCGTGTGTGACAGGAGCTGAACTACTTACGATGTGTGCCATGTCACTGGTGATTCTCATATCGAAAATTTGTGAAATCATTCATCAAATCCAGATATTTTGAATTTCCCACTCGAATTGTGATAATTAAATGTTATTTTCCTCAACAATAACCCTGTTTCGTTTCATTTGCATAAACTATGCATTTACTTAGATATTTATATCTGAAATATACCATATTTTTTGGCAACAGTGTAGTATAGTGTGGTTGGCCATTGCAACTGAATAGCCATTTCGAACCTTACTGGATGCTCTAATTCATAAATCACTAGACTTATTTCCCCGTTAGAATAATATAACGCAATTTACATGAAACCAAACTTTGTCAGGCACAAGGCCATAAACTGAGTGTACTATGTTGTGGGTTAATGGATATCGGTTCGGAATGAGAAGTTCGTTGTATCACGCGCAAATACCCCCAGCTATGTGCTGAATAGCAGACTGGGCAACCAGCCTATTATAGAAATTAATGGTAACATGCTGCAGGAAAATTTTCCTAGTCAATCATGTATCGAGGGATGCATGATCACTCAAAACGTGTGACTTGCGTGACCGACTCATATATGAACTAAACTCACTCAAAAACAAAAACAATGTCAACGATCTGCGGTAAATTACTCTTGTAGTTGGTTGTCTTATCTATCATTGTCGCATCAAGAAACATACCGGGGTGGTAGCATCTGTTAGGGTTCCGACCATGGGCAAATAGTTAACCTCCAAGCTGGGATCAAAACACTATTAAAGTGTAAAAATAGGTTTTAATAACAGCAACAAATTTGTTGAGGAAAATTTATTACCAGCAATATATTTTTGAAGGAAAAAAAAATATTACCAGCAAATCATTTTTTGTAAATAATTATTACCCAAAATACATTTAAAAAAAAAAAAAAAAACATTACCAGCAATACATTTTTGGAAAAAATATTATCAATAAAAATCTTGTCGACATTGAGGTAGATTTGTCGAAAACACAAAAAAGCAACCCAAATCAAATCAGACCCAAAACGACTTCGTATATTGGACTAACTTAAAATTAAAGACACCAACAGAATTATAGATAGAAATAATTATATATAGGGCGAAGGGTTAAGATTGAGGCTATATTACTCGAAATTAAATGTTTAGGAAGTTTTCACCTCCAAATCAAACACTGAAAGTACAAACTTATAGCAGACGACCGATCGGCATTCATAATGAGAGAATATTGATTTTTCTTGTATATGATCCAATTCAACTGGGTCATATGCGTGAATTAAGATCCACCATATGTTAACAATCTATAATTTTGCGACTGTAACTCATCAAGAGAGAAAAGAAAGGAAGGAAATGGGAACAAAAAACAACCAATTGTAATAAACGAGTAATTCTTTCCCGCTAAAACAATGCTTCGATTTTGTGATGAAAAATTATTTCTGCGAGACGCCTCGATCTCGTGCAGCTCTGTGACGTTGACAGTGACTCTACAGGCAGTGCAGTCTTGAAGAGATATGCGCAGACTGTCCGTTAATGACGCCGGGAGAGATGTTTCTCTATGATTAAGTTTCTCCGGCAGTTTGCGCTGTTCATCTTCTAGTCATCTTAGTGTTTTTCTTAGTGAGAGCACACCAGCGAATTCTGTACCGACAAGTTTAATACTGGAAATGTCACACCAATGGGACTTGTACAAAAATCGAAAAAGATAACAGAACGTGATCTCTACAAAGCTGGATTTCAACAGAAGCTATGTCTCCCTTATAGTCTGTCTATAGAAATTCTACAAAATTTATAAAAGGCAATATTTTTGTAGAAGTTAGGCCACAGGCCAATTTGATTAAATTTCGGGGCGAATCTTGAAGTTTTTTCAGTTGAAAAATGTAAGGCAATGGTCCGAAATATATTGAAAAGTTGAAACGTGCTGTCATCTCCTTTGAAGCGTAGATACAAACTATATTTTCTTTGCATTTTTAGTGCTAATAGCTTTAATAAAGATCTGATATTTTGAATATTTTCTCGTTTTTGTATTGTTTTTTTTTTATTACCTCAATGGAATTCTAAAGAGTGAAAAAAATGAAGTGCGTATTGTTGTGTTTCCTGATTTCTTGGCACCACTTCTTACCAATTTGTTGGTATTGGCACAAGAATTTGGCAGAGCTATTTCGGTGCTCTGTGTTGAAAAAAAAAAACCTTAATCAGTCACGTCATTTATCGAACTTCGACAATTCTTCTTGGAATACCACGTGATCGAGGCTTGGATCTGCCGGTGATGTAATGGATAACGACACAGAATTGTTAATCAGACGAGTTCCAATTCCATGTGGGTTCGTTATATTGATTTACGCCCTCAGTTATGGGTTAATTATAAAACCTATATCACAGAACCATTATTATACCCGAAAAAATTCTTGCAATCTAAAAATATTTTTTAGCTTTAAAGAAGCTTCAAAAAGTTGATAAGCCGTAGAAAACAAAATAAAAAGTCCCTCCGACAGAAGTCAACTTTGAAAATAGCCCCGAGAGTTTAGCATCAATCATGTGACCAGTTGACCTGATAAAAATAAAATGTAAAAAGTGGAAATGAAAAGTCTTAAGCAAATTGTTCAGATGAAAATACAAGTATTAAGGAGAAACAGAATACATCGGCCTGAACGTTGTCTTCCAAACAATGGATATAAAGAAAATAGTTTCTAAATATATGGAATAAAGAAACTTCCTTTCAGAAATGTTAACATTATAAAAAGTCCGAAGCATATATCGACATTGTGCTAATAACCACGAATATGAAGACCTTAATTTAAAATCTATGGATTACAAGCACACGGAAACGAGATGAGAGGAGTTTTTTTTTGTTTTGTTTTTTAACTAAACCCTCTATTTCGCCCAACGGGGTAGATTGTTCTAGTTCCACACGCCATACATCTTCCAGATGCCTCAGTTATTTCCCTTTAACTCAGCTGTCCAAAGGCTATAGCCTAGTATTGATTTTACAACTCTTTGGGTTTAGTCACTGGATCTAACCAACGCCTTTATCCACTTGGTCACGTGTGTATGTCCTTTGAGGACATCTGCGTATGGATATCTGGGACTTATAAACAATATCATATAATCATGTTTTACCAGTGCTCATATTGCAATTTTTTGTTGTTAATCATTGCTTTTCTCTAGCACTCCTTATTACTGGTTTTCATATTTTATTCATTTCTATGCTTAGTCGGCTTAGAAGATTTTTGTGGCCTAGCATATGTGCTGATTCCTTAAGTTTTCGCATTTTCAGTGATGTTATCTGTCTATTATTTCAACCTCATCGCCGCCAATCTAGTACTGCGCTTAAATTCATAATGTCTAGGTAGCAAAGAGGAAAGCTCAGCAAAACAATTACTAATAAAATGTTTATAGAAAAAGCACAGAGAAGCTACGTTACGATGCTGGGAAAGTGACTGAAGTCGAGATGCCAGGTTAGGACCAAGAAAATATCTGTTTCTTTGGAGTTTATCAAGAATCACTAAACACGATACAAGAGCACCAGACCAGATGCGATAGCAACAGTCAACGCCTGAATGAACGGTAGACTTATAAATGTGTGAAATAGATTCTGACAAGAAAAATTGTCTAGTCCAACATAGTGAACCAATTTTTCTAGCAAAAGAGATGGGAATTGATTCAAAATAAACTTTTCCAAAGTACAACAGTCTTCAAGATCGTCATATATGCAAAAGAATCAAGCCATTAGTGTATTTCTGACAAGTCTATATTCGCTGAGGATTTTAAACGTTGAAGTTACTTTGGTCATTTGATCTTTTAACGTTTGACAGAAAACCGGAAAGGAAACGGTATGTACAAATCCAATGTCAAAATGTTGACGAAAAGGCCTCACGTTTCTTCATTTTTTGCTACCCGACATTGAAAGGAAATTTCTATTCTTTAATAAGGAACCAGCGAGTTTGCCAAATTCCGTCGGATGACGCAAAGCCGATTTTTTTTTTACTTTTCATTTTCCAAATGATCTTTGATAGTTTTTGGAACAAGTCCCAGTTGTTCATCAAGAAAAAATCTTGGAAAGGTGCCATGTGAAATATTTATTATCAACCGACTGTCTTGTTTGAAACCCCTGCCTCACTGTGTGCTATAAAAATCGTATAATGCTTCTTTTTTAAATAAAGAAGTCAATTAGCTAAAAAAAAAAAAAAAAAAAATAAAGAATAAAAAATTCTTTAATTTGGCAATTCCTCCAGGCATTCTCAATAAGTGCTTATGGAAGTCGCTTCTTATTATGAATCGGCGACATCTAATATCATAGTTTCAGCTTTGAAACCTTTTCATCACGTCATCTAAGGTTCCATAAGTCAGTTAGCTGTAAGCAATTTCTTTGGCCTTTAGAAAAGATAGTGTTTTGCAAAATTAGTAAAATCATTTCTATAGAATGTTTTATTCGGAATTGTTCGACGTTCAGCGATAAAGTATTTTCATTATTTTGCAAATGAGACGACACAAAAGATGGAGGTACACGTCAAGAAAATAAATCGAATGGTTAGTCGCTTAGCACCAGACCCACTTAAAGTACTTCTCTTTGTACTAAACTCACTACTACGTTCTGTTTAGTAAACTTGTCTCGTTGACCATTCTGATAATATTACCAATCACATCCACATTGGATGCTCAACATTTTGTACTAGAATTCAAGGCTCAAGTGCCATACAAGATATAGACTGTTGCTGTTAATTTTTTATTGATGGTTGAAGTGTATGAAATGAATGAAAAAGGAAGTGGTAGAAAGTTAAGATTCGGAGGGGGGAAATAACGATTGTCCCTAGACTTGAAATTAACATTATAAGGTTTAAGGAATCATCCATCTTGGGAAAAAATGTCCAAGCGGAAACTTTCTGCTTACATTCGAAATACAGAAGAAATGAAAGTGATTGAACTATTGAAAACAGCAGTAAAAGTCTGAACTGGTGGATCTTATCGGAAGATTTACTATCGTAGCTGTAAGCATTTAACATTACTTTTGAGGAAAAGGAGCTTAAAAATGGAGAAGAAAACTCCCCCCTCACCATACAATGTAAACGATTTGGAACTAGTTAAGTGCTGGAAAGGGAGGATTGTGAAGCTCCAACCCAGATATGACAGCAATACTCCATTTTCTGTCTAATTTGACTCTTGTAAATATAAATACTGCTATAATCATTGCCTTCAGTTCATCTTTGGCGTTACAAGGAGTTTTGTTGGTCTCTGGCTCTACTGTGCCCCACACATAATAATCAAGGGAGTTGCAGTCTGGGGAGTTAGGTATCCAGGTATAAGGGTGATGTGGTTGCAGAAATTGTCTGACAGCTATGATTGAGTTTTCCTGCCTGTGTGACATGGTTCAGAAGCCTGTTGCCAGACAATGGGTCTTCCAGCTGCGTCCTCTTAATCCAGAGCAGCACTAACTCCTCAAGTCACTTGATGTAGGTCTCCGTGTTGCGTCTGAGGACCTCACCAACAAATTCAGGAGTTCTCTTCTTATGAGAACGACGAGAGTGAGATTTCTGAACTGCTGTACCTTTGTAATCACCATTAGACTCATCGAACTCTTTCTGAATCCTTTACACTTTGAAATATTCGTATTGGTGCATTCGGCGTAAATGCCAACCAGTATATCATGACATTTCCCAATTTCTCCGAGAGTGAATTGTGTCATGGCGCTCTTTTGTTCCCAGATGGTAGCCAACTGACCCTACTATACTATACAGTAGTCAAAATGAAAAAAAAACAAAAAAAAAAAAAAACAAAAAAAAAAACAACGAGCATGTGCAAAATTAAAAATATAAAAGGGCGACAATTTACTCATCGCACTATAAAGGACACATGACACAGTGGATAAAGACGTTACTTAGATCCAGTGACAGGACCCAAAGAGTGTGAGTTCAATACCCGATTAAGGCAGTGGAGAACTTTCAGAGGGAAATTAACAGGAGATGACTAATAACTGACATCTATTAAAACATGGCACGTGGAACTATAACAGACTACCCCAGTGAGCGAAATTCATTCGACATTCCAAACACCTGAAGGCCGGAGAGTACAACGGCTGAAACGTAATAAATATAGTGACAAAGCTGAGGACAATAGTCCGAATAATGTGTGTGTGTGTGTGTGTGTTTTGAACAATAAAAATATTAAAAAATTAAAATCTTCAGACACACTGGGTTGTATATTAATATTATTTCGTTTTTATTATTTCAGTTAGATTCCTCAACTAGTTTCGGCCAACATGGCCATCATCAGGAGAAAAAAAAAAACTTTCTGCTTGCTTGTAGCAGTGAACTACACAAATGAATGTCTTGGAGAAAATGAACTTTTGTCTGTAGTTTTCATTTGTTTATTTTTAAATTTTCTTTAACATGAATTTTGGTCAGTACTTGTATTGGCCAAACAGTCTCTTAAGTTATTTAAGATAAAATCTGGATGGATTCATGCTGCTCTGAATTGCCTTGGTCATTTTGACAGTTTTATTGGTTTCTGGAAAGGGAATGTATGTCTGTTAAGTGTGCGTGTGTGTTATTTGGTTCTTAGGGCGTGAGTGAGTATGATGTGTGTAAATGTATATATTAATATGGGTGTGTATGTATATATATATATATATATATATATAAAATAGTGTGGCCTTGGTAAATGTTATCAACATTAGTACGAATCGTAGTAATAGAGCAGAAATATGTATGTCAGAATGAAAATCTTGGCAGTACAATTCAATCAGTTAAGTGCCATATGTAATACTGAAGGTAGGCGATCAAGTCTATTTCGATTTATGAAAGACTAGGCAGTAGGTTGCCATTTTTTCTGCTGTAGACTGGTTGCCAACAAAGACTATAGTACCTAGTTTGTACTGCTATTTAACCCATAGCTGGGGAGAGTAGAGATGGTTACCTCCCTTTCCCAAGAGTATTTGTGCGTAAGTGAATGTAACTAACTCAACTGAATTTCGAACTCGGTTCTCCGATTTCTCTTTCCAAGCCGATACCCATTACCCCACAACGAATTACCAATTAGTTTACAAACAGATCACAAAAATTCACACTATATATACATATATATATATATATATACACACACGAGTAGACACGGCAACTATCGAAACCTTTTACCAAGAACAGGCAAAACGCAGTGGAGGGTCAAAATGTTAGAATTTGAACTACATTCGCTGTTTCCATTTTCGATAGCTACGTTATCTCAAATAATTTGCCGTTACAAAATTTTAATTAAAAAATAAATAAAACTCGAGCGTCTATGAATTTAAGTTTTACTTCTATGGTGCGATGTTGATCAACAAGCCGAACAATTATCAGCAAGTTTTGAATTTATTCAGCTTTCTGTTTAATTAACTAGAACGGAGTGATTACGTGGAAGGCATAAAAAAAGATACCGATATTCGTAGAGGACAGATTAGGAGTCGGTTTTAAAAACAAGTAATTCTTTTCCTCTTTCTCTCACTCCATTTTCTTTTAAAGCTTATGGAGATTAATTATTTGTTTTCGCTTTTGACGCTCGTCTCATTGACCAACAGTTGCAAAGTTGGAATTTTCTGCCTTTCTGAGTTTTCATTATGAAACAAGCAGCAGTTGTAATTGGAAAGAAATCCCAAAGCATAGACGCCTGTCGTCCGCAATGACTTTCTCCACTAGCAAAACACTAATAAAAAATGATGTTTTTTTTTTTTCTCCCTTGCTTCAATTCCAGCATCCTTACACCACGGTATAGCAAACAATAGGCTAATGTTTAAAAGTAAGGAGCGCCAAACTATACAGATCGTTAACTACATTCGGTCTGTTATAAGATTTTACACGGTTCGTAGTGACTTATAATTATTAATCTACACTTCCTAAAAAAAAAAAAAAAAAAAAAAAAAAAAAAAGAAGAAAGAAAAGTTTGATGCCAGACCTAAATTTGGTAGCACCAGTCACGCTTATTTGAGTAGAACAATAAATTGTCCAGTTCATTCTGTTTCAGAATATTTGAAGTATCAGAAATTGACTGACCCCCAAAACATTTAATGTAATGCGGAATTAACAGTTCGGACCCTGGACTACATTTAATTATCATAAAGGGCACAAAATGTAATGCTTATTTAGAAATCTTAGTTTAGCACTCTAGAGTAGAAATGGTACGTTTCATTGCATAATGGGGGACTTCCAGTCAGACATTGGAAGACCTCCTCTGGTGTTATAAAAACAGCTAAGTGGTCAGTCTCTGAGTGTATTTTTGTATTTGTATCTCATGGTACAACAATAAAGTAATTCAAAATTACTACTACCATTGTCGTTGTGGTTATTTTACGAGCACAATGTCACACGTATAGCGTACCCTGTCAAGACAGATTTCACTATAGTATTGATAATCAAGCAGAAGAGCTAGCTAACTCTTACCTTATGCAGAGTTATTCAAAATAGATATTTATTAATCAAAGGTTAATTCTGTTACATGGTCAAAAGTATACAGCACTCAGTGAAGATCATACTCACGACTAATGATAAACAAAACAAGGTCGATAAATGGAAAATATTTTAACTAATCCACCTTCTTTTTTAATTTGCACTTAACAATTTTACTATTGTATTGTTATAACTTTATTGCCTGGCTGTGCTGGTCCGTCTTTTTGATGGGTGAGGGAATGAGAAAATCTTTTTTACTGGAAATAAGTGACCACAAAGATGCTGAAGATTTATGGGTCAGCCATTTTAGTTTCGGTAGGACACTCTTCAGTACAGACGAAACTAAACGATACACCGAAAACAGTATAAGAAGAATACGTCAGAAATAGGTAGAATTGTTCGATACTATATATTTACGATGGTTTGGAGATAGTACTAAATGGTAGTCTATCTATAACACAAACTCCAAGGACTGTCATTCGACAGTGTCTTGAAATCTTATGTTAGTGGACAGCAATCAGTGAGAATTTCACGTGAACGTCGGTCGACAGCAGCGAAAATGGTAAGCAACTGACTGACCCCAATATATTTTCTTTTACCTGTATTAATATGATATTATATTGCATATAAAATGGGAGATCGGTTTTCTCTTATTAAGTTTTAAGATGATTATCCAATATTTTACTGAATATCTCAATCGCCATCAACTGTCCTCATTACTGTTTTTCTCTTTCCGCTCCTTATTATTGTTTCTGTTCTTAATTCTTCCGCACTCTGTAACCCCTTCTGGCTTAGTACCTTATATGGGGTGATATCGATTTTTAAAAAAATTATACGTTTGAACCGGTTGATCTGGTTTTTACGGCATGGTAATTTAGGCTATCAGGTTATTTACAGCCAGAAGATTATTTTTTGAAATTATAACAATTTTGGCAGATAATAATGTTTTATTTATACAAGTCCTATAAATTAACCCGTGGCTGGGGGAGAAGAGGTGGATTCATACCTTTTCCCAAGGATATTTGCACGTATGTGAATATAATGATTCGACTGGAATTCGAACTCTGCCCTCCGATTTCCAATCATGAGACGTTATCCATTACACCATCTGCACATCCAAACTTACAGCGCCTATATTCTCAAGAGGTCAACCATCTAGGAACCAAACCTTTTCCCAGCATTTTTAGCGATTGATCGTATATCTGAATTCCTTATGAGGTCTGGGGTGCGAATTTTCTCCAGTTAGGTCAACAGATATATTCTCAATGATGCTCGTTGTCTTAAACATCTATTGAGACTCAATTTCACTCCAGGGGTGCGGGGAATTACCACCGATTCAACACCAGCCAACTCATCTTTATGACAACCCCCAGGACAACTCATCACAAATCTACACAGCGCGAGGGCAACTCAACGATGGCGTTGAATTCATAGCTTCAAACCGGTATTGGCTATCCTAGTGTACACATCATAGAGATTTTGAAAGGTTGGCTGTTGGTCTTAGTGATTTATTAGTCTATTTGGCTGACTTGTGTTTAATTTTCAAGATCGGACAAATAACCATGAACAAGCAAATATAAGACTGCCCATAGAGCTGGGGATGGAGCACCCCACAATATGGAGATTCAGTACGGGGCTGTAAAAGTTGCAAAGACACCGAGATGCATTTTACGAGAAATTAATTGGAGGTGAAGCCTCCCACTAAATTGAAGAAATAGATGAAGGCAGATGAAAGAATTTTGCATATTACTTTTTTCACAACGATTTCCAACTGAATATTTGAGGGGAATTGTATACAATTTTCAATAATTTCTTAAATTAAAAATAAAGTCATCCATTAAATAATGATCCTTAATAAATTACTTTTATTCCTTTTAAAATGTCGATGAAAAAAATTTGTCCTGGAGTTGAATTGTCACAGAGATTATTTGGCCGGTGTTGAGTCGGCGGTGATGTTCTGCACCCCTGGAGTGAGCTTAAATAGATGTTTAAGGCAACGAGTGTCATTGAGACTACATCTGTTCATCATAACTGAAGAAAATTCAAAGTCGACTCATGAACGATCAAACGTTACTAGACTGGTTTTACAGATATTCAGTTTTGGTAAAACACTGCATAATCACAATTTTACAAGTGGGAAGAATTTCGTTACGTAGAAGAATTTATTCGAAATATTAACTTCGTAATTCGTCTCGAATACAATGACTTAAGTGGAAATTGCCCATTACAACTATTTGGGCATTATTTTTATCGTACTAATCTCGGCTTACTACAGGTGATAAACTCAAATATAAAAGACCGTGTGAGGATTGACGTCTCTACAACAGTAACGCTTCATGAATTTAGATTTCTGATCACTATTTTATTGTCTTAGAGTTGTTAAACATTGCTATAATTACGAGTTATAAAACGATCAGTTGTAAAGAGAAAAAGTTGTAGATTTGTTAAAAAACGTCCGTAAGCATGATGTTTTTATTAATCATTTTATGCCAGATAAAATTTCAAAAAAGTTCGTTCTGGACAGCAGGCTTACACTGCATTCATCCGTGAATCAAATTTCACGGCTTTTGTTGTATAAATAGAATTCCCAAAGAGAATTTTACTCGTATCTCGCTTGAAGCACCAAGCAAAAGAAAAAAAAAAACAAAAAAAAAAAAACGTGAGGAGCAAAATCGAAAGTCTTGTGGACACCCAAGAAATTCTCCTGGCCACGATGAAGCGACTGAAGTTAACACGTCATTAGCCCTTGCAAGAGCATCATGCAGGATACCGTCGAGAAAAGGTAGAATAGGAGGGGGTGAAAGAGTGGATAAATGTGTGTCTGCCAGGTTGATAGTTGTAGACGGTTATAGAGGAGGACCCCATGATCAGCTCCCACATAACCATGTGATATAAACTTCAAGTAACTGAATTTATACTTTTCATATACATATTTCGAGAAAACATTAAATCTTTCCTTACAATCTTATCCTAAAAAAGGAGATTATTTTCATTTTTAACACAGTTATTCTAAATATTATTTGCTGCAAGCTCCAAAGATTATCTATGATTCCAATATATTAATATCATGACTTTTCATTCGGGTTCCTGTGCTTATCTTAGTTGGTGCAGTCACAATATTTCGGTCGTTACATCTACGGCCTCCTTCAGGTGTCTCTCTTCGTACTCGACTAAGATCAAAGAGAGGTTAGCCATGAAGAAAGGAAAACATTCAAAAGAGATCAAATCATTCTGTTAAGCTATCAAAATTAACGTCTTTTTTTCTTTTCTTTTTTTTAGAGACTTTACTCCAAAACTTATTTTAGGTACATATTCAAAGTTTCAAAGACTATCACGTCACTATTTTATTATCATTCAATATATTAAATCATAATAATATTCAATTTTTAGCTTTTGCTTCTGATATTATAACAATAAATACAAATTGGGCTCGTTAGAATGTTCGCTTTCTGACCAGGAAACCCGGGTTCGAATCTCATCATGGTTGATTTGTCAGGAATGTGATGTGACTTCTTGATGTTATCGGTCTGGAGGAGGGTGATCTCAGCGTGCGGGATCTTTGGCAAGTGTCTGAAAACCAGGCATGAGTGAAATTGGCTAAACAGAATTCTTTGCGAGCCGTCGATGTCTGTGCTAGCACGAAGTCACAAGTCATCATGACCGAGGGTTTGAGTGTACTGACCTTGTTCACATTGTTTATCACACTAGATAACGCACTCTTTCCCAGAAACTGTAACTAAGATCCACTCAGCATAGTTGCAATATAAACCACAGGAGGGTTTTGTGGGTGTTGAACAACTACAAATGTGCCTATCCTAGTCGGCGAGCATCCTCGGATACTAGTATCCAGCCATTCAAATACAAATAGTGAGAATTTTGGACCATGCGGACATTATGTTAAACTTTATGTGTATCGATGGATAGCGGTTTGGATTGAGAAATTGGAAAGCAATGTTCGAATTCCAGTCGATTCCATTACATTTACTTGCGTGCTAATACCCTTGGGAAAGGTATGAATACTCTTCCCCACCCCCAGGTAAATAGCAGGACAGACCGGATTCTGTAGCCTTTGATGGCAATTGGTCTACGGCAGAAAGAAATGGCAACCTACCGCGGGAAAAAATCTGCCTCGTCAGTCATGTATCTAAAGCTACATGATCGCCTACGCGTGTATCACGCATGGCATATAACTGACTGGCTTGTTTGTATTATTTTAAACGAAGCCACTGAAGCTGTTCGCAGAATTCAGGAAGTGGAAGGAAATTAAACAATATTTGAGTGTATTTCCCCCCACCCCAAAAAAATGGTTAAACAGTTTAAGGATGTTTTGTTCTTTGAAGTATTTCATGGCAATTGCTCCGAAGAGTTGCATTCGCTGGTTCCCAAACTTCATGAGTTCAAGCTGGCATCCCGCTCTCACCCTTTCACTGTCGAAACTACTAAATGTAGCCGTCTCTTCTACTCCAATAGCTTCATGCCTCGCACCTCTCGCCAGTGGAACTCCCTTCCCTATTCCAGTTTCCCTGAGAGCTATAATCTCCAACTATTCAAATGTAATAGTCAATCGACATATCCAGTTGCCTTGATCTATCCACTATCCTTCTCCTCATCCTTTCCTCTATCACTCCTATCTGATCTTGCTCCAAATCTTCTGTAACCCCTTGCGTCCTAGTGGCTTCCCGCCTTGCTTGGGGTGAAACGCTTAAAAAAAAAAAAAAAAAAAAAAAATAGTACAGAGGTTGACAGCCAACATTTGTTGATCATGGTGATTTAAAATATAAGATAGAAGAGACTCAAAACCAGCAGCAACTGAAAATTTTCAAGAGCTGGCATCATTGAAATATATCTTCAGTAAAGCGTTACAAAGAATAAAAAAAAAACAAAAAAAAAAAAACACAGATTCCCCGAGGTTCCTCATCAAATGTCCGAAATATAGAAACAAAAATGCTTTTGATACAGCTCAACAGTTTTCACCGACCGAAAGTTTTATTTCCTTTTCAGTTTCTTTTTCAGGTCTGAAATTTACTTTTTGGTATTTATCTCGCCTTATCAGACAAATCAAGAAAAACAAGGAGACACTCAGACGCCTGCGTCATGGTGATCGCGGTGTCTGGGCAGTTTTAATCTTTAACCCATATGGATTCGTTTGGGTACCCCACAGGAAACCGACCATGTGTCATATCACACTACCGTAGGGATGGATAGGAAAAATAAAAGATTAGTGTTCCGCTTACTCCCTCTTCTGACTGGAATGACAATTTAGTATCTATTCCCCTCCTCTCTGTCGTGTTTCTGTCTTTGAGAAGTTCAGAGAAAAATAACAAAGAAAATACCCTTATTTTTCTTCTTCTTTTTTTAACTTTTTCTCATGTGGCACACATAGCTCAAAAAGGAAATACTCTTTTCATAATTATATGAATATCATATTAATTTATAAATTCGCTTATAGAAACTTTGTTTAAAAGATCTCTCCGTATGACCAATATGTTTTTTGGAGGCCATCAAACGCAAAAGTTGCTTTGTAAGTAACAATAACTATCAAGCAGCTTGCATTGAGGTGGCACACGTTTGCAGTATTTACATATGTTACTTTCAGTTTGGGTTTCTTGATTCAGAAGCCTATTAGGTTTTCCCCCAATATTCTAGTTTGAGCACACAGCTATTTATTTGTTTTTTTTTATTTTATTTTAAAAAAGAAAGATGTGCAAAGAAGTTTACTTTAGAGGGGGGAGGGGGTACTTTTCTGATAGTTTTAAAAACTTTACCTCAATTTTTCTTTCATCGACAAATGTAATGTAAACCGAATCACATTTTGTTTTCTTTTCCACATAATTTAAATTACATTCATGTCCTTCCAATGCTGCAGCGTAATCGCCCTTTCTTACATCCAATATCATTTAATCCATCTAGTTGGTTGGTAACCTCTATGTAATACTTTATTCGTTCAGCCATCAGACCTTGTGTTATTCCTCTTTTGTAGTCTCTCTCTATCTCACACATTACATATACATACATACATATATATATATATATATATATATATATCGACATATAATTTTATATCAGCAAACAGTATTTAGAAAAATAGTATGACAAAGTTGAAAAAAGTTTTTTCTGACGTTTCATATGATTTTTTTTTCCGTTTATATATATATATATATATATATATATATATATATATATATATATATATATATATATGTGCGTGTGTGTGTATTCCTTTCTGGACATAAATTATGCATTATTATTATAAATTGTCCGAATATTCTGCATATGCGAGCGCTTTCGGCTATTCTTTTAGCCATTATCAAGAATGATTTTATTTTTACTTTCTACGGAACATTTTATATATATATATATATATATATATATATATATATATATATATATATATATATATATATATTTATTTAATGGACAGAGAGTACATGGAGTAACGCATATCGCTTGATGATCCATTAAGTCTTGAAACTGACAGTCTCTATGTAGTGTTAATTTCTATGTCCATACTGTTTATATCTATACCTTATCCCGATATATGAGTACTCTTCCCCTGTAAACATAAACATTGTAAGATTTAAATTACACGAGTTTCCCCACAAGAGTAATAAATGGTTGTGTGACTAGATTAAACTGCAGATATAATTTAATAATCTTGGAATATTTTGACAAGGCCAAATAGAATGTGCCAATCATCTTTCGTTTCTCTGCTTAAGTTTACAAATTCAGCCAATCAAATTGTCTTTCCTTCTTGATAAAGATAACAGCTGGATGTTATTAGCCTGTTTCTTGCGTTTCACTATTTTTCGGAGATTCTTATTGTATTTGATATACATCTATGTTTAAAAATTGATATTCTATATTGATAATCACACCACTTCACTGTCTCCCAAACTGATGCTTTGTACGAGATAATTCTACATTTATATATTCCCAGTCTTCCGTAACGAATTCTGGGTGTTTTCCCCGATTCAATGTTATGAAGTACTTTAATGAATAATTCTGAATAATATTTTCCTCTGTTATATGTTACCACCGCGTTCGAGGTCGAATATTCTACGTCCATCCAAATCATAAGTTATCTCCCGAGCTAAACTAAAGATAAAGAAACTAGACGTTTTCGTTACAACTAAAAGAAAAGACTTAATATCAGTCATCCTATATGACAGTGAATGCCGAACAGTCTCCTCACAGATGACGAGAAAACTCGAGACAACTGAAATGTGGTTCTACAGAAGGATGCTGAGAATGCCATGGATGGAGCATGTGAATGGAGCAACGAAGAAATTCGAAGGATAATTACAAAAGAGAGTTTGAAATTTGGCGGGGGGTCACATAGGGAATAAAGAGGATTCGGTTTGGTTTATTTTCTTTTACGGCATATCTACACCAACATTGGTTATTTAATGCCGATAAGATTTTTAGGATAGGTTCGTATGAATAGGATATATATTCTTTGTAAGAAATCTGTAGATATTTTTGTAAAGCGGGTTTCGTCGAGAATCAAATGTATTGTTGGCAATATTTATTTTCGAAAACTGTATTAATGGTATTTTTACTATATACATCGATTTTTATACTTTCATTGTGTTTTGATTCCAGTTCGGGAGTCATCTTTTTGCCCATAGCTGGGTTCCTAACATGCTAGCGCCCCGGGTCAGAAAAACGACAGCAATTAAGAGGTGGTTCCACGCTCCTCAAAACCTCCTGATCAGTGACCTTGCTGCCAGATGTAGTTTATCGTAATACTCAGGACGAAGTAGGCTCGGAGAATTTAACACTCACATGACATATTGAATGCAAAAGAAGACGACAGAAATAGTGAATAACAATCTTAACAGTACTGCCTGGATGGCTGAACAGAGATTAGGAGAGATGGCAAAAAGACAAACATTGCTAAGAGTCGCAAAGCTATAAAAAAAAAAAAAAAAGTTGTTTAAAGTCATGATCGAACACAAGTCCTGAAGGGAGACTCCACATAAAAGAAAAACATTTCAGAAGCTCTTCTTACGTGACAATAATAGTATTAGCAAAAATGATGGTGCCTTACACGTCACGCATGATCGGGGGGAATCAATAATCAATAATAATAATATGCACACAAATGCAGGCATACGTATTCACGTCCACACGACCATGTTTAAGACAGAAATAACCAGATGAATAATGGTTTGGTCACATGACTGCAATATTTATCTACATGTCATTACAATCTTACTGTCTTTTTGCTTCTCGCTTTAATCTGTGGTAATCTTGCGTAGTACAGACGAAATTAAACAGCACATGACTTGGCAGATAAGCTTGGCTCCAGAGAAGTTGAAATGGAAGGATAAAAATCTTTTGTTTTGTTGTTTTATTGAAGCGTGTGTACTGAGCAGTAAAATCAGAAAACTTATTTTATGTAGACAGCGGCTCTGAATAAGAAACTGGAGAGGCGAGTTCGAATTGCAGTCGTGTTCGTTACATTCACTTACGCGCAAATAGCCTTG
Source organism: Acanthosepion lycidas (assembly GCA_963932145.1). Lineage (NCBI taxonomy): Eukaryota > Metazoa > Mollusca > Cephalopoda > Sepiida > Sepiidae > Acanthosepion > Acanthosepion lycidas. The sequence continues at coordinate 130,344,385 of OZ010572.1, forward strand.
GGAAATGTATGAATCTATATCCCCTCCCAGCTATGGGTTAAATAATAGCACTTAGAACTGGAAAACTCATGGTTATTCTCAAAAGTGTATAATGCAGTATTAGGTCGCAAAAGAAGAAAAAAATATTACAATCCAAAACTTTTCGGTTTATTTAAAACAGACACATTTTGAATTGTATGAACAATTTCTTTTCACAAAGGGTTGATGAACCGTAAAAAAAACAAATCGGTCAATCAAACATTGAACCACGTGTTCTTAGTCTTTCTACTTCTCTCACTCGATCTAAGACACACACACACATCAGAGAATGACTCAGGCTAAAATGCGCGTGATCGAAATAAAAATGCAACTCAATGACTGATTTTTGAAACATGCGCACTTTTTTCTGCTTTGCCTGCAATCAGAAACAAGCAGCAAAGAGACATGCACAAGTGGGTACATAAAAGTCAACTCGTGTGCACGTTTTATGGTGCACCCTGATAATCAGACAGACTCAATTGAATTCTGCTCTTCACTAATGTCGGCATTTCTCCTTTGTTTCAAAGAAGCCTTGTAATTTGACAGCCGAAAAAGAGATCAGCTACAAATGTTGAGACGAAAAGATTCCAGCGGGAAAACGTGCGCAGCACGTTAAAAATGCGTCATCTTGAATACCCAGAGAACACTAACACTAAAAATCTTTTCGTACTGTTAACTAAAATAAACCTACCAAAAAAAAAAAAAAAAGCTCCAACCAGAGTGTGAAGTTTGGCGAAATCATCTCGATAATGCTTTTTCCGGTAATTGACTTCAAACGTCCGCAGGGGACATACGACTATAACTAAGTTGACTATTGCTTACAATTCAACATCAAATGTAACGCAAGCTCCTCGTGAATCTCTTTGAAAATATCTTGAGCTCGATTCACGCAGTGTGCTCTCTTATCATGACCTCATGTCAAACTATTTTTTTTTTTAAATAATAGTAGGAGCACCTAAGCTCGATGTTTATCAAGATCATCTCGGGGATCAATCTGTAAGTGTATTGTACTCAGTCCTCTTCAACGACTCATTTTATTTGCCTTGTGCCAGATTTAGTGAATAACTGTATTGAGAGCAATTAGTATATCATGATGCTTAGCGAAGTCATCTCGGAAACGAGTTTCCTTTCTTTTTTAACATTTTACTACAGACGAGATGCACAATACTGCACTAGAATTAATTGAGAATTCCGTAAACTTTTGCAATGGGACTACTGATTCAAAAGATTTTTTTTATTTTAACACTTTAAACGTTGTTATTTGGGGATACTCGTAATACGATTTTTCAAACATTTAGGCCGGTAGAGGATAATAAATAAATATACTATTCAATATCTAAACGAGGTGCCTACTCAAATACAACTATCCACAAATAAAACCGTTTAAAATAAATATCAGTTATAAATATTCTTTGTTTACATCTGGATACGAAACTGTGTGCAGATATGAAAAACATCGCTTAAAAAACATCAAATTGGCTACCGCTGGCCGTTTGTTTCTCCGTGGCCAAGCGGTAAGGCGCATTGGGCTAAACGGCGGCCTCTCCAAGCTGAAGATCGCAATTTTTTCTTTAATAAGATTTCATGAACATTCATGCCGGTAGGTGAAAATAAATATAATGCTTAATAAATAAACGGAGCGCCTACTCAAATAGGAGTATTCACTAATAATAAGGTTTAAAGGCAGTATAGTATGAGTCGAGACAGGGTTACATACCCAGTGTTTCAAGTGGGCATCTCGAGGCGGTGTCATGGTTAGCGGGCATGTCTCAGTAGAAGAAATAAGACTGAGTAGTAAGTTCGATCCTCAATGGGTGCGCCTACTTTCGGTCTTGTGCTACATTTACGCTACGCTTGGAAAATCACTACCCAGCGTTCCAAGTTTGACGTTTGGAATTCATAGTTGACTTTCTCCTAGACTGGTTGCCAGCCACGGTTAGAGAGTACAGTATGCCTAACTATTTAATTTAGGAGTTAAATCTCTTCTTTCCTCGAGAGTACCTTTGAGTAAATGACTGCAACATCTTCAGCCGAAATTCGAACTCGGCTCGTTAATTTCACTTTCTGTGTTCCTAACTTTGATACTATCTACGCATTACTTTCTTAATGAAGCGCGTTCAAACCTCACTGAGTACTACACGACTGTAGCCTTTGCCAGACTAAGCTTTGTATATTATCAAATGAACAAGAAAAGCTAACATTACACTTTCTTTTTTACCTATCCTGTTAGAAACAAAACGTGCACAGCCGAAAAATTAAAAAAAATAAAATAGATTGCTTAATTTTAAAACTCACATTGGAAGGATTTAATTTTTAATCGGAATTATCTCAAGACGCTATAGAAATAATGCATTAAAGTTATAAAGATATTTTAAAGTTTCGTTTTATTTTATTTTTATTTCAGTCTACGAAATCAATTCACGTCGTAGAAACATTTTTAATTAAGAATACAAACAAGAAAAAGAAAGAATTTGTCCAGCGAAATTACACTTTGATGTTTGCGTCTTTCGTAATTACATTTTCTGCAGAAATATTTTATCTTTCCTTGTAAATTCGTCTGAAAGTTTGACTCAAAATATCATCACCGGCAAACGTGTTGGTTAGACATTTTATGCCGGACACAAATGAAGACAAAGTTACTATTAGATACACACACGAATTATATGTATTGCAATTTACTAAGCGTAGCTTAAATGTGGCACAATGCAAACAATATAAAACACCAAACAAGGATCGAACTCACTACTCAATTCTAACTTGTCGGAGTTAACTCCTCCTTAATTCCCTTGTTCACTAGCTCTTGCTACACTATAAATACTGGGCGATTTCTTGCCTCGTTCTCTTTTTACTTTGCATTTCAGCGGACACAATGAAAAAAAAAAAAAAAAGAAAAGTGATCTCTCGCAGAAAACGCCATTAAACACACATAATATCACAATACAAACTCTTTACGTTCACGCACAAACATAAATAATTAAATAATTTAAAGTCGTGTGCTATATTTATGGGATAAAGTGCTCAATATCAGAGATAGAGCGTGTGTACATATGAAAGTGAACATTGAAGTCAACACAGCTGTTTCATGCAAGACGCAATCGTGGCCTGACGATTGCGTCTTGCATGAATCAGACTGTCGCCTCTAAGTGTTGACTTCAATGTTCACTTATCTGTGTTTGTGTGTGTGTCTGTGTGTGTGTATATTTAGACAAATCTATGACATGTTGGATGTTTTTGCGTGTGGTGGACGCATTTCGTTATTTAGGACTTCATCGATCTAAAGTGATATATACGTTGATGTAATTACATATATGCATGAAAGAGAGGGGGTGCTGACATTTTAAATTTAAATTATATACGTTAAAGAATATTTAAAAATTATATACCCAAATTAAAAAAAAAAAAAAAAAAAAAAAAAAAAATCACCGTCCACTCTCTTTCATGCACATGTGTATTTATATTAATCTAAACGTCACTTTAGTCAGATGAAAAGACGAAACGAATCACACGAAAAAAATGTCCCTTTTATCATAGATTTTCCTAAAATTTGTCTTGATATATAAATATTTATACGTCTTTATCCCATGGAGAAGGGGAAGGTTGGTATGTGTAATTTTATTTAATTGCCAGATAGCGCCCTTTAAAGAATTATTTACTTTTTTTTTTTGTTTTTCAGGGAGAAAATTGTTAAATGCCTTCTAAACGCTTTCTTTCGCCATTATCAAAGAATGTCTGTACATTGATAAGGTTGTTTTTATAAGGTGGGGGGCAATTTGTTTCTTTAGTGCTTTTCGTGTATGCAGATATAGACATATGTAAAAACGCTCAGTGGAAGATGAAGACACTGTCGGGTTATTTCCGCCTAAGTTTCTAAAACTGTTCCTAGGGGACGCTCTCCAACACTATCAATACTCGGCGATATCTTTTCTCGTTCTCGTCTTACTTTACTGCTGATACGACAACAATGTAAATCTCTCGCAGAAGATTGCGTTTTCCTCATCATGGGAAACGCATTGAACAATATATATACGTACGTATGCACATTCACACATACTTTGGACCACAAACTCCCCACATTCATTTGTTGCATACACATTGTCTTTGACACTTGTAAACCTTTGTTAATACATTAATTTATTTGTAAATATATATCGAATCTTGCTATTCTTTTATATTTCTTTTAGGTGGAATCATATTCAGAGTCCGCCATATTTGTTGCGGGCATTTCAGGAGACACACCTGTTTATCTCACTACATGTACAAAGGCCTGCAACAACACCACGTCCTCTACTAAGAGATTTATTTCTTATTACCATAAACCTTATTTTTAGTGGATAGACGTGCTTGAGCTGCTATCCAGGTATTTTTTTTGCATCAAACGGTGAATTTAATAACAGCCGTTCAACATGCTTGAAAGGTTTTTTTTTATATACCCGGCATTATTTCGTAATGCATTAACTGTATTTTTAGTGGATACATGTCTTTAAATTGCTATCTCTGTTTCTTTTTCTTGTTTTTTTTTTTATTTTTTTTTTTTTAAATTAATGGCAACCGCCATAAACTGAAAAGTTTTATAAGGATAAACGAATATATGAGTGGGTGCGATTTGTAGACGTGTGCATACACAACCACACGAGCGCGCGCACACACATACATTATATATATATATATATATATATATATATATATATATATATATATATATATTGTCACACATAACATATACATACCGTGTTATATCGACTCAATATATAGAGGAAGAGTGAGGCAAATATCACGTTTTGCCATGAATTAAAACCTAGTCTCTTTTGTGGGAATTCTGTTTGAAAGGCTGGGTCTAGCAACTCAGCGGGTATGGGGAAAACTGGCTGGTCAGACACAATGCCTAAAAACCAAATTAGTAGCCTTCCACCATCGACGATTGGACTGAGAACTTTCACCAATAGTGATGAAAGGATATTTCCTCACAAAGGCTCCATGCCTTGAGCTCTTTTTGGGACTTAAGCTCAACCCAGACCTCGAGTGGAACTCGTACATATGATTCATCTCTGCTGGTGCAGGAAAAATGATCGATTCCCTGTACTGCCCCAGTAAGTATCTAACTCCTCCTGCTATCCTGTACATTTACAAAACCCAGATCAGACTGAAAATGGAGTACTGTTGCCATATATGAGAAGGAGCTACCCAGACTTCACTTTCCACTGTCAATAGAGTTAAAAAAAAAAAAAACTCCTTGGTAGCAACGATTCATTTTCCACTCACAAAACCCCACGAACGGATTCCCAAGATGCTTCCCCGATCACTATAATCAGTTGAAATCTAATGTTAGCCATTCTCTTCCATCCGTACGCATAAGTTGTGCATCTTACTCTACATCGAGTGGCCCATGGGACTTGTTCAGGATGAATAGCACAGTAAAAAAAAAATAAAAATAAAATAAGTACGCTGTGAACCGTATTAAACTTTGAGCACTCTATAAAACGCCAGAGCATAGCTAAACAGAATTTTTTTTCTACTACACAGTCAGCACGTGATTATTGATAATGTCTGAGATAGTTGAATGTTTGCTAGCAAAAACAACAGGACAAACATAAGATATTATTAGGCATCAAGTATTTATCTAAGCAAGTTTTTTTTCAAATTTAACTAGCAAGATCTATTTAATTTTAGTGTATGAAAAATTGCTGACAATCTAGAAATACGCTCAAATTCATAAAGTCTATTTGCCCAAAACGTTATGCTCATCAGAACGATGACCCAGAAAATATTTATAGAAAAGGCGGTGAGAAAGTAACTGAAGCCGAGACTTATCAAGTCAGGAACGATAATTTTCTTGATTCTTTTTATTTTATGAAGAATCTCGAAAAACATAGAAGCACAAGAGCTGATGTAACAGCAATATATATATATATATATATATATATATATATATATATATATATATTAGACTGGCGTCAAGATCTCATCAATTTACAGTTGAGCAAGCTAGTTAAAATTTAAGCTAACAGCTAACCTTCTCGCACTTCTCACTTATGGAACTCTCTTATGGTTCCATGCTTTCCAGACAACTTTAATCTGCAAAAATTTAAATGTAATGTCAATCGCTATCTACTGTCCTCTTGCTTATTCTTTCCTCTTCCCCTTCATTAGTAATGTTTCTGATTCTTCCACACCCTGTAACCCCTTGTGTCTTAGTGGCTTTACTGCCTTGCATGGGGTGATGCCGATTAATTTATATATATATATATATATATATATATATATAATTAATCGGCATTAATATATTATATATACACACTTTTTTAACAATTGGAATTAAGATAATTTTAATAAATGACCATTTTCACCTACGAATTTTAATTTTAAAATTCGCAGGATTTTTCAAAATGTTTATGGTCATTAAGTACCCTGTGAATCGTATCAAAGTTTCAGCTCTCAGGACGTAACCAACATATTTTTTTCCTACTAGACAGTCAGCATCTTAATTCAAATTGTAAAGAAAACTTGCTCTATTTAATGAAAATAAACATCGAGCGCTCTTTTATGAGTCACATTTAACATATTTCAAATTCTATGTTATGTTAATAGGACTCGCCTGGATTATACCAACGGATTACTATATATATATATATATATATATATATATATATATATATATGAGAGAGAGAAAGATATGGGTAGATAGATATAGATATATGGGTAGATATATATATATATATATATATATACGTAAATATGTGTAAAGAGTTATTTTATTTTATTTATTTATTTTGTTTTTTGTAAATGTTTAAGTGTATAATGAATATAACACGCCTACATAACACAGAAATAGACCTTATGAGGCAAAGACTCCATTGCAAGCAAATGAAGAGATGAGGAGTCAGGCGAATGATGGAATGACACCAGATATTTCGAAACAAAGGCAGGGAGACAGCAGACAGACTGGGAAGACAGAAGAAGGGAGAGTGTACGTGTACGAAAATCAGAACGTAGAAGAATAGACTTTAGATTGGGTTTTAGCGAAATTATTCGTCAAAAATCATGTCAGTGTAACCCTTCCTGATTCTGGAGATAAAGGCGGCCTCGATGCCTGACCGTAATTGACGACGCAAGCTTTTGTGCGGTGAATGAGAGAAAGAACGAGCGAGAAAGAAAGAAAGAAAGTAAGAAAGAGGCCGCCTGACTGGCTGCCCGACATTTTACATTTTTACACGTATTCCTTTCTCTCCACAGCATCGTAGAAATGCCCGTCTGCGATGCGAGAAATTTGAAGAGAAATTATCGTTTCGGTGTAATGCTGTCACTTTAAGAATTTTCTTTACAATTTTTTGGACGTGTCACCTAGTTCCCGTTACCCAATCAAAAGAAAGGGCGGATATGTATTGTTTTATCTGTAATCTAAATGCGTTTCGTCTGCGTGTATGCGATAGAATCATTAAACAATATATACAGGGTGCGATGGGTAAATTGTCACCATTTTATATTTGTAATTCCGCGCAGACACGTTGTTTGTTGTTTTTATTTTGTCGGCTGCACAGCATCGTAGGGTCAGTTGGGTACTGTTTGTAAAAAAGAAAAGAGCACCATGACACAATTTACTCCGCCAGAAATTTGGAAACGACACGCTGCACGGCTAGACATTCGCGCCGGGAGCTTTACTACGGTCATTTTGGGGTGTTAATCTGAGGACATTGCAGAAGATTCGGAAAGAGTCGGATGATATATCCAGTCAACATCATAGTGTTTGGAGTGATGGTGACGTGATGTCTCCATTCATCTTCCCACAGAGCATAAGACTCATCACGCAAGCCTACATCAAATGCCTTGAGGAGGTAGTGCTGCCCTGGGTCAAGATGGTGGCTGCTGGAAGACCCTATGTCTGGTAAAAGTATTCTGCACCATACTACACAAGTAGGAGAACCCAGTTATGGCTGTCAGACAATTTCTGCGATCACATTACTTGGTCACCTAAGACTGCAACTGAATATGTTGGTCGCAGTTGAGCGAGAGGACAAAAAATTTCCTTTCAACACCAAAGATAAACCTAATG
>OZ010572.1:130359949-130384949 GCA_963932145.1 Acanthosepion lycidas
CACATTTCCTCGTGCATGCACACGCATATGTATGGGCACTTCGAGGTGGTGTAATGGTTAGCAAGCTTGTCTCGGTAGAACAATTATGACTGAGTAGTGAGTTCGATCCTCACTGGGAGCCCCATACTTTCGGCCTTGTGCCACATCTGAGCTACGCTTGGAAAATTACAATACACACGCATATGTAGACGCGTGCCGACACTCATTGGTCTGGATCCACTAATATATATATATATATATATATATATATATATATATATATATATAGATAGAGAGAGAGAGAAATAATTATTTTTTAAAAATATTATTCCTTCGCTACATAAGAGTTCCCATGTTTCAAAAACAGGAGCCAATAACTTCAATATAATTATTAAAATTAAATCGAATCAAAGTATCAAGCTCTTTCCTATATATTCGCACACACAGACACACACACACATATATATACTCATCCACAGACAGACTCTTTCGCTGTATCAGTGTGACGAGACATCCGATTGTTTCAAGCAGGGATCGAAACCCGAACGATTTGGCACCAGTCATATATATATATATATATATATATATATATATGATTTGGGAGTGCACACTTCAACATGGTATAATGTTGAACAAGCTAGTCTCTCAAGATGAATTAAAATTGAGTAATGAGTAAAATTCTTTACTAAGCATTTTGTCACAACTAAGCTATGCAAAGTAAATCGTTATATTTGTGTGTATACAAATCTTTATAAATATTGCCATGGTGATTGTTATCAATAATAGATTTGCAAGTATGGCATTTTAATTCTATTTAGGACTGCAACACCTTGAGCTTACAGCTTCGAGTCAATATCGTCAGCAAGCAAAGAAATATTTTGGACTAAATTAAACTCTTTGTTGACGGAAATGGTTTTAAAAATATATTTTCACTTTTTAAATTTCGCCTTTGATGGCGTGAGACCCGAAACGATTTTAAAATATTTTTTCAGAAACACAGAAATAATTTATTTGATAAGAATTCAAACGTTTTATATAAGCGGAGGATTTTTACAGGATTGACCAGGGAATTTTTTTTATCACATGTCCTCGTGATACTTCCACAACAAACTATAATCTTTACTTTTTTCTGCTTATCCACAGTTAACCTTAGAAATAAGTTTTACTTGATAATGGCTTCAAAGCGCATGCGTAACGCTGCTCGTAATTGATAGACCAATGAAAAGCCTGAAAGGGATTCTTTTAAGTGAAAAGGTTAAAATTTCTTGTAATAAAAAGCGTCTACGCAGCCTTGTGGGGGGATGTATTATTTTCCATCCTACAACTCCTTTCCCAGAGAGGATACGTTGATAAAAATAAAAATAAATCACTACTTTGGAGCTGTTTCTGACAAGCTACATTCTTTAGTTTCACCAATTCTAACCATCACAACTAAAACCCACCATGTATAAAGAACGAACAATCTTCCCTCCAGTCATATTCTGTAAGAAGAAAGTTTCATTTGAACAGCTTATCACGAACGGCTACTTTCTGGAACAGATTCTTTAGAGGATACTTATCCGACCACTACTCGTCCTGGGTATGACGATAAACTACATCCAGCAGTAAAATCTCTGATCATGAGGTTTTGAGGAGCTTAGAACCAACTCTTAATTACAGTTATTCCCAGGTCAGCCATGAGCCGGAGTGCTAGCACCTGTTAAGGTCCAAACTGTAGGCAAATAGTTGACCCGCAAACTGGGGTCAAAAAATTATGAAAATATAAAAATACCAGCAATACATTTTCATAATAAAAAAGATACTCGCATTATTAGAAAAAGAAAATTAACAAAACTCTCAAGAAAATTAAACTTTGGCATTAAATGACCCATAAGTAGTTGATATGCCGTTAAACAAACCAAACCAAACCGACGAGTGGCAGCATTTCAAATGGAAATTAATATCACCCCGGAATTTACCTCGGAACTAATTTCAACTCGATTTAAAATCAAAGTTATCAATTTCCGTGAATTCATAAATAAAATGCAATCAGTCGGTGTTAATTTTTTTAATTTATCATTAAAAATCCTTAGTAGAGAAGATAATTCAGTATTCATCTCTTCTAGTTCCGTGTTGAAATGAATTCTGCACCCCGAACCGACCATAATAATCTTAACCTTTTCGAGACTAGGTTTAATTGTTAGGTTTCCCATTTATTCTCATGAACTGCATGTTTTAGCTCCTTGCTTTTACTCTATATAAGACTGCTTTCAGTTATCCGCCTACGGTGAGCACATTTTGGACTTTAATAGCATGAAGATTAGTCAAAGAAAATCGTTTGTTTAAGTTGCTATTAAATACTGAAAGAATGATTCTTCAATCGGTTACATAAATTCTATAATAATTTATATATAAAAATTAACAAAAGTTAACTTCGACAGAGATAGATCAAACATCTGGCTTTGATGAACATTTCGATCCGAAGCTCTTTACTTGATCCATCAGATAATTGAACTTTTCTTCATTTATTGAGTATTATAACTAGCTGGGCACTTCTAGGTGCTGCAATGTTTAGAAAAGCTTAGCTACGCTTAGAAAATAAGTATCTATGGCTGTAGATATATATTGAACCTTTTTTTTTTTTTTTTTTTTTTTTTTTAACATAAGTTCGGCTGATCAAAAAAATACGTTAAATTCTCGTTATTTTCACGCTTTTTTAAAAATTTGTATTAATATATGCATAAATATGTCTAAAGCCTGTATATATTATTTTTACTAGGGGTTGCTGAAAATCTTTCGGGCCTATCCCTTTCTCTAAATCAGTATTTCAATGACCAAACATCAGAGTATGTATATATATATATATATATATATAGATATGTGTGTGTGTGTGTGCTTGCTTTATAAATTCAATCTCCGTAAACAACTATTTGATAGGATTGCTAAGCCCTACTGTTACTTTCGCTACGTCGAAGATACGTTTACGCTGTTTTCTTCTCGTAGTAAAGTAGAAGAGTTCTTTTCATATCTTAATCTCCACACACACCTTTTGAAATATACTATGGAGGTAGAAGAGAACAATTAGCTACCTTTTTTTCTGGATGTGATGGTAGAAAGAACACCTTGGGGTTTTCTCACTAGTATTTATTGTTTTCTGGGTTATACTTCACTTGGTACTCATTTGCTCCCGAAACCAGGAAAATCAATCTTATTAATGCCCTTACTCACCGTAATTTGATGCTGTCTTTTGAGTACATGCTTGACGCGGAGTTTAGGAAAATTAAACAGCTGTTTCTGGCGAATGGTTAATCTGAATGTGTTATCACAGCTACTATTGAACGTAAAATTAGTAAGTTCAATGGGGTTAAAGTATAAAGTCCCCTTGAATATCCGGTATATGTTAGACTACCGTGGATTGCTCTCCCGAGTCAAATTTCCGCCGATAAAATATCTTCTTTCATCAAACTGTGTTTAAATCCCGTATTGGTCCAGAATATATATATATATATTTTTTTTACTAGAAAAGCTTTCCCCTCTGACCGCAAGGAAGTGCTGGCTGCCCATCAACAGAGGTTAGTTGTTTACCAATATAAATGCTAATGTCAGATCGACTATGTGGGCAAGACTATCCAGAGGTTAGAAGTTAGGATCGCCCAGCATATTCCGGGCCAAATACAGCGACATCCGCTATTGACGAGCATTTATTGAATTCTGTTGCTTGCAGGATGGACTATTCTCCTGAGTTCTTCTCTGTCTTGCACATGACACGGATCAATCTCCACCTGGACATCTTCGAGTCCATTGTTATTAATATACAACCGTCCTGCACTGTGTAAGCAGAGAGAATTAAAACACAAGTTGCCGGGTTCGGGGAGCCGGTCATAAATTCAACGCCTAACTATGAAAATATTATTATTTTTTGTTCTCTCCCCTAGTTTTGGTATATTTTAACACCAGTTTTTGAAAATAATTTTTCTTTTCAACCACTTAGTTTTATTTGCCGACGATATTATTTTTCCTGAAGATGTGTCGGTCGAAAGGTACCTAAAATTTTAATCATCGTGATACTTTGTATCCTTTTATATGAATAAAATACGATCCCTTTTTAAAGATCATTAGACACACACACACATATTATATATATATATATATATATATATATATATATATAAAGAGAGAGTTTGTATTGTGACAGAAGATCATTATTTAAGCATTAAATCTAACAGACAATGAATTTTTGAAGAGAGCCGTGCTAATGTTTGCTTTAATTTCTGGTGAAAATAAAGTAAAAAATTGTCCAACATATGCATATTTTTTTTATTAAGTTGATCGTAACCGCTTCTTGAACTTACGATCTGCGTTATCGTCGCATAGCAATTTTCTATGTCGAAATAACAAAATATCTTTGTTAGTGTATATCTTTGTTCCATGTCAGCATAACTACCCCGAGGATGGCTCACGCGAGCCGAAAGCAGAGGACCAACTTAATAAAAAAAATATGCATCTGTTGGACAGACATAATTGTCATTCATTGTCTGTTATATTTAATAATATATGTTAACAACTCCCGTCGTTTTCGATGGTTACTGGTGAAGCAACAGCCAGACTTCCCGTGTATATCATTTGATTATAGTGGTGAAGGCTTGTGCAGAGCCGACCACGTTTTTTGGAAGAGCCAAATACGAACAACTGGTGCACATTATGCCACAAGCTTCCCAAACGACCCACTGCTAGTTTTGAATTCAGAGTTGTCCTTCTCCTAGACCGTTCGCCACCCAGGGCTATAGGACCCTGTCTGTCCTGCTGTCTACACAAAGCTTGGGGGAGGGAAGAAGATATGGTGTCACACCTTTCCCAACGCTATTAGCAAGTAAGTAAATTTAATGAACTCGACTGTAATTTGAACTCCACTCATCGATTCTTTGGAGGCACTGTGGAGTAATGGATAGCGGTTCATATATATATATATATATATATATATATATATATATACAACGCATAATTCTCTTTTATATGCCGTCCAGAATATAAAAGGAAACCTTTTACAACCTAAAATGTAACATACATAACATTAATGTAAATGTTAAGTGCTTGAGAAAAAGTAGAATGATTTAATATATAGAAGTTCTTTCCTAACAAAGACGCATTCATATTCAAGTATAATAAAGGCTTAGTGATATTTGATAAACCGACGACCCATACTAAGAATTACAGCATACTTCTGGTCATCCGTTCCCAGTCAGTGAAACTCTTTCACTCATTACTTTATTAAGGAGAGTATGTCCACTGTGGTGTCATCATTACTTATCTCATTTTGTAGAGTATTTATGTATAAATGAATTAAATTTATTTTAGTCAAATACAAAGCGACAAGATCCTGGCGTAGTATGACGACAGAATTCACTTTCTTGGCAGTGCTCTAAGCAAATGCATCTTAAATTCCAAACAGAACTTTGCTCGCAAAATAAATCCCGATGGAAGCTGAGATATGGTTGCCTCTCCTATTTTTTTCATAATTTTTCTAGCTTTGTATTATTGTAATAATTATTTCATCGCTAATAAATATCATCTAAAAATGAAATTTTTCTCTGTCGAGTAAGAGTCTTTAACCCCTGCGCCGGCGTAGACGTGTATATACGTTTTTTACCGAAAGTGTTTGTCAGGCACCGACGAATAAACACGTCCAAAAACCAAATATAGACGTGTTTATACGTCGATCTCGATTCTTTTTATGCTCTTCTGAGCTTGAAACGAGTCCATTTGTCAACTCATCTATCTGGTACAGTTGTTAGCCATCGCTCGGTTACTTCAAGGTGCTTCATTTTATTAGTTACTATATTAAAAAGAACTAAAATATCGTCTGAAAATGAAACTTTTTTTTTTACCAAAATTAGCGGGGGGGGGAGGCTTTAAACACTAACCGATATTTTCTATACGTTTCTACGGTAACCCTTTGTTCCGATCTTTTGACTATTTTCTTAGGTTGGCAAACGATTGAAGATAGTTCATTACCCCCAGTATTTTTATCAGTTCGTGATTCCCTCGGACAATTGTCCTAAATTAAATAGCATTTCCTCTGTATTATGAAATTATTTTCTATCCAGAAATCGTTAAAGTTCGTTTATTCGTCTCTGAAAAGACCAACTGCAACAAAACATGATTAGCAATATTTTCGGAGAATAATCAGTATTCCCTTGTCCAACTTTTATAGCTGATTGTTATTGATTACTTTGTAGCGATGAAATGGCAACAATTGATTCCATATCCTCTGTAGCAGGAACCTCGATCTATAAGACCGTGATACTTTTATTTTACGGCAATTATTTTATTGACAAATATTTGCACTTTTTCGAATTTGCATTACATGCCAGGCTTTATTAAGAATGTCCTTCAATTTCCTGTGAAAAGAGTTCCTTAATTTCTTTTGAATGGATTTGTGAAGAGAGAGAGAGAGAGAGAGAGCCAAAATTAAAAAGATAATATAGGGGAAGGAAGAGAGAAGTGAAACATAGGGAGAAGAAATAGGGAAGTGAAAAAGATAAAATAGGGTGACGAGAGATTGATAATTGAAACAGATTAAAAATGGTGAAGAGAGACAGAGAAGTGAAAAAGAAAAAAAAAGAGCGGGTGAGAGAGAAATGAAAAAAAAAGGTAAAAAACGGGAAGAGAGAGAGACAGAAATGAAAAAGATAAAATAGGGAGAAGAAAGAAAAAGCGAGAAGAAAGTGGAAAATCAGAAAACGTTGGACAAATAGACGTGAAAAGAAAAGTGAAGGAAAAGACAAGAACATCTGAGAGAGGGGAAAAAGTGAAAAAAGAGAAAATAAGATGGAGAGAAGAGAGAGGTGAAAATGGTGACACAGAGAGAGTGGGGAGTAAAAGAAATGGGAAGAAAAAATGGGAACGCAGAAAGAGTGAAGAGGAGGGAAAAAGAAGAGGAAAATGCAAGAAAAAAGAGAAATGGTGGCGAGAGAGAGAGAGAGAAGTGAAAGGTACAAAACAGAAAAGAAAATGCGTCACTGTAGAGCAAGGTATACGTTCATCTCGCAAACTGAAGTCATTTCATTTGCATACTGATTGCCTTTGCGTATTAAGTTAAGGGTAAGTCACAATGGTGGCTACACTCAACGTAATGGTCAATCAGTTCGACTCATTGGACATTTAGGAGTAATGAGTTTGATCACAGTCGGATGCTCTACTATTGCCAGCTTAAGTGAAACTCGTGTGTGTACGAGTGCGAGTGAACGAGAGAGTAAAAGAAAAGGAACGTCGTGTAAAGAAAAAAATTGAAATGATATATTATTTGTGGCTCTCACTTTCCTTTACACAAGATGGCGTCATTTTTACTCGATAGATATTTAAAGATGGGTTTGAATTAAGAATACTTTCTTATGGATTTAATTGGGTGCACTGGATTCTGGTAAATTTTCCAAACTACTTCGATTTCTTCCTACTCTTAAAATTTCTTTATCTCCTTATTTTCTTGGAAGATGGATTTTCATTATTCGATATGATTATTAGCTTAAATTTTGTTTTTAAATTAATAGAAAAAAATATCTCATTATAATTCTACTTTTTCTTTACTTACTTCCTTAGTTAGCGCGTAAAAATATTAAATAATGGACTATTCCGTTTCGATATCGTGAAAAGTCGGAACAGACATATGAGAGACGCTACTTGGTTTCAGTCAGAAGATTAATGAAATAAAAAAAGAAAAGATAAAAGTGTTTAATGTCTCCTGCCATTACCTAAAAAATAATGGACTATTCCGTTCTGATAGTGCGGAAAGACGGAAAAGACATATCAGAGACGCTGCTTGGTTTCAGTGGGAAAATTAAAGAAATAAGGGAAGATAGAATGGAGGTGGGAAAAGAAAGGAGGGAAGAAAGAAGTACTTAACGTCTGTTTCAGTGAAATGAAAAAAGGTGTCAATTTCAAATCTTTTCATTTGTATTCTCTTACTTCCTTATATAACCACCAGCTTCCATAGCTATGGTGATTTTCTAAGAGTAGCTTCGCGCAAGGCCGTAAATATGGGGCACTCAGTGAGGATCGAACTCGCTGCTCAGTCGTAATTGTTCTAGCGAGAAAAGCTTGTTAATCATTACGCCACGTCAAGATGCTCCAACAGTCATATTTATGATTGTTATTGCAATATTTTGTTAAGCTGAAATATTTAACGATGCGATACAGGAATTTCTACAGATTATTTTTTTCATTTTCAATTTCTCAAGCCGTTTTCCTCGGTTTTTTGGGACGGATCCCTGTACTCCGATAGCTACTGGTACGGCATCACTACCAGGTTCCATTATTTTCTAAGCTTCAGATGCAAGTCATTTTTACATTTTTCTTTCTAATCGGTGTTCGACCCAGAACAAAGGAATCCACTATTTGAGACGCCTTGCTCTCTACGAGGACTTGGTCTCATCTTTTGGCACGAATTTGGTAATCCGTTTGCATTTCTAGAATTTACCAGAATATTGGATGGGTCTCATACTCTAGAACACATTCTGGTCAATCCATATAGCATTAGTCTATAAAGTCAAAAGTGAACTACCTTCGCTAACCATCATGTATTCTTTCTGGGTCATTTTGCTACGTTTGTTCATTATATTAGGCTGGTGCAAAAATAATGACGTAATAATGTCGTTTTTTGACGTATTTTTAACGTCAAAAAACGATATCATTACGTCATTATTTTTGCACCAACCTGATTCTCTATTTTATATTTTTTCTGCACAATCTATCTAGCAATACCATGTTCTTCTATTTCCTTTTTCTGATTAATCTTAAATGTTAATTTAGTGATTGAATAAGCTCATGGCGAGTTACATTACTATAAATTCCTTAATTGTATTGTTAAATTTAGTTTCTTTTAATTTAGCGACATCTCAACCTCTATAGGTTATTTATTTATTTATTTATTTATCTAAATACTTTGTACGCAATGCTATGCCTAAAACTACAGATATTTTTGCACAATTTTATGAGTGCAAATACAGATATTTTGCAGATAATTTGATACTTTCAGAGCAAACGTAGATTTATTTAGGTACATAGATTGTAGATCATAAAATGTATTGCTGGTAATTTTACTATAAAATATATTTTTCTACTTTAGTGTTGTATTGATTGCCATTTTGCTATAAAAATGTATTACTAGACTTAGTGAAACACAAAAAAAAAAAAACAAAAATGAATAAATAAATAAAAAATAATATTTTCCCATAGCTAGGACCCTAACAGGTGCTACCCCACCCCTGGGTCAGAGTGGACATGCGAACAACAGCAATTAAGAGGTGGCTTTAATCTCCAATATCTCGATAAGAGTCCTTGCTGCCGGATGAAGTAAATCGTCAGACCCAGGGGTAATATTGTTAAATAATAGAGCTTAACAACATTAACAAAATATTGCAATAGCAATCAGAAGTATGTTCAGAATTTTCCTATTTAAGATTGGATTTCCGGTTCATTCAACTTATTCAGAATTTTTTTTTCTCCTCTCCCAAGAGGAGTAGATAGGTTTGCCTATCGTCCGTTTCCAATGCTCCCCGGTCTTTTGAACAGGAGTAGAGATTTATCCCTTGTTTCCTGCGGTGGATAAGGTTTCTGGTTCATTCTAGTCTACTTCAACTCTTTACTCCTAATGTCTCCGCCTGAACTCTGAAATTTTATTAGCTAAGTATTATCTTAACCTCTTTAACTCCACACAGTGACCCTCTACCTTGAGTGGCTCTTGGGCCTTGTATTAGGTAGACATTAGTAAAAAAAATTACTTGAAAATTTAATGCTAAAAATGTAGAAATCAGTTTTATGCTTGGAGAAAAAAAAAAACTCTTTTGACTATCAAAACGAGGTTGCAGTGAGGAGGAAAAAATTCGTGCTAAACCGAACTTTATATTTTCATTCTTTCTTTCTTTTTTTTTTCTTACCGTTCCTCTTTTCTAGATATTCGCTATTGTTTCTAAAAGAAATCCAAGCCAACTTAACTAACCGACTTTTTTATTTTTAAGTGCGACTAAGGTTAGGCTTACATTTATTCTTTCTCTCCTTTCCCCGATTTCAAAAACTGAAGACGGACTCCTGTAGCCCTGATGGTAGAATTACGCTTCGAAAGTCGAAGACCAACGAAGAAAACCCCAGGAATATTATACAGCATCTCCCAGCCACCCACCCTATCGGAAAGGGTTTATTGGTAAAGGGAGGAGGAAAACTAAGAATTGTTAGGACAGAGTAGGAATGAATAGAATAGGCAAGATGTGAAAAGTCACATATTAAAATCTAGGCAGTGGAGACAGCGTCTGCAATAATAATAATAATAATGATGATGATGGTAATAATAATCAAGCAATTGAATACAAATTGGTTACTGTTTGGTTGCATTTCTCCTTTAGATTTTCTTGCTTTTATCTTCCAAACGTTCCTTTAACCACATCCAGAATTTATCTCGAAAAGTTATGCTTTAAATCAATTTCAATATAACTCCTTCATTAAAACACATTTTATTAAACAGAATGGACAGAGAATGCCTTAATTAATTCCGTGAAACAAACGAAAAGGCTAAAGATACTCTCCAAATGTTCTATTTAATAATATATTATGGTAGCAATCCTTCATTTAATCACGTTTTCTCTCTATCATATATATATATATATATATATATTTATTTATTTTTTTTTTTGAACAATAAGAAAAATTAAAATCTTCAGACACACTGGGTTGTAGATTAATATTCTTTCGTTTTTTTTATCATTATTCCATTTAGATTCCTCGACTAGTTTCGGCCGAAATGTCCATCATCGGGAGGAGAAATATTTCTGCTTGCTATATATATATATATATATATAAATATATATATATATATATATATATATATATATATGTATGTGTGTGTGTGTTCTGGTAGAATTATGCACAAGTTATGTTTATATGTTGTGATCTACCCTTCCATATAAAGGGTCATGTGACAACACTAATTGGAAAAAAAAAAAAAAAAAAAAATCAGTCTAACTTTCCGACCGGGAGATAATTAAATGGAAGTCGTTTATCTCTTAAGATTTGAGAAATACTGCTTTTAAATGGTTTAAATGGGGGTAGATACGAAAATCGTGAGAATGAAGGATGTGTAGGAAAAAAACTAAGGGACAGAAAAGGCTTTGTGGGCAACGAAATTGAAAGAACGAAAACTGTTGTTGGGGAACAAAACTGAGAAACTCAAAAACGTGGTGTGGAAAGAAATTGAGAGATCAAAAAATATGGTATGGGGGTGGAAACGAAATTGAGAGAATGGAAGAAGTAGGAAATGAAAGAGTGAGAGAGAGAGAGCGCGAGAGAGAGAAAGAGTGATAATAAAGCTAGCGATAAAGAGAATAAGTTAGCATCTGGCATTGTTTCTGGTAATGCACTTGATTTATAGAATAAGACAGAGTGGCGCTGTATGGATGGTGAACATGCTTTTAAGAGAAATACCTTACTGCAAAGTGGTATACAAAAAGTCATATAGGGATCCCCTCACTCTTTCTCTCTCTCTCTCTATATATATATATAGGAGTTTCTTCTCTCTCTATTATATATATTATAGATATATATACACACACACAGGGGTTTCTTTTCTCTCTCTCTACACACATATATATATATATATATATATATATATATATATATATATAAAAAAGGGTGCGGCATAAATACCTCTCACATAATGGTAAGATATTAGCTAGATGAAGACACCCTTATGACTAATGCTTTGCCATTATGTGGGAGGTATTTCTACCCCCACACACACACACACATAAATATATGTATATGACAGAGATAGGGGGTGTATATCTGTCAACATTTATAGTAATATTTGCATTTCCATCTCTTTTAAGGTTATATTTTGTTGAAGAAAATATTTCGGGCCAATCCTTGTCTTTTGATATACAATGAAGTAATAGTTTCTTTATTTTTTGCGTAAGAAATTAAATGAAGCAAAATAAATATCTACAAACATTTTTTTCTCTCTCATAAAAAACAAAATAATTTAAAAAAAAATAACACCTTTCTAAATCTGCATCGGATTTTTCTTTTAAATCGTGTGTTCATGAGCGTATCGAAGTGGACGCAAGTAAATTTCAGGTCATCAGAAATGAAGGTTCAAATAGTTTTCAGTATGCTATATTCAAAATAAGGAGCCAGGAATGAGAGAGAGAGAGAGAGAGAGAGAATATGTGGGGAAGACAATGTTTATATCTGCAACTCCGTTGATGCATCTATTATCAACGGGTGATGCCGCTGCACACTTGCGAAACGCGCGGAGAGACAGGCAAAGTTAAAGTAAGGTTTATACGCCTGCATAGACGAATAAGGAACGCTGTGTAGACGAAGGCAATCTTCATTAAGCACGAACAAACAGCAGACGTGTATATATATGAGGGAGGGAGGGAGAGCGAAAGAGAGAGAGACTGAAACGAAATGTGCATCTAATTTAAAAAGAGCTTCATTTTTAACAAAGACAATTATGTCGTTTCACCTTTGTTTAGAAAACAAAGTCATGCCTGGTTTTGTGAAGCTAGAAAGATACAAAGCGTTGAAAGAGAAATTTCGAAATGGAGAAAGCCTGCGTTACGAAGACGCCGAAATACGTCACTAAGTCCATCGCCTAACTATAAAAATAAAATCATTTAGCAAGTATTTTTCCAACAAAATTCAACGTTTCTCCATGAACCACATCAGCTGGACATTATAATCAAAACTAATTGTGCTGTAACGAGAAAGCGTAAAATGAAGTAAAAACAAACTAAAAGTAAAAAAAAAATAATGGTAACAAAAATGAAAATAAAAGAAATAAGACAAATTTATAATAATAAAAAATAGAAACAGTAAAAAGTCAAAAAAAAGTAAAAAAAAAGAAATGAAAAAGTAAAAAGAAATGAAAAAGTAAAAAGAAATGAAAAAGTAAAAAAAAATGAAAAAGTAAAAAAAAAAAGTAAAAAAAACCAGTAAAAAGTAAAAAAAACCAGTAAAAAGTAAAAAAAAACAGTAAAAAGTAAAAAAAACCAGTAAAAAGTAAAAAAAACCAGTAAAAAGTAAAAAAAAACAGTAAAAAGTAAAAAAAAACAGTAAAAAGTAAAAAAAAAACAGTAAAAAGTAAAAAAAAACAGTAAAAAGTAAAAAAAACCAGTAAAAAGTAAAAAAAAGTAAAAAGTAAGAAAGTAAAAATAAGTCAAAAGTAAAAATAAGTCAAAAGTAAAAATAAGTCAAAAGTAAAAATAAGTCAAAAGTAAAAATAAGTCAAAAGTAAAAATAAGTCAAAAGTAAAAATAAGTCAAAAGTAAAAATAAGTCAAAAGTAAAAAAAAATAAAAAGTAAAAAAAAATAAAAAGTAAAAAAAAATAAAAAGTAAAAAAAAGTAAAAAATAAAAAAAAGTAAAAAGTAAAAAAAAAGTAAAAAATAAAAAAAAGTAAAAAATAAAAAAAATAAAAAGTAAAAAAGCTAAAGTGAAAATCTAAACTAAAAATCTAAAGTAAATAACGAGGGAAAAAAGTAAAAATAAAAAACTACGGTAAAAAATAAAGTAAAAAAATAAAATAAAGTAAAAAGTGATGAAAATAAAAATATGCAATAAAAAGAAATTAAATATAAAATAAATAAATAAAAATAAATAAACATCTGTAATGATTAAATACTTATGCAGTTGCATTTTCTGCGTGGGTTAGTTAGGATTTTATCTACATATCTTTCTTTGTTGTCGCATAAGAAAAAAAGATTTAGGCTTTTTAACTTATGAAGAGTCAAAATATCTCAAAGAAAGTAACAGGAAATTGCATATATAAAAAGCAATTCCATAGTTACAAACAAATTGGATAACGTCTCCTACAACGATAGCAACGCACTATATCATACGTAAATACAGGTGATCATGCTGCTTGACCGATCAATATATTAAGATAATTTTTTATTTTATTATAGAACACTTTTTGCTAAAAGCCGTATCAGATTATCGATTATTTATTCAGCCTTTTCTATATTGGTTTATCTCCATTCAGTCAGTCACGTTTGTCTTAATTCCTGATCACCATGTTGCAGATTTTCAAATTTCAGTTAGGAAATCGAAAAATATATTTAATCTTTTTTTTTTTTTTTTTTGCTTCCTGGCCTCAGAATTATTTATCCTGCTTTTACAGAGAAGTCTATGATTAAATATCTGTTGGAGTAACTGCAAAGTCAGTGGGTTGAGATAATGAAAACTAAAACCATATCTCTGTTTGCAATCCTTTTATGTAGATGAGGCTATTAATACATTGGTAATTAGGCTTCATTTTCTCCCGCTAAAATTTATTGTTTCACCATGGAAGTTATTAGAACAAACGAAAGTTTTGACGCATTTTATTATACAGCCTACCCGAAATATAACGGGCTAATTTAAATAGCTAGTCTGCAAAGTTATCGGTCCTGACCTGGCATCACAGCTTCAGCCAATTTCCCAGCGTAAATCAATGTAAGTGGAGATATACTTGGAAGTGGCTTCTTTGTGTCTTTTCTATAAAGATTTTCATGTCAATTGTTCTAATAAGCTTTCCTCTTTGGTACCTCGACCTCATTAATTTAAGCACAGTACTAGATTGGCTGATAGGTCTAATTTTACCGTTGTAAGCGTAAATTCTATTTTAATAGTTTCTTACCTGTGGGAATCTCTTCCGACATTTTGCTTTCCTGTTAACTATTCAAAAATGTTAATTTCATCTTTGCCAAATGCTTTCCCTATTTGAAGTTATTCAACTTAATGGTAAATTCAGCTTTTCACATTTTTTTTAATGTGGATTACAATTTTACCGGCAGTTCAGTCACGATCGTAAACAAAATATTTTAATATAATTTAATGACCCTAACCTAACGACAACAAAGCAAAGCTGTGTAGATAATATCCTAACTAACAAGGTTAAGAATACAGAACGGGTTTGCAGATGATTCTATAAATCGGGTACAAGGTCACAATACTAAGGCATTATTCGAAATGTTGTTTTCATGATAAAGCTCAACAAATACATAAATGCTCGAGAGGCACTCAAGATAGCACCCTGTTAAAGTGGTTATGATTTGTGAGGTACGTGATATCAATGTGAGATAGTTGAAAGTGAAGGTTATGACGATAATGTGAATAGATAAAATTTTCAATGGCTAGTCGTTTAAGTGTGTAGAGTTCAAGGAAACCTCCATGCAGGAGTCTGTTCCCCAAAGTAGTCATTCTTGTGAAAAAAAAAAAAAGCTATCCTAGTGGAATTTTCGCGTTACATTTGGAATACGTAGGTAATATGGGTGATCCCATTACAAGTAAGTAGCATGAAGATCAACATCTCCCTCACTTTATAACAAGATCCGGATCTTCAACACCATCGTCAAGTCGATCCTAATTTATGGCTCTGAAACATGGCGGGTAATAAAGATCAACACCCACAAACTTCAGGCATTTACTAACCGATGTCTCAGGAAAATCGTCAGTATCAAGTGGTGGGGGGACGTCTCCAACGACCAATTGTGGGACAGACCAGACATGCCCCAGTGAAGAAACTGAAATGGGGATGGATCGACCACAATATTCTGCAAACCTGCTTCTAGTGTCACCAGGCAGGGCCCTGGCTGGAATCCACAAGGGAAGCAAAAAGTGGGTAGACCAAAAGTGTTGACGCAGAGGTGAAGGCAGGCAGCCAGCACGACATGGGCCGAGCTGAAAAGGATCGCCCGGAACCGTGTCCGTTGGAGAGAAGGTGTTATTGCTGACCTATGTTCCCCAAGGAATTAAGAGGGCATAGAGAGAGTATGGTGGGTCTTCGCTGTAATTGTTCAAATTGGTGAACTAAAGAATGGAGCTAATTTCAATATTTCTCATGACAATAGCAACAGACAATAGGTTTTTGAGGTTGTGTCTGTGGGAAAGTGAATGCAAATGAGATAATAATTCTTAAACCGGAAACTATTTTGGAATCTATCAAAGTCGGAAA
This sequence comes from Acanthosepion lycidas, assembly GCA_963932145.1. Classification (NCBI taxonomy): domain Eukaryota; kingdom Metazoa; phylum Mollusca; class Cephalopoda; order Sepiida; family Sepiidae; genus Acanthosepion; species Acanthosepion lycidas. Next base: position 130,375,892 of record OZ010572.1, read on the forward strand.
ATGGATATTAGGCATTTCTAGCCCAAATATGGCATCAATTTTCTAAAGAACTTTTATTAAAAAGTAGCCTTATTCTTAAGGCAATTTTGACGCTTTTAGATCCTTACAAGTATATAAATATCTGGAGCCCCAAATGCAGATTACAAACTGGAGATACCAAAATCAAACAATATTTGCGAAGTGTTTTAACAGAAGACGGAAAGTGCGATACTGAAATTCGAATGTGCATTAGGATGGCTAAAGAAGTATTCCAAAACCTAAGCAAAGTACAGTGTAACCCGGATGTAAGAGAGACCCGGATATAAGAGACCCCGATATAAGAGATTTTCTCTGATCCCAATAATGTATATTAATTAGACCATACCCGGATATAAGAGACGACTTCTCAGGTCCCGACAACTCTCTTATATCCGGTTTAAATTGTATTAAGAAATAGAAATATTTTGTTATAAACATAGAAAAGACTGCTGAACTGTTACGTAATAATAGTCCTCCTCCATAGCAGTGAATGCTGGACAATCTCCTCACAGATAAGGAAGAGACTTGCGTCAATAGTAATTTGGTTCTACAGAAGGATGCTGAGAATACCATGGACCGAATATGTGGGCAACGACAAAAATTTAGAGAAAATGAAAACAAAGAGGAAACTTATACTTAACCCCAGGAAGAGACAGTTGAAATCTCTCGGGCACAGAATGAGGAAAGAGGGCTTGGAAAATCTGATACTTTTCAGGGTGGACTGAAAGCAAGAGGGACAGGGCGTACATAGTAAGTTGAGTAAATGGATGTCAGAACAAGGTTTAGGAGAAATAACAAAAACATTTATTAAACGCTACGAAAGACAGAAAATTGCGGAGTGCCATGATCGCCTCTGATCTGAAGGGATGCGTTACATAAAGAATAAGTCACAGCTTTATAGAGACAGAAGAAAGATTGTAATGCGCCAAGCTTCCAAATGAAAAATATTCGAAATACTGACATGTATACCAGAGCGTAGCGGTTATTGGCAAGAAATCGGTAGATCGAAGTTGAAATTCCCACCAATGCTCTTGCGTTCACTTTCGCATAAAACTCTTGGAAAAAGTATTAATACCCCCCCATCACATTCTTTGAGTTAAATAGCAATGTAGACTAGTCTCCTTGGCCATGGCTGGCATCCAGTCTAGGAGAAGAAAAATTCTGAATTTAAAAAAAAAAAAAAAAACCGTAGAGAAGGCAAAGGAAAAATCACGTCACTATCTCTCAGTAAATAGGCATGGTAATTCAAATATAATATAGAAAAGAAATCTGTGGGGATCTATGCTCACCTACGTCCCGAAGGGACATAGTTTTAAAAAAATTAACGGAAAAACTTCAGCTATACGCACCCTACTTCAAATCATGACAGACTCATCGGTACAAATGCAGATATTCATGTTTGTACGTATGTCGTGGCTTCAGGCATGATTACAAAACAAATAATGCTAAAAGAAAACAGATTAGTGCCTTTGCACGCGCGTGCGCGCGAGAGAGAGAGAGAGAGAGAGAGAGAGAGGTGGGAAGGTTATTAATTCTCAATGGAACGCACAGTGCACCTTCAGAAAAGAAAGATAGGATCAAAGAACATCGACCATCAAAATGAAATCGAAAGCTCAGAAGACAGAAAAAAAAAAAATAAGCACGTTCGTTTGTGCTCCTGGTAGAGAAGGGAATAGAGTAGGAAGAGAAAAGAGCGAGAAAAGGAAAAAAACAAAAAAAAATCGAAATCCACGCCCAAACGGGCTCACCTTAATTCGTCCCTCTGAAACATTCCGTTTTTCTGTAGATCCACGCGTGTCCTTGCCTTATATTGCTTCCTGCGCCCTGATCGACCAATCCCGTCGCTTTCCCCGTCTCACGGCACACGTCTCACGTACGCACGACCGAGAGCGCACAGAAATCCCGAACGTGCACAGGAAGATACTGGAAGGTGCGTTCAAAATCGGAGTGAAACAACTTTATGGCCAATATTCCACATACACAAAAGAAAAAAAAAATTAATGGAGAGATTTAGATAAATAAGTTGAAGGTAACAGAATGGCCAAGCCAGGTACAGGAAGAGCAGGCTCCGATACACACGGTGACAATCTTAGTTCTAGGAAGAGCAGACTACAACGGATACAGTAGCGAGTTGTGGGTTGGAGGGAAAGAGAAGCCACAGACATACACAGAGTAGGGGTTAGGGATGAAAAGCAGACAAGGACACATCGGAAGACTCAGTGAAAATTATATCCAACTGATCTTATTCGAATAAGATTTTAGAACAATGGAACCCCGAATAGAAATTGAACTTTCTAAATTCTAGCAAGAACGAGGAACTATCACTGGATGTGAGTCAGAAGGACAGGAAGAAAAGCAGACAGAAAGAAAGAACGAAAGCGTAAAAAAAAAAAAAAAAAAAAAAAAAAAAAAAAAAGCAGAAAGAAAGATAGAAAAACTGACAAGAGAGAGGGAAATAGAGAGAGAGGGAAATAGAGAGAGAGGGAAATAGAGAGAGAGGGAAATAGAGAGAGAGGGAAATAGAGAGAGAGGGAAATAGAGAGAGAGGGAAATAGAGAGAGAGGGAAATAGAGAGAGAGGGAAATAGAGAGAGAGGGAAATAGAGAGAGAGGGAAATAGAGAGAGAGGGAAATAGAGAGAGAGGGGAATAGAGAGAGAGGGAAATAGAGAGAGAGGGAAATAGAGAGAGAGGGGAATAGAGAGAGAAAAAAAAGGAAGAAAGGGAGAGAAAAAAAAAGGAAGAAAGGGAGAGAAAAAAAAAGGAAGAAAGGGAGAGAAAAAAAAAGGAAGAAAGGGAGAGAAAAAAAAGGAAGAAAGGGAGAGAAAAAAAGGAAGAATGAAAGCAGGCAGGCAGATTGAAAGAAAAAGGGAGACAAAAAGAAAGATTGAAAGAAATAAAGAAAACCAGACAGGCAGCCATAAAGGAAGACAAAGAAAGAAAGGCAGATTAAAAATTAAAGGCGGCAGCCGGGTGGGAAACTAATCAACAGTTGCCAAGATGGAGAATGAAGAAAAATGCTTGATAATTATGGGAATATAAACATAAATAGATCGAAAGATATACCAATAGAGATAGCAAAAAATGAACAAATTGATCATTAGAGTCACGATTAATTTGATACGATTACACAGATACATATTAAGATAAGCTAAGGACACACAGATAAATAGGGATTGGTCAGATGGTAAAGAGAAAGGGCGTATATTGATCAAGAGATATAACAAAAGAGAAAGGCAGCGGGTGGATGCACATTGAAAGGGAAAGTGTAAAAAGGGATAAAGAGAAAAGAGTAGGAAAAAAGGTGGTGGAAAAAGTGGGAAAGCGGAGAGGGAGTGAAAGAAATTGGAGAGTCAGAATGAGAGAGAAAGAAATTGGGGTACAAGGAAGTGAGAAAGATATTGGGGAGGGGAGAGAGAGAGTAAAACAAAGTGAGGCGACAGAGAGAGAGAGTAAAACAAAGTGAGGCGACAGAGAGAGAGAGTAAAACAAAGTGAGGCGACAGAGAGAGAGAGAGTAAAACAAAGTGAGGCGACAGAGAGAGAGAGAGTAAAACAAAGTGAGGCGACAGAGAGAGAGAGAGTAAAACAAAGTGAGGCGACAGAGAGAGAGAGAGTAAAACAAAGTGAGGCGACAGAGAGAGAGAGAGTAAAACAAAGTGAGGCGACAGAGAGAGAGAGTAAAACAAAGTGAGGCGACAGAGAGAGAGAGAGTAAAACAAAGTGAGGCGACAGAGAGAGAGAGAGTAAAACAAAGTGAGGCGACAGAGAGAGAGAGAGTAAAACAAAGTGAGGCGACAGAGAGAGAGAGAGTAAAACAAAGTGAGGCGACAGAGAGAGAGAGAGTAAAACAAAGTGAGGCGACAGAGAGAGAGAGAGTAAAACAAAGTGAGGCGACAGAGAGAGAGAGTAAAACAAAGTGAGGCGACAGAGAGAGAGAGTAAAACAAAGTGAGGCGACAGAGAGAGAGAGTAAAACAAAGTGAGGCGACAGAGAGAGAGAGTAAAACAAAGTGAGGCGAGAGAGAGAGAGTAAAACAACGTGAGGCGAGAGAGAGTAAAACAACGTGAGGCGAGAGAGAGAGAGTAAAACAACGTGAGGGGAGAGAGGGAGAGTAAAACAACGTGAGGGGAGAGAGGGAGAGTAAAACAACGTGAGGGGAGAGAGGGAGAGTAAAACAACGTGAGGGGAGAGAGGGAGAGTAAAACAACGTGAGGGGAGAGAGGGAGAGTAAAACAACGTGAGGGGAGAGAGAGAGTAAAACAACGTGAGGGGGGGTGAAGCGTGGCGAGGAAGAATGAGAATAATCTACAAAGCCAGCGATAAATGAATCTGTGCGTAAATATGAGTACCGTTGGAAGAATAAATAATTAAAAAAAATAAAAAACGCGTGACTCAAGATCATCTGATAACTAAAATCTAAACGGATAAAAAAATTAAATTAAATGAGATATATATATATATATATATATATAACCGCCTGACAGATGGTTGAAATCGTCCAAATAAATCTCCTAGGTTTTATATTGTAACAAAGAAGCAATAAAACTAAGCGATCATTTTAAAAAAATGGATCCACAATTGTTGTCGACTTCATTCTCCAAAGCGTCGGCTGCAATGCATCTTCATCCACGTGTTTCCGACGTGTTTTACGGCAGCTGGAGATATTGAAGCAAACTACCTGTTAGGATCGGGCAATCAAAACATTTTCAAAAATATTTCTGAACCGTGATAATCGTCTTTTTTCGACACAGCATCCATAAATAAACAAATGCGTTGTTTGAGCGAGTACAGTATGAAAATCCATATCCACTTCGCCGGAATCAGTATTTCAGTTATCAAACAAGGGCATTTTTTTTTTTTTTTTTAAGAGTTAAAGAGATTTGATAACAGTGGAGCAGACAGGTTGAAGCACAACGTGTAGAGATGGAATAGAATGTATATTTCAAAACCTTAAGTCATTCACATTAGTCGGGTCGAGATCTTTTCAGCACCAAAATTTATATGTTAGGGCACGTATATATTTCTTATTAAATATAGTGGGCACACGTGTTTCAATAGACATACCTGTCATCCGTCAACAGATCTCTCTTTCTCGCTCATATACACGATTTTATGGTTTTTGCGTGTATGTTGGTTTGTGATTTCTACATAATTATATATATAATATTTATTCAAAATTATAACATATGCACTATTATCGAGCACTATTTTCAGAACAGTTTTTTGGTTATCGGAATTATATATTATATATACACACGCACACAGCTAGAAGAAACATTATTATGTTGATAAAAATAAACATGTTAAAGCAAGAAAATATATCAGAAAAGTCGAGTTCCAAAAAAATTACCGTAAAAAGCGAGCAACAAAATATATTACCGTAAAAATTTTAATATCAAATACAACACGATTACCATTTTACGGTATGCATGTATGTTTTTATCGCACTAATAAAAGGTTTTACTCCTGTTTGTGTGAATATATATATATATATATATATATATATATGATAAAAATATAGTTTCAAGTATGGCATATTTATATTTTAAAATGCTCAATATCAGGGATAGAGCGTATATGAATATAAACAGACACACTGGTAAGAGTCAATCAGCAGTGGCCAGAAGCTTCCATTTAAGCATGAAATAGACTGTCGCAGTAGGGTGTTGACTTTAATGTAGATTTATCTCTCTCTCTCTCTCTCTATATATATATATATATATATATATATGTGTGTGTGTGTGTGTGTGTGTGTGTGTGTGTGAGACACAAAGTAGAAAACCTTTTAAACGACATGTTTCGCCGACGTTGAAGGCGTTTTCCACTATGTTACATTATCTCAACTTATGTTTTGAGAGGAAGAGGTTATAGTAGTTCCAATGAGAGAAAAGTGTCCGAAAAAAAAAAAAAAAAAAAAAAAAAAAAAAAAAAAGAACGAAAGAGAGAAACCGCAAAAATCTTTTTGTTGTAACGTGGACTTAAAAAAAAAATATTATGCTTTATTTTCCATAATTCAGTTCAAGAAAGACATTTAGGCCACTAACGCAAAAAAAAAAAACAAAAAAAAAACGAGAGAATGTTTCATATCGAGATTATTTAACATCAAAAAACAAAGGAGAAAAAAATTATTTTTAATAATATGTGGAAATTTGTCTGATGACTGTCGCGAGACCGGAAACACGTGTAGTAAAATTATGGGAAATAAAGTATAATATTTAAAAAAAAAAAAAAAAAAAAATCTACATTACAACCAAAAACGTTTGCGGTTTCTCTCTTGTTTTTAATATATATATATATATATATATATATATATATATATATATATATAGATGTGTGTGTGTGTGTGTGTGTGTGTGTATTTGTCGATATTTCTGAGATGAGGTATTATGTACACTATTTACATTATTCGGACTATTGTTCTCATCTTTGTCGCCATATTTATCTACCCCAGTGAGCGAAATAAATTGTCCAGTTCGACATTCCAACCACATGAAAAAGGCCGGAGCGTACAACGGCCGAATGTTTGTAATAAATATGGCGACAAAGGTGAGGACAATAGTCCGAATAATGTAAATGGTATATATATATGTATGTATGTATATAAGTGTGTGTGAGAGAGCGGGTGTGTACATAGCATGTGCTAGCAAACATATTTTGTGCATATGCATATATCTTTAAAGCATTTTTAATATCGTCTCCTTTCAGGACATGGAGCTCCACAGATTCCGTTTTATTATTTTTAAATTGCCATGTCTTCTAAAGAGAATGGAGTAGTTTTTCGTTGTGTTATCCACAATTTTGAATTTAGAATTGTATTTCTCATCGACTACCTACCAGACAAGGCTTCCTTTCTATTCACCCTGTAGCTATCGAGAAACGAAATGGATTCGTGCAATTTTCAAATTTATCAGTACGAAATTGAATGCAACATATGAGGCTGGACTTCGTAGTCGGTTAATTGATGCAGATAACCTTAGCTTTATCCACATCGTCATGTATGCATGTAAGGGTAAAATACATCTTAGATGGTTGTATAAATCGTTGCCACAGAAAAAGCCTGAATTTTTTTTTCAGCCAACAAGCAACATTCAGATTCATTTTCGTGCAAACAATTCAAAGTGGGGACTCCAAGAACATAGCTTTCTGCTAAAGCGAGACTAATTACTTTTTTTTCTCTATATAATATAAGAATTAATAAGTTTACACTAATATTAAACCAAACCGACTCAGGCCGACAATGTACACTTTTTCGTTGATCGATATAGACAAAGTACGCCTTAGCGTGGAGAAAGGTTTAGCAAACTCGTCTCGGAGACGACAGCAGTAAGTTAGTCTCTAATTCAGGATACAAAAGTTTCTGCGAAATTTGGTAAGGCTTTGTCAATAGAATATATAAAAGACTACAAAAACGCGTTGGTTTCTCCTACAAATAGTGAAAGCAAGTTCGACTCATTTGTTTTATTAAGTTTTTTCGAATGTGGGGTCCGGTAGACGTAATAAAAATTTAAACAACGGAGCGTCTACTCAAATTTGGGTATCCGCTACAAATTACGTTTTGTGTAAATATAACAATAATTTCCTTTTGTGTAAATCAACTACAAGGTAATGTCTATCCCGAAATCGACCAATTACAGTGGATTTCAAAAAGTGTTCAATGCCAGTTCGTAGAAAAATTTTCCTTAATATTATTAATCTTTCAAAGAAATAACCTTATAAAACTACTCCGGTTTCATCAGGCTAGTTTGTTTTCATCCCCCACCGATAACAGCCAGGATATATATATATATATATATATATATATATATGTGCGTGTGTGTATGTGTGTTCGTATTCTGACCATGAGACCCTGGTCCGAATCTCATCATGGTCGATTTGTCAGGAAAATAACATCTTGATGTTATCGGAATGAATCGAGGTCGATCCCAGCGTGCGGTACCTTTGGAAAGTGTCTGAAAAACCATACCACGGCTTGACCCAAGTCTTGTGAGTGAAACTGGATAGACGGAACACTTGGGCCCGTCAATAGCTGTGCTAGCACGAAGTCACAAGTCATCGTGGCCGAGGGCTTGGCACCTACTGCCTTGTTGAAATTGTTGATCACGCTAGATTACACGCTCTTTCCCAGAAACTGTAACTAAGGTCTGCTCAGCATAGTTGCAGTATAAACCACAGGTGGGCTCTCTGAGTGTTGAAGAAACACAAATGCGTTGAATATTCGTTGAATACGTGTTGAATAAACACAAAAAAACGCTTGCCTGAGCAAGCGTCTGCAACCGGGATTGACTAGCCGCCATAGTAGACAGGTATCCTCGAGTACGAGTGACCAGCTATATATATATATATATATATATATAGTCTTAAGATGTGTTATATTTATGTGATAAAGTGCTCAATATGAGAGATAGAGCGTATGTAAATATAAAAGTGAACATACGAGTCAACACTTAGGGGAGTCAGTTTGTTTCATGCTAGATGTAATCGTCAGGCCTGATGATTGCATCTCGCCTCTAAGTGTTGACTCCTATGTTCACTTATATAAGTTTATAAATTGTAATGTATAGAATATTAACAACAGTAAGTAATAAGAAAATAACTCGATTATTACAATTTATGTGATCGTTTGAAAAATCATTATTTACGTATACATATTTGCAACGGCATGAGACTGCTTGTTTTTCGGCTTCCCATTGGTCTATCAATTGCGAGCATCACTACTCATTCGCTTTAGGGCCCATTTTTAAGTAAAACTTCTGAAGTGTTTATCTCTGCGGTTGATCTCAGATAAATGATAAAAAGGTTCACAATAATTTACTTTATGGATTCGCCAGCCATGTGGATGTTTCCTTGAATCTATTATCTTCACCTCTTATTATATCAAGCTTTCAAACCCTCATTTCTTAATTGAACCTGTTACGTCCATACCACTTACATTGTTGAGAAATGAGTGACTCGAGCCTTTACTGTATGAATATTAGTTTGTTTTTGTTTTTTTTTAAATAAGTACTTTCCTATTTCTGAGGTTAATTTCATTTATTTATTT
>OZ010572.1:130387449-130559949 GCA_963932145.1 Acanthosepion lycidas
AGAGAGAAACGTGAGCCAATTAAAAGGGAGAGAGCTGGGCGAAAAGTTGATAGAAAGAGAGACGCGAGAGAGAAAGGGAGAGGGTCGATATGGAAAAGTAGAGAAAAAGAGAAAGACGTGATCGAATGAAGACAGAGATAGTGTTAAATAGTATGAAGAATAAACATTGTCATATGCACGCACACTATATATATATATATATATATATATATATATATATATATATATGGAGAGAAAGGTGAAAGTAAATGAATCAATGTAATGCTCATAATCGTAGTATTCATTCATACAAATCTAAATTTAGCAATCGTAACATCTATGGACATCACTTCATAGCATTGACATCGGTAAACTGTTACTCAGGTTGTCTCTTTCTCTTCCACACACACAACCAACCAAACACTCTCTCTCATTCTCTTATTCACCAACCCGGTTTTTCATTTACAAACTGACATCGGAAAAAGCCGAGTGTTGATATCTTGGCACACATGTAGTTACTGACAAAAGCCAAAATGTCAGTGCGTTCGTCGTATACGGAAGGCGGGAAGATAAGGCAGAAAGCAATATAATGAGAGATTTTCATCTTGAGCTAGCAAGATAAAAATTGTTAAATAAAATCCATTCTTCACATTTTCCTTATTGTTTCAGGAATAAGAATGGTAAGGTGTCCCCGGTTTGGCATTGTCGTGATCGCCCGCATAAAGTCTATGTGTGTCGACACAAGTGGAAATAGTTTTGTAGACAATTAACAAACATTACATAACGATTCTGACAATGGGAAATTGGAGAGAGAGCTGGAAGACTGCTTTGCGCCAATTTATCAATCGACCAGTGTTTCATGATCATATAATGAGGAAGGCTGGCTAGGTGAATTTGAAACTCATATCGAGGATAGGAGGAACATGGGTGAGTGAGAAGACAGCCAGCCACATACAGGAAGAGCGTGTATGAATGAATGCTGAAACAGGAGTAGGGTCGGCGAAGGGTGTTAATCGACAAATGTTGTTATGCTCTACAAGTAATAAGAGGACGAGGAGAGCCATGACTGCCCTCGCCCTGAAAGAGCACAGCACATAAAGGATCCTACCAGAAACACCGGCATTCTAAGCACGTGCGCACCAATTTCATATTTGCGTATGTGTTTAATAAAGTAGATTTATTTCTATAAGATCTTATATATATATATATATATATATATATATATATATATATATATATATATATGGGGTGTATGTGTATATGATGCTTCGTTAAAGTTCGGGCCATCTGTATATGCATCTTCCGAGTAACACAACGTTTCCCGTTACTCGGTTGGATTCTTCATCTGCTGAAATCGATTGACACGTAAACAAGTATACTATTTTTTTTTCTTTCTTTGAGAAAACATACCGGGTAATTATATTCTCTAAAGTCTTGGTAATACTTTGAATATCTATCTTATACACAGACGCACATGACTCAGTAAATGCCTGTACAGTTAGAAAGACATAAACAGAGATAAATAGATAGAAAGATAGATAGATAGATAGATGAGAATCGGCTCAGATAGACAGACAGATATACATAAACAGAAATAAATAGATAGATATAAACACAGAGAGATGGATGGATATGCATACATACATACAGATAGATAGAAACAGATATAGATAGAAACAGATATAGATAGATAGAGATAGATAGATAGAGATAGATAGATAGAGATAGATAGATAGAGATAGATAGATAGAGATAGATAGATAGAGATAGATAGATAGAGATAGATAGATAGAGATAGATAGATAGAGATAGATAGATAGAGATAGATAGATAGAGATAGATAGATAGAGATAGATAGATAGAGATAGATAGATAGAGATAGATAGATAGAGATAGATAGATAGAGATAGATAGATAGAGATAGATAGATAGAGATAGATAGATAGATAGAGATAGATAGATAGAGATAGATAGATAGATAGAGATAGATAGATAGAGATAGATAGATAGATAGATAGAGATAGATAGATAGAGATAGATAGATAGATAGAGATAGATAGATAGATAGAGATAGATAGATAGATAGAGATAGATAGATAGATAGATAGATAGAGATAGATAGATAGAGATAGATAGATAGATAGATAGAGATAGATAGATAGAGATAGATAGATAGATAGAGATAGATAGATAGATAGAGATAGATAGAGATAGAGATAGAGAGATAGAGATAGAGAGATAGAGATAGAGAGATAGAGATAGATAGATAGAGATAGATAGATAGAGATAGATAGATAGAGATAGATAGATAGAGATAGATAGATAGAGATAGATAGATAGAGATAGATAGATAGATAGAGATAGATAGAGATAGATAGATAGATAGAGATAGATAGATAGAGATAGATAGATAGATAGAGATAGATAGATAGAGATAGATAGATAGAGATAGATAGATAGAGATAGATAGATAGAGATAGATAGATAGAGATAGATAGATAGAGATAGATAGATAGAGATAGATAGATAGATAGAGATAGATAGATAGATAGATAGAGATAGATAGATAGATAGAGATAGATAGATAGATAGAGATAGATAGATAGAGATAGATAGATAGAGATAGATAGATAGATAGAGATAGATAGATAGATAGAGATAGATAGATAGAGATAGATAGATAGAGATAGATAGATTGATTGATTGATATAAACAGAGATAGATAGAGATAGATAGATTGATATAAACAGAGATAGATAGACAGACATGTTACTGAGAGAGCAGCATGCAGTCAATCTGCCTCTCAAAGGCTACTATGCCCGGAGAGATAGGATAAAACTAATATTACGAGCAATGGGTTCCACGAACGCCATTCTCAAACGAAAACCCAGTAAACACATCCGAATTTTAACAATTTTTCATTATTTTATACACACCGCGAAATGCTTAACCATACCTGTTGGCCTATTATAGAATTTCACTTCGAGTTTTGCCAGACTCACTTCTGCCTAGCTGCTTATATATAATCTAGTTCCACAAGAGATTCTCAAACAAGACCGGAAACACTTGTAGGCAAGGAATTTCAAATCTAAATGGAAGAATTTGGGCTTTGGGAAGAATTTCAGTCAGATGATACATTGTAACAGAAAAAAAAAAAACACATTAAAATTTGTTTAGAAAATGAGAATCTCGGATTGTAAGGAGAGGAATGTGACTTAGCACCATGAGAATTATTGAATTAGAGAGATACCCACATGGACACATCGGCGCGCGTTTATATAACGTCAGGACTGTGCAGGACATTATCACATATGAAAGCCTAACATTCAGTTCTTAGAAATGAGCTGCCAAGCTACCTTCACATATGACTTGTTTATAGTGGTAAAGGTTATAGTAGAATCAGCCACACTTTTCGAAAGAACTAAGTACTGATGCACAGTATAATTCGATGTCTCCAAACGGCACTCCTCAGGTTTTCAAATCAGACTTGTTTTCAGAGACTGGTTTCCTATAAAAGATGAACAGTCCGTCTTTCCTGATATTTAACTTATGAGGAAGAGAAAAGAGGGATTCAAATCTCTCATAAGGTTGTTTGTGCGAAAGTGGTTACAACGAACTCGGTCCTAATTCGAGTCACTATCTGTTACACTACCCCCCACCCCGCAAATCACACGAGAGATGAGAGTGTAATAGGGAGGGAAATATAGGAATGCGCCTCTTTCTACTCTCAGTCTCTCTCGAACCTTGAAAATATCTTTAATTAACAACAAAAATATATTCCCAGTTATTCATAAACGACAGTAAAATGTTTGTACTCCCATTCATTTTGCTAATTTTTTTTCACGAACACAAAATATGCAGCTCTGTAAATGTGAATCTACACTTGCGCAAATTAATTGAAACAACTGCTTTAGTTTTCTTTTTATTGTTTTTTCACCATACGGTCAGTTTTAGACCCTCTGGAGTGACAGTGTGTAATAGATTTCTATTTTTTTTTTCTCAGATTAGGTTAGTTGCAGTGGCGGGCAGTAATATGAATCTATTTTCGGGGTGCATGATGAAATTTGTTTGACCTTGAAAAATATTGTCATCCGTGATTGCATCAGATCTTTATAACGCCCAGACACTATTGTCTCGGTTGTCGATTAGTTGTCCTACGGCCATTGTCTGCCATGGGCAATATCCTAAGGAAGCGTACGAAAATTGTAACGCTGTACGAACACAATGGCAGGCCTTACCAGTGAGCAAATCTAAGCACTATAGACTGGACCGGAAACTCTCCTGATATAAATCCAATCGAGAATCTTGTCAATCTATAAGGAATGACTTCGCAGAATGAACATACGAAGTACTAACATGTGTCATGATTTATTTGAAAAATACGAAAAAGTAAATAGCAACGGAATTATTCGTTTTGTTTCAATTAATTTGCACAAGGGTGTATTTGATCATGGCCCTCCACATCTTCCTGTATAATTAATTCGCACAAGGATGTCGAGATAGATATTCAAACCAATATACCACTTTATATTTGTTTCAAACACAATTTTTCGACAGATATGTTCTCTTGTCTTTATCTAGGATATGTTGCATCGGGCAGTCTTTGGAAACGGACTCATTGTTTCTTTTTCTCTTCATCAACGCAAATAGACTCATGTGCAGTATTATCATGAAAACAGCGAGTTCTATCCTTACTAGGTGTCATAGATAACTTTTCGTTAGATTAAGCAATGTTTTTTAAATATCGGTAACCTGGAGAAATTACGATTTAAAAAAAAATGACGACAACCGTCGTTGACATAATATGTAAGAATTAAATATATCATCTCAGTATTCTGGCCAATAAAGTATGGCCGAAAAATACATCGGCTAAATGTGGTAATAACAATACAAATTATGAAGAAAAATGTTGAAAATATATCGAATGCTTAACTTCAGAAGTTTAGGAAACTTTAAATATATATGTCTCTCTTTCCTTCTTGCTAAAGAAATAGGTTAAGAAGAAGAAGGGTTATTTTAAAATTGCCTCTTGTGGCATTGATAGCGTGGAGGTATTGGAAATTTTACAAGTATATAGTAAGGCTGTGTTACACCAATCTTCCAAATGTAGAAGAGTTGCTTGCTTAAAAAAATGTCAAACGTCAACTATTACATTCTTTCGAGAGAGACAGCAATAAGTTCGATTATACCTACACAAAAGTGATGTATTAGTAGCATACACAAAGTGGTGTATTAGTAGCATACACAAAAGTCACAAGTCAGTAGTACAGTGTAACCCGGATATAAGAGAAACCCAGATATAAGAATTTTTATCTGGTCCCAAATTAGAGCCATACTTACCTAAACAAAATAGACCAAACCCGGATATAAGATACTACTTCTCCGGTCCCGACAACTCTCTTATATCCGGGTTACACTGTATAAAGAAAACTCAGAACTTAGTAGCATATACAAATTTCTCAGAGAGAGTACATTTGAGTTTCCAATGGACGAAGTTGAGCGGCGATAATTTTTCTTTTTCGAAAAATCCACCTGGAATGTCCATTCCAACGATCCTCTTCATTAAATGTTCAAGAAATTTTATCCTAAACTTTAACCCTTAGGTTATGAGTTTTTGGAACAAAACGGTTCATTATCCCCCGTCTATTTGCAACTCAAGGCCGAGTGTATGGAGCACTAAGGATCGAACTCACTTTTTAGTTGTAGTTGATTTAGCGAGACAGGCTCGCTAACCACTACATTACCTCAAAATGTTCCTTCCCGGTATTTATACGATCATAAGTAGTTATTAAATGCATTTTATATGCATATGGGTTTGGGAGGGGTTATGCTCTACCACATCCACTTTCTGGACAAATATTGTATTTATTTATGGAAAGGACGGGTTGAGGATTTTTCAACACCCATATTATATATATTTAAAAAAAATATGATTCCTTCGCTACATAAGAGTTCTCATGTTTCAAAAACACGAGCCCAAAACCTCAATATAATTATTAAAATTAAATTGAATTAAAGTATCAAGCCCTGTTTCATCTTCAAGCGAATATTTATGTAAATTTAAAATAAAAACAAAAATACTAAAGAACACCGGAATATTTACCTAACGTGTTCTCTCCTATATATAAAATATAGTTTTAAAGCAAGCAATATTTATGGATAAAAGTGCTCAATATCAGGGATAGAGCGTGTGTGTATATATAAAATGGGATACTGATGTTAACACAGAGGGGCGGTAGTCAACTTCCTATTTGAACGCAATCCGCAGGGCATGGTGAGTGAGAGAGAGAGAGAGAGAGAATAAGACTAATAATTATAAAACGATAAAAACAAAACTAACAATAAAATGTCAAAGAAGAAAACGTTAAAAAAAGAAAATTGAGAAAAAGAAAAACAGACACCGACTTAAACAGGAACCTAAAGTGTTTAGGAACCCCGATCAAAATCGTCTCTTCAGAGGAAAGATCTTCTGAATAGTAAACTTTGAGTAGCGATTTTGAGTCCTGAGAGTTTTATTTCTTTGTTTATTTTTTTTGCATTTGTTATTATACATATCTATCTATATGTATCTATCTGTTTTTCTTTAAAATATTACCTCTGAATTTACATTGAGCTCTGAGGATTTCATCCTCCTTGGGACTACCAATACGGATTACCAAGATTTTCGTATCTTATATATATATATATATATATATATATGTACATGTATGATCGAGCGGGTATGTAAGAAGTAGACAAAAAGACTAATTTTGTATGTGGTTGTTCTTTCAAGTTACACACATATCCTCTTTCCCCGACGATGTTTTTCTATTTTTTTCTTTTTTTTTATGGGGTAGGATTGCTTTCATCACATCTTATGTTTTTGGTCCTAACTCTAGAACCGAGTGAATTCAACTCCTGGATTTGAATTCAGAATTGTCTTTCACCAAAAGTAGTTAACCAAAGCTAGAGAACCCAGTCTACCCTGGTATTTTATGAAGGGATTGTACCAGAGGATATTGATTCATATCTTTTCTCAAAGGAATAATTAGCAAAGCCAATCTTAACCAGAAGCTAATTCTATTTTCCGAGAAGTTGACCGTCAGGCCTTACACATACTACCACCACAAAAAACAAAAAAACAAAAAAAAAAAAACATGCATACTGAAAAATTCTCTGGTCCTTAGTTAAGTAACGGGTGACTATTTAGGCATCACAAAAACTGCATCTCAAGCAGACAAACATTAACAGAAATGAACAACACTTAAACAACAAAACACTTGAAAATGGCTAATGAAGCGTCCGAAAGCGCTTGGGACAAGAGACACTAGGGACAATTTTTAAACTCCCTTACTTCCATCAAACGGAAAAAATGTAAGAACATTAGAAAAACTGAATTAAAAAAATTAATAAAATTTTCATTGTCTTACATAATCAACGAAACATGTTTAAAATAAATATATATATATATATATATATATATATATATATATATATGAATTATGAATTAGTAAATAGGTTCGCCTATCGCCAGGTTCACACTCTTGCCCGGTCTTTTGAACAGGACTAGAGCTTTATCTCTGCTTTCCAGTACCTTCTAAAGTATATCTCAGCTCTATACTTCTAACATCTGACTTATTTTATTTTCTAATTATTTTTAAAACTATCGTCCGGTTCATACTCCTCCCCAATCTTTTGAACTTAAATAGAGGTTTATCCCTTGTTCCTCTTTGTAGGATGGGTTTCCGGCTCATTTTAAAGTCTCTTGATTCTCTTTCCCTCCCCGTAGCCCCCTCGCGTCTTGGTGGCATTATCGCCTTGCTTGTGTGTGTGGGGGGGGGGATTGATTAAAAGATATCTCCATGCGGTTTTTCAGCCTGGTTGATGCGATAAATTATTTCTCCGTCTCGTCGAGCACATGCTTTGTGTACATACATGTTGTTAGAGAGACAATGGAAAAATGCTTCCACTAATACTGACATTACTATGCTGCAGTATCTTCGTTGCTTTCTTTTTTTTTTTTTAATTAGGCGCAAAACGGGAAACGTTATCTTCCGATTATAGAATCTGCTAGCAACGAAATGCACACTAAATGGTGTCGATTGTAAAAATAAGGATTTAACATCTGTTTATTTTTTTTTCACTCAGATTACTCCCAGGAATAGAGAACGACTTCGCTTAACACGTTACGACTTATTACATATATTTTAGCAACACAAACAGACATTTTAGTGTACACACAGATTTTTTTTTATTCTATTTGATTTTTAAAAATGATAACCGAGGAAGTTCTCACCCATTATATATATCTGGAGAGTGAGAAGGAGTACATTTGAGTAGTAATCCTTCTTTTATACATGTTTCGTCAAATGTGAAAGACAAGGGAAATTTTTTAAAAAGATCTTCTCTCATACGTGAGTGTAAAAATACAATCTTAGTCCCTATAAAAAAAACAAAACAAAAAAAAAAATAAATAAATAAAAATCTCCGGCAACATTAGAAAAACGGAATAAAATGTTCTTTGTTCATCACATCTAATCACACACACACACACACAGTTCTTAAGACTAGAAACGTTATTTAGTGCGTACACGTGTTTGACTAGAATTCCCAGTTTTATTTTAAACAATGAAATAAACAAAAACAAAACAAAAAAAAACAACAAAAAACCCAGTGCTGTCTACTAAAAACACGTGTACCCCTGTAATGTTTATAATAATATGAAATATTGTCGGATTAAAAGTATAAATGAATTACTTACAAAATTATACATGCACACGCATACGCACGTATAGAGAATTATTAGATACATGTATAGAAATTATACACATATACAAGTTAGATAATAATATACACACACACGTGTGTGTGTGTGCATTTCGGCAGCATATTTTCGTTCAGGCGTGTTTGTTTAAATAACTTGGAAGTATTATGTCTATTTATTTTAGTTTTAATCCCCTCTCTCTCTCTCTATATATATATATATATATATATATGTATATATATATATTTCTTAAATCAATTTTCTACAGCCACCGAGAAATTAATTCGTTGACTTGGGTACGAAATACTTGAGTATTTTCCTCTTAGTTCCTCTTTTCCTATCAAAAACCACGATTTCGGGTACTTATTTTCAATGCGAGTAGATTCTACCCAATTTAAAAGATTATTGTAACACAGACTCTTTGCCACCTAATTTCTTCACTACTTTTGGTATCTTAATGCAAAATCAGAAAAATACAGCTAAAAAATAGTAAAACAATATATATATATATATATATATATATATATATATATATATATAACAGTGTACAGCACATTTTCCGCAATACTCTGCCGAAAAGCGCTCACACACCGCTTCCAAAATGAAATACACACACACACACACACACATCTACGAGCAAAAGAAACAAAGAAAATGCCAATTGCTTGCATTTAATTCAAACTATCCAGAAATACACTTCGAATTTCTTCCGTGATTTTTTACCTTTTCTTTTTCTATATTTCTCGCATTATTTGTATCCCTCCGCCACTTAAACAGATCTTACCCCATTATAAAAATAAACAACGCCCGCCATTTATTAATTCAGAGTTTTTCTTTACTTCTGATATTTTTTTTATTATTTAATATTATGATTCTAAGAAATTTTCACACCAACACTAGTCAGTCATTCTTAAACGTCTTCAATTCTCTGTCTTTCTTGAATTCTACAACCAGGAAGTAATAGACACAGACGGGAATGGTAGTTCCTTATATTACTTCTCTTTATAAATGTATGTGCGTGTGTCCGTTCGACAATAAAAGACTGCATAGAAGTCATCCGTCTCCCCCCCCCGGTCAGGGAGTGGGGGGGAAAAGGTGCAATAAAAACATAGCACCAAAGATGACCCCAGAAAAGATGGAAATATCCACCAAGTTGCACAACATAGTTGACAAAAATGCATACCTAGCCTCCTTTCAGTTAATGATAATAACTGTGTACTTTTAGTTTTAAATGTTGGACAATTAGTAATATACAAATAGTAATGATTATGCAATCTTTCAATTTGTGAACGCGCCAAATTTCACCTACTTTAAATTAAAGAAATGTACATTTCTTTTCCAAACCCTTGTCTCATAGGCCGGGCATATGAATAGTTTGGATAGGTAGCATAATTCTATACTCGAAATTAAACCGCGCTCGCTAAAGTAGAATTTACCGATAAAGGTTTTAAATGTGTGTATTGAAGTACACGTGCGCTGTGATAAATAATTGTAGATGAAATTTCTTATATATAAGATACAAAAAATAATTATACCGAAATCGGATAAATTGCTTCTTACTTTATAAAGTTTATAATATACACAATGTATTTTTTGTTGTTTTTAAATCTTTTAAATAGTTATCGGAGATTGTTTGCAGATTTAGGAAAAGTTTATTCTACTGTACATTTGATGTAGTTTTTTTTTTTTTTTTTTTTTTTCTAAATGAAATGGACAGGGCATATTTATGATGAAGGCGTGTGCAAATTCGTACAACTGTATACATTTCCATGCATGTTGGCTCGTACACGCACACACGTCATCGAGTTATTGACCGTGCTTAATAATATTGTAGCCATATATGCACACAGGGACTTTTTGGTATATATAAATAAGCACATTTTCACTTAAGCATTCACTTTTAAAATGCATGTAGATTGTTTAATGATAATTACTTGTTTTATTCAAATAGATATTCTGGGCTTTCAGCTTTCTCAGAGTTATTTTTTTCGGTATAGACTGCTCATTTTGAAAAACACACATATGTTTCTATATATGTACACGAATATATACACTTTACAGATAAACATATGTCTTCTAGCATCAACTTATGTTTACATCTGCTTAAAAAAGCGTGTGTGCAAATGTATGTTATCAGTTAGCGGTATCCGAACGCGCATGCGCGTTGACATGCTTGTCCGTCTTATCGTGTTTTCATTCCGGTCTTAATATTGTTTTATTTGGTTTTATTTTATTTTTAATCTTTAAACCCATTTTGGTAAGTGTACTTTAGTTCTTGCCATCATGTTTTTAAGAAGTTTATTCAATATGAAAAAGAGAAAAAAGAAAGAAAGGAAGAAAAATGGTTATCGTGTCCCAAGAAGCGAATCATTTTTAGAAACTCTGACATAGTAGCAAAGATACCCAGCTTGTTTTGGTTTCTTTATTTCGTACACAAATATCAAAAAGGGCATCTTTTCTTTCGTTTAAGAGAAAGCAACTGAACATGCCTTTTGTGGCAGCCGACATTATAAACGTTACAGCATTAAGAACAAAAAGTAATTTGTTGAAAAAAAAAAAAAAAAAAAAAAAAAGAAGAGAAAAACAAAATCGGATATCGATTAACGCTAATCTTCTTTCGAGAAATTTAGGAACAACTAACTTTTTTAATATTTTAATATTGGTATGAATAATTTAGAAAACAGTTTATAAATTTAAAAACCACTTTAAAAATGTATTTATTTTCATTTTCTTTTGAAAAGCATTCAGTAAGACAACTTCTTCAAAGTTTAAACAATAATAATAAAGAAATATTATTTTCTGAGACTATGTTGTCGTGACAATATAGCAGACTAATACGAAAACCAATTTAAGAATCAAAACTAAACTGAAACAACAAAGACAATGACAAGTTGGTTATTAAAAAAAATATCCGAATGATAACATAGCAATGCGCAAGTTTTGAATTTCAGACAAAGCTCTGCAACGTAAAGAATTAATATTCCGAAAGAATCAAGGTTCTTGAAAAGAGAGGGAAGAATTCAAGAAACTGGGCCAGAAGTGTGTTCTTTTATAGATGGGAAAGATTTTAGGGTTCTTACATACCATTAGGGGAAGTTGGGTCTGCGGTCACTTGGCTGGTCCCCGAACAGAGATGAGTGACCAGCAGTAGGAGACTGGCCGTTCTGCTGTAGAAAGCCATGCTCCGGCCGTATAGGCATCAGTCAGTCCGACGGGTAAAATCCTGTGTTTGATAGAGGTGGCGGCATGGTCGTTTGCTTTGCCTTCAAGTTAGTAGCTTACCGAATCCCACTTAGGAGAATAACGTTAGCGCCAACGTTAGAACGAGATAGTGGCAGAGACGAGAGACTTCGGCGTGTGAGAAGAGTTCGCCGCTCTAGCGAGGAGAGTAAGGAGGGAGAGGAAGAAGGAAAACGAATACGCCAAACGTGGAAGTGGGGTAGAGAAAGGCAGAGCCTGATAAGAGAGGAAAAAGTGAGACTGATGAGAGGATGGGAACAATGACATTTAGAGAGAGGAAGAGGAGGAACATATGTTGAAAGCCGAACTGTGAGAGTGAAAGGAGTTAAAAGCCAGATTGAAAAACGGAGGGGTAATGTACGACAGGATTTTTCTGAAGGAGGGGGGTTGGGGCTGTGATGATAAAAAGGACTAGGAAGAAAAAAATAAGGAGAGGGAAACATGCTCAAACCCACCATGTGTGTATGTGTGTTCGCTTTTGCTTTGTGTGCAATTATACGTTTATATGTGTGCGTTTATGTGTGTGCGTTTTTCTTTGTATGTGTATATGTGTTCGGGTCAGTGAGTTTTATTATGTTTCTTTGTGTGGGAACCTTATCCGTGTGAATTTGGGCTAATGTTTTTTTTTTTTTTAAAAAAAATAAGTGTGCGCGGCTTTTATGAGCATTATAACTATATGAGCAAATGCTTTAATTTCATTGTTTGCTTTTACTTAAACGGGTAGATATATACGGGTAAGTATATGCTTGTGCTGATAATTTTTTTATGGCACAGAGGTGGGTGCCTTCTTTGTATCAGTGGGGTCTTATTAATCATAACAAATAACTAACACTACTATTAGTTGAGCCTGTTTCCTTTAGACTTCATACATTACAAATTATCTATGAGTCTGCTGGGTGGGTGGGTGGGGGATACTTGTGTATTTCACATCGACACCACTGATCGGAGTTCGAACCAGTCTCTCAATTTGCTTTTTTTTTCTCTCTCTCTTTTTTAAGACAAGTACTTTCACCCCACTCCGAAAGACTGATGCAACACAATCTTCCTAACACCCATTCTCTTTGTCAGGTCTCGTTTTTTACTAAAAGATTGATGGGGTAGTTGTCTATCTCTCATCAGCACTATTGGTTTGTGTTCAAGCCCGGGTAAAAGCCACAATTTTGATAGCTGATTTCCAGTTCAGGCCTGGTCAATCAGAAAGAACGTTTTGCGCCAACATTTACACTGTCATTTTAACTTGTTGGTTTTGAACCGTATCTTTGAGAATGTTGGTATACACGTGGTTTACTCCTTGTTTATATTACAATCTGTGTATGTAAAGGCATAAGTGATTTCTATCTATTTATCTATCTATCTATAGAGAGAGTGAGAGAGAGAGAGATGTGTGCGTTTTCTGTGTAAATGTATATATCCTTGCGTATATAGTGATTTTCAAAGCATAGATTTGATGTGGCACAAGGCCGAAAGTTGGAGGCGCCTAGAGAGGCTCGAACTCACTACTCAGTCGTAATTGTTCTAGCGAGACAAGCTTGTTAACCATTACACCTCCCCGAAGTGCCCTACCCGTGCATATATATACGACGTGTTTCTCACCAGTCTGTGTGCGTAAATACACTGACTTACTTTAAAAACACACACACACACATATATATATATAGAGAGAAAGAGAGGTCTGTGTGTGTGCATATATATATATATATATATATATATATATATATATATGTATATATATAGATATATAATTATTTATTTAAAAATTATAACATAAATATGTTAAAAAATCACTACAAAAATATCCATTTTGTTTCAACACCACCAGTGTCTTATCAAGTGATGATGTTGAATGTAAAATAAATGGTTTTAAAAGTTATTTAAAAATTATAAGATAAATATGTTATAAAATTATTTAAAAATTATAACATAAATATGCTATATATATATATATATATATATATATATATATATATATATATAAGCTGTATTACCCACCTTAGAAGCCGATTTTAATAAAAATGTCTACGAATCACCCCTAGTTTTTATTTCTCGAGAGTTGGGTTTGGGTATGATTTATTTCAAGCACTCGTCCCCTGATGACACAACAATTGATTATAAATAACTTTAAATGATAAAATTATGATTACGAATCAAAATAGTGTTTATATATGTGTTATAATAACAAATACTTTTTTCCCCGAAATATTCTTGTTGTTTGGAGGGAAATAAGAGACATAGCATGTGTGTGTGTGTGTGTGTGTGTGTGTGTGTGTGTGTGTGTGTGTGTGTTGAGAGAAGAATTCTCATATGTCGAGAGATAAGCACTAACAATAATCTCATGTTAGTAGTAATGCTTAGGAAGGTCGTCTGTTTGATTTTGAAAATTAAGTTTGATACATACTGGTTGCCTATCCGTATAGACTTGTGCCACAACTAAACTACGCTTAGTAGATAATAAATTGGGCGTTTCAAGATGTGGTAATGGATAACGATCAGAGGATAGCGTAACTGTTAATTTGAAAGTTCAAGTTCCGGCGTACTTTATTGCATTCACTTTCGCACTGATGTAGTTGGAAAGGCATGAACCCCTTTCTTCCACTCAGGATAGCAGAGTAAATCGTGGCGTCGATCAGTCCAGAAGAAGGAAAAATCTGATTTGAAAACAAGGGGAAAGCAACAGTAATCTATAAATGACAAAAGAAGTTGTGGAGAGCCTTGATCGCCTTTGTCCTGGACATACATGGTGTAAAAGATTGTTTGTGAGGCTTCTCTGTTTTCGAATTACTGCTGAGTACTAAGAATGTGTTAATTCCGAAGTTCTTCTTCAGTACGTAGGGGATCATTGCTCTCCACAACTTCCTGTCGTTTTTATCTCTTAGCACGGCTTGTGTTGTTGCCATGTCTCCTAATCCCTGTTCTGCCAACTATTTACTCAGGCTCATTAAGTAGAATATGTTTTCTTTTATCCCTCTTGCCTTCAGTATGTCCTGTGGGTGTCAAATTCTCCAAGTTTTCTTTCCTCATTATGTACCTTAGGAATTTCAACTGTCTCTTTCTGATTCTAGATATAAGTTATAAGTGAAACACACCTATTCTATAGTTAATAGACTCTCCCACCTATAATAAACAGGAGTAGGAAGAGTAACTGGGGTTGGTCAGTCGATGTCGGTCGACCGGCTGAACGGTTGGACTCTCTGCCTTCGGGCGGGGAGGAACCCGATGGAAGCTACGCCGAAGGGCGGAATCTCTTTCGGGGAGGTAAACCGACCCTGAACCCGTTTATACGGGTTCAATGGGAATATTTTTGGCCGCGTCCACGGGCTCAGAGATCCCACGTTAAAAAGGCCTTGTGCCACATGTCGCCCTCGTGGGTGGGTGACTGAATATCGTCAGTCGATGTCGGACGACCGGCTGATCGGTTGAACTCTCTGCCTTCGGGAGGGGAGGAACCCGAACGAGGCTACGCCGAAGGGCGGATTCTCTTTCGGGGAGATAAACCGAACCTGAACCCGTTTATACGGGTTCAATGGGCATATTATCGTAAGTCGATGTCGGACGACAGTCGAATACTAAAGTATCAGCGACCACAACGAGATTACTCTGCGTAATACCTACTATATATCAAGTTCCTAACGTTTTGTACGTCGAACCTATTTTAGGATCGACTTAGTACAAACACAAGCCTCAACTGTGAAATCACTACACAACAATAGGTGCCCTTTTTGTTTCCCTTTTCCCCATAATCTCGTCGTTGCTCACATGTTCAGTCCATGGTATTCTCAGCATCCTTCTGTAGAACCAGATTTCTGTGGCCTCAAGTCTCTTCATCGTTAAAGAGATTAACGACTATTCACTGCCATATAGAAGGACCAATACCACATAACAATTCAGTACTCTTCTTTTTTCTAACAAAATATTCCAGTGTGCCCCATACTTGTATCCTTGTGTCAAACTTAATAAAGAGTAAAAAAAAAAAGTTTATGTTAGCATTAGCTGCAGTTGTAAGTAATTTTCATTTTGGATAACCAATTGCAATAATAAATGTGTCATCTTAAGTAAGCCTTCTTTAAATATATCATCAAAGACGATAAAAAGTGGGTTGCATACAACAGTGTCCAACGCAAGAGCTGGGGGCCGACAAACACAACTCTCCATAACCAACCCCAAATTTGAATTCCATGAAGGAAGGAATTGTTTTGTGTGTGGTGTGTTCGTCGAGGTATTATTTAAGTTCTTAAAACGCAATGAAGCATTAAATGCACATGCATACGTCCAGCATCTGCAACGTGATCATAAACGTTTAGTCGAAAATATCCCTGAGCTACGATAGATAACAGGATAAAGGTTACTCTCCTCCGTAAAAACGCAAGGCCGTATACAGCAACCAAAACCTCAGGAGAAAAATCGAATTCGTTTGGTCTATTCATAGCTACCTGCCATATTCACCTGATCTTGCATCAATGGATTATTACATTTTTTTAGATCGCTGCAAAACGCTTTTACGGGGGGAATGAACATCAAATTAAAGAGTTCGTCGAAAACATTTTCAAATCAAAACCAGCGGGAATTTTACTCAAAAAGTATCAAAGGAAAAATTATAGTAATATGTGGCAATAAGTCATTGCAAATAACGGTGAATATATAATTGAATAAAATGTCATTGTGATTTATTTTTTGAAGAATAAAATTGATAAACGAAAAACGGAAATTATTTTTGGCTCAACCTAATATAGGTCAAGCCAAATTCTCTTTTAAAGTCAAAATTATGCAATTATAATGTAGATGAGGTCAAATATAAATCGCAGCGGACATTAAAATAAAAAATTACGGTGTGGGGGTAACAAGTAAAAAGGTTCTGTTGTTTGCAACTCGAACGATGATTGGGTGGCCTGAGACGCCAGCTCACTAACTTTCAAAATAAAACGGAGTGGTGGTGAGAGGAGAACACAGAAACAAAACCGCCTTTTCTTTACGAAAACGCCTACCCGACACTTTACGTTTTTGTCTTTGAGCGGAGAGCAGTTACTTTGTTTTATTTTTAAAGGAAAACTTGCTTTCTTGCTTCAGCGTTTGGCTACTCTCGTTTCGTGGTAATATCGATGATGGCTGTGGTGCCAGTGTTCAAGGTTCATTCGGAATTCTCCGGCAAAATGACAACACTGACATTGTTTAAGCATTTTAATTCTGTTCATCGTCGAAAATAAAGAATGAAAGCCTTTATTTAACTTCTTCCAAAATCAAAACATCTTTACTTTCGTTAAAAGTAGAAAGTATTTTTTAAAACTAATCAGATTTAGTGAATTATTTTTATTCGTTTGTAGCCATAGGATTCCTGAATTCTTCCACGTCTTGACTTTGGAATTTTGCAAAATTTAATTTTCTGTAAACAGGGATGCTGGGAAGGTTTTGTTAAGGAGACACAAATGTTAATGTGCCTGAAATTTAAAAAAAATAAAAACTCATTTATTAAATTATTAATCAGTGATTAATTAATTTCCATCATTGTTAATTTGTTAATTTTTTAAAACTTTTTCGACGTATGTTTTCTTTGCTTTCTTTTATTTTCATTTTTTTTTTTTTGACAAGGTGGATTTTCATTCGTTTCGATCTTCCACCATGGCGCACTCATTTCATATGTCCATGTTGCTAAGTTACTAAAACACCTTCAAAAGGATTTTTTTTTACAATGGTGTCCACCTTGTAAAAATCCCAGGCGCCACTCGAGGTAGACGGTTGCAGAGTAAGGTACAGCTAATGCGGATATGTGGGGGAAGATTAACGGTTAATCCTAGACTTGAACAGGTTAAGATTGTAGTCATCAGGGGAGCAACATCTTGGGATTCGGTTGCACAAGGCAGTGATTTGTGAGAAAAAGCTGCACGAGTAGAACCTACATTTCACCAAAAGTATACGAAGTGTGTAGCATGGCTGGTCATAGCCGTGAAGGTTAAGACTGTTGTAACTAAGGAACATAATTTATCTGAACACTCTCCATGGAAATAGCGATAGAAAAGGGTGAGGCTTAGTACGTCTCATCTGTGAGAAAGGAGTTGTAGAGTGGAAAAATGATTCATCACTCACAAGGACGTGGACCGGAAAGTGAAGACTGGACAGCAACTGCCCATATATGACAGCAGTACCCCATTTTCGGCCAAATCTTGCTCTTGTAAAGGTAGAGGATAGCAAGAGTCAGGCAATAATTGGAGCAGTACAAGGAGCCGACATTTTTTCCCAGCATTTTTACCGATTGATCGTTCCACTTGAGGTCTGGGAAAAGTTCGGCACAGGCGCCAAAGTGAGCATCCGGGAGAACATCGAAATTATTGGAAGCCCTTGGACCTTCGCCGATAGTGGAATGTCACTAGTTTCGTTTCGTGCCATTGAATGTAACCAGCCAGTTTTTACTCCACTGAGCTTTTTAACACGAGGTCAGAGGAGAGATCAGATGCCAAGTTCTGGTCATGTAGGTTTCTGGAGGTGCGCCCATATATTATTGTATCAACAACACAGATATTCCAAAATTAAAGGAGTATACCTATATCATTTATATTAAGTAGGAAGAGGTTTGAATATATATATATATATATATATATATATATATATATATATATATAAAACATACATAGATACATATATACATACTTATATATATATATATATATATATATATATATATATATACATCCATACATACATGTATACATATATACATACTTATATATATATATATATACATATACATCCATACATACATGTATACATACTTATATATATATACATCCATACATACATGTATACATATATACATACTTATATATATATATATATATATATATACATCCATACATACATGTATACACGCATATATATATATATATATATATATATATATATATATATATATATATACACATCCATACATACATGTATACACGCATATATATATATATATATATATATATATATATATATATATAATCAGTCAGTTATGTGCCATGCATGATACACGCTTAGGAGATCATATACTTTTCGATACATGACTGACGAGCCAGATTTTTCCTGTAGGTTGCCATCTCTTTCTGCGGTAGACCAGTTGCCAACCAAGGCTATCTTTCCTAATGGTATTAGCACGTAAGTGAATGTAATGGATTTGACTTTGAATTTATTGAAACAAAGTTTATTGTTTATAGATGCATTGTTTCAATAAATTCATGTCGTTTCTTGCCTTGAAAAACTCTACATTGGACGAAACGCGTCGGCTAAATCTACACAGTTTTCTTATTGTCTTTTTTTATTTATATTTTCGTCTTCTACAGTTTAATTCTGAGAATATTTTACATTATATATCATGAAAACTTACCTTCGTTCGTCAAGTAGAGTGACAGCATATTCCGAAGAAGAAAAAGCCTCTTGTGACAACTGAACAACACACTTTCACCGGTTTAGGAGAGTAGTTGCCAATTGGGAATTGCCAGTACTTATTAAATTTATCGCTAACAAAATACCCCATGTAACTAATGCAGGGTTAAGACATACACGTTATTATATTTTTTATTCTTATTGTTGTTACCAGTCTTCCTATTGTGCATTCTTCGTCCTTCCCCAAGTATATAGTTCATCCTCTTAGCGTGGCTTCCATCTGAAGGAATCACTGAGATGGCATATCTTGACCCAAATTGGCTCTTAGCAATAAGCACGTGAATTATACTCTGCCATTACTTCAGGCAAATAATAGACCATTTCGTTTTTATTGCGAAGAAAGACGGAAGTAAACATTATATCATCGGCGCTATTTGGTTTTAGTGTGAAAAGGTTAGCATAGTTGATAATAAAAAATTGAGGAAAACAGAGCGGATTTGATGTCAGCTTCAGGAAAACCTTGTCACTTTTCAATTTTTTCGTTTGTATCCTCTTACTTCTTTAAATAATGACCGGCATACATACTTATGATTGTTATTGCAATATTTTATCAAAGTTGTTAAGCTCAGTTGTTTAACAATGCAAACAGGGAATTTTCATGGGTCAATGGACCCACAAGAGCTTATTTAATCATTAAAAGGAGAATTAAGATTCACCAGGAAATTCAAATAGATATTACTAGTATAAAATACTTTTTTGAAAATGGACAAAATGAACAGTGTATCTTAAGACAGCGAAAGTAAATATCGACAGGACGTGAGAAAAATAACAAAGAAGAGGATACGTATTCGAATAAATCTTGAAAACTTATAAATACAAACATCCCCCCCGGTTTTATGAACAGGAGTACAAGTTTATCTAATTTTTTTTCCTTCTTTAGGACTGGGTTTTCGGTTCCTTCTCAAGTCTACTTCAGCTCTATTGTCCTAACTTCTTCGCCTGAAATTTTATTCGCTAATTATTTACTTTATATTTTCTCCTCTCCCAATAGGAACAGATATGTTCGTATATCGTCCGGTTCACACTCCTCTCCGGTTTTTTGAACAGGAGTAGAGGTTTATCCCTTATTTCCTGTTTAGGGTTATGTTTCCAGTTCCTTCTAAAGTCTACTTTAATTTTATACTTCTAACATCTCCGACTGAGCTCTTAAATTTTATTGACTAATTATTTTCTCTTGTCTTCTAATAGGAATAGATATATTCGCTTATCGTCCGATTCACAATCCTACCCGGTCTTCTGATCAGAAACAGAGGTTTGTTTCCTGTTTAGGATCGGGTTTCCGGTTCCTTCTAAAGTCTACTTTCACATTATAATTCTAATGTCTCAGACTGGGTTCTGAAATGTTATTCACTAATTAAATCGGGGCCTTTTCAAGTCTAGAGTTAGCCGTTGCCATTGCTGCATAGCCCAAATAAATGCACTTCTTGCTCTCGCTTACGCTCATACAACATAATACAGTAACTTTCTAACTTGAGTGGCTCTTGGGGCTTGTACATTAGTTAAAAAAAAAAGAATATCAGATAGTGCTCTACACTGATTTAGTTACAAATCTTTGTCACCCGAATCTGTAATTTGAGATGACTTAAATGGTAGTGAAATTAAGCATTAGATTAGCCCTTCCCAAAATTCATATGCTTGTCATTCGATCAAGTTATATATATATATATATATATATATACATATACATATACATACATATATATATATATATATATATATATATATATATATATATATATATATATACACACACATTTTATATATATATATATATATATAGGTGCTGAGACGTTCTCAGCTCAATCAAGAAGTCATTCCCCCAAATTCAAATAATTGGTCATTTGATCAAGATTTGGGAAGGGAGTGGAGCGATTCAGGAATTTTTCAGCACCTACAATACATAAAACAACTTTGTTTTATATATTTAACACAAATTTGATAAACGGCATCAAACAATGAATTCTTTGTTTTTGCTTGCTTGTTTTTTTTTGTTTTTTGTTTTTTTTTTAGTTAATTTTATTTTGTTTAAGTCCAAGAGATTGTATGTTGGCCTCGAATGAATGAAAACATTGTCGAAATGGTTTTGATTGAGTACATTAAACATACCCTTCTTATG
The DNA here is from genome assembly GCA_963932145.1 of Acanthosepion lycidas. Classification (NCBI taxonomy): domain Eukaryota; kingdom Metazoa; phylum Mollusca; class Cephalopoda; order Sepiida; family Sepiidae; genus Acanthosepion; species Acanthosepion lycidas. The sequence continues at coordinate 130,408,941 of OZ010572.1, forward strand.
TGCCCTTCAGGACGTGAGCGATTTTGGTTCTCCACAACTTTTTATCCCTTGTAGCTCGTCAGGTAGATGGATTGCTCCCACCACTGTCGCTTTTGCCTTTGATATTTCATGTGGGTATCAAATTCTCAAAGCTTTCCTTCCTCATTATGTGTTAAAATAATTTCAGCTGACTCTTTCTGATTTGACATTGGCCGGTGTTCGAATATTTTAAATGTGAATAAAATAGCGCTAGGTGGCAAGTAACAAAACATTTTTATCTTAGGAGTCCCAACCTGTAACCCATGAGATTCGTAGGGGCACCACATGTACTGCAATCATAACAGCTAGGGTGTTTCTCGGGAAAAACAGCCTAACCCTCTCCAGGCTGGTTTGAGTTTTCCTTCTCCTAGATTGGCTACCAATCAGGGCCATAGTGCCTAGTCTATCCTGCTATTTACCGATAGAAGAGAGAGGAATCATACGTTTCCCTAGTGTGTTTGCTCGTAAGTGAATGCAACGAACCTGAATGGAATTCGAACTCGACCCCCCGCACACCTAGATTTCTATGATAATAACATCCATTTCTTTTTAATAGCCGATACTTGTCGAATGTTCTCAAAAAGAATCATGAGTTTGGAAGTTTTATCCACAATTGAAATATACAACAATAAATTGACAGTCATTAATGGGGAAATTTAATAAAAAAAATGAATATTTGCAATGTTATTAGTCCTAACCTGGCATCTCGTCTTCATTCACTTTTCCACCACTGTAACTTAGCTTCTATTTGCCTCTTTTTCTATCAATGTTTTCATCGTAATTGTTAAGATGAGCTTTACTCTTTGCTGTCTAGACATAAAGAATTTAAACGAACTACTACTGAGTGGGCCATAAGTTTCCATACATAGGAAAAAGTAAACATTTTATGTTGGACAACCGTTTTTATTTATATAATGAGCGCTATATGATTACCATTGTATGGAAAAAAAGATATTAATACGTGTTTCCCAATGTTGATGAAGACGCATTAGCGCAGTTGAATCTCTTACGTCTTCTTGCTTTCCAGTAAACTTTGACCTCCAAAGATTTCAGTGCCTGTCGCCATCCTTTTTCTACTGGAATCCATAAACAGTAGTTTTTCTCAGGTTCTTTCGCACTCAGTAACCCACTGCATCTTCGTGGCTTTGCTTGGATTGAAATGATTAAAAATAATTCAGGGATTTTTAAATCTACCTGCAAAGACAATCTGAAATTTGCTACCGGGATTCAAAAGAATATTACAAACTTTAATTTAAAAGGCCACAGACGTACGAATGACTCAAATTTCAAAAAAGGGTTTCGTCCAGGGTTTAAATACAGGCACATTTGGAGAGACAACAGAGACTATACATTTACGCAGATATCTTAAATACAGGCACCTTTGGAGAGACAACAGAGACTATACATTTATACAGATATCTTAAAATTCCGAAAAAATTATTCAATAACAGAAACATTTATACAGAAACAAAGCTGATGAAATAATAATGGATAAAAGCGAGTACTAACCAAGAATTAAATTCCTCGAAGATAACATTTATGAAAGAAACGGTATTTTTTCTGATGAACTTTCCTTTACCAATCAATTTATCAATTTAAGGGCAATACTAGATCGGCGGCAAGGTTTCATTTTACAGTTGAAATGGCTAAATGTAACCGTAAGTTCTATGCTAGCGTTTCCTTTCTCACAATTCTTGCTTGTAGAAATATCTTCTGACTTCTTACTTTCCAGACAAATTTAATGGTTAAAAAATTAAATTTTATGTCATTATTTTCTGTCTTCTTAATTTTTGCTTTTTTATGTTCAATCAGGAAATTAATAAAAAAAATGAAGAAATTTCTTGATCAAAACTAATAGAAAACCAGCCCGAAATACTCACACTTTGCGGAATATGAAAAGTACATAAACCCCGCATTCCATGAGGCCCATTATATCAGGAATTGATAGTGCTTCCCATAAATCAGCAAGAACATTAACCAAAATTTTAACCCCACTTCGCTGGAAATTAATTCCTCACATATAAAGGCTCAGGAGATCTTATTAAGAGATTAAAAATACAGATATGCTTAACAAATATTGACCAGTTTTAATAAACCTTCATATATAAATGTTTCTGTAAACTAATTTTTAAATCTCCTCAAAACATTTAACGAAATCAAAAAATAAAATTACCTCTCCCCAAAAATAAGGTTGTAAAAATGTGTCAATTAAATATTAATCAGTGCTTTTTCACCTTCGACAACAGATTTTCTTTAAAAAAATTGGTTTATCAATAAGTTTCGCTCTTAGCACCATTTTAGCTTGTCACTTTTTAGACTTTCTAGAAAGAAATATTTTTCTACAAATTCTTCTTATTGTAGATATATAAATGATACTCTACTAATGTATCCCCATGACACAATATTATTAAACCATGTAAGTAGATTAATAACGTTGAACCCAAGATAAATTTTACTTTTAAAACTGAAAATAAACGATTTACAATTCCTAGATATGATGCTAAACAGAACCAATGACAAACCGCTAACTAAAAGGTTTTTTAAAATCTACAAGCAATAGTGAAATCATAATCTACTAGAATAAAATCAGACATAATTATAGGATTTTATTTAAGATAATGAAGAATCTGCAACCCCTACTATTGACATGATGAAGAAATATATATTGAAAATACGTTTAAAAATTTCTAATATTCTTTTAATTTCATACACAATGCTGAAAGAAAAGGATACAAAACATATAATTCCAAAAAATATAATAATAATAATAATAATGAATTCGATAAAAATAGACATATAATATTACCTACAAATTCTGAAACATCTAATATTCAGAATAATATATCCAACCTTAATATTACATGACTTAAAACTGCACCCAGAACTAGTAAGTATTTACTTGACGCCCCACTGAGTCAGGATGTGACACAAGGTCGGTTTTAACGTGGAGAGCCCGAGTGTTTCCACTCAGGCCACTGGTTTAACCTGATCTTACCTGGTCATAGCTTGTCCAAGCTGGTCAGAACTGGTCCAGGCCCAAGCCGGTCCAACTAAGACATAGCCGTGATACCACCAGCACAGGGCCAGTTAACTAGTATGGCAATAATAAGAACCAAAAATGTCTATAATAACATCTCCAAGATAAACTCTAAGAACTGTTCCTTAAAGTATATTGGTCAAGCATCCAGAATTAAAAAAAAAGTATAAATGAGCATGACAAACTAGTAATTTACACAGATTCATTAGTTATACACAGAAATAATTTCAGCATAATTTTGATCTAAAAATGCTGTCATTTTTAAAAGAGAAAATAAACTACAAAGACAGAAAGTTCTCGAAAGTGCATTAATAACTTCAAGTCCAAATATAAAAATACGCCCTGGATTTTTCCAATTATTTCGTTTCTAAAAAGTAATGTTCCTTATTAAATAAACATATTCATGAATGTCTTCTTTTTATATATGTCCTGCCCCTTTAGGACGTTGACAGTCATGGTTCTCCCCAGTTTCCTGTACTTTGTAGCTCTTAATAAATTTTGTGTTTTTGTTATCTCATGTAAATCCTGTTCAACCATCCATTTACTGAAGCTTGCAATGTAGAATATGCATTGTTTTCCTCTGTCTCTCTTCAGTCTGTCCTCGGAGTATCAAATGTTCCAAACCCTCTTTCCTCGTTATGCGCCATAGAAATTTCAGCTGTCTCTTCCTGATGTTAAGTGTTAAAGTCCTTTTTTTCATTTTCTCTAAAACTACGTTGACGCTCACATGTTCAGTCCATGGTATTCTCAGCATCCTTCTGTAGAACCACATTTTTGTTGCTTCAAGTCTCTTCTTAATCTGTGCGGGTATTGTTCAGCATTCACTACAATATAGAAGGTTTGGTGCTACGTAAGAGTTCAATAATCGTTTCTTTCTATTTAACGAAATTTTTCCTATTAATACTTTGCAAAGCTTTTGGAAGGTATCTTTCCCTGACTAAATACGCTTTCGATCTTCAGTGTCACATTTCCCAGATATTTAAATTGCTGTATCTGTTTGATTTTGGTGTTTTCTGTTTGCAATTTATATATTGGGTTGTACAATATTTTTTACATGTTGGCCTGTACAATATTTTTTTAAAGAAAACTCATGTCTTAAATATCAATAAGAAAAAAAAAATAATAATCCAATTTCGTTCAAATAACATGCCCCAAAACGTCTGCAATTGATTTCCTTTCATTAATGTAAAGAGATTTTCGAATATTCTAACGTATAATGTTACTTTCCTCAACGTTACTTTTGCTGTGTGTATAGATAAGTGTTTCTAAATAAAACTTCAATGAAGAAAACGCATTGATGTAAAAGCTTTTTCCACTTTTCATTTCTTATATACGAGGTTTGATCAAAAATTATCGGAACTGGTGCTATAAAGAGAAAACTAGAATATATATCAATTCGACATTTTTTTTTCGAAGTTGTCACCTTCTGAAGACAAATACTTTATCCAGCGTCGTCTCCACTAAAGGAAGCAATCCTGGAACTCCTTTTTTCTGGAATAGCGAAAAGCTGCCTCGTTGCATCCTTTTGGATTTGCTCAGCGTCTTCAAATCTTGTTCCCTTCAAATGGGATTTGATATTTGGGAAGAGGAAAAAATCTCAGGGGGCCAGATCTGGGAAATATGGTGATTGTTGTACTGGGTGCAAAACTACTACATGACAAACTCCGCTGAATAGGAAGGTACTTTTTCATACTAGAATTGCTACTCACCGGGAGCATGTAATTCTGGCATTTTTCATCCTGAAAACGCCGTAAAATGTCGCAGTAGTACTCTTTTTTTAACTGTCTCATCAAGTGGAGCATACACATGATGAATAATGTCTTTTTAGTAAAAAAAAAACAAAAACTATCAACAAAGTTTTCCCATTGCTTCGACTCACTTGTGCTTTCTTTCGTCTTGGAGAGGTTGGGGTCACTTGTTATGACCATTTTCAAAAGGTTTTCTGTGGTGTAGTGAGACGGCCACACTCTACACACTTTCCTACCAGGCACTTCTACGCACAACGGAAGTGGACGAGAACGTTATTAGTGTCCATGCGCAAAAGAGATAAATGCCAATTTGTTCCAAGCGACTTCACTCTGCGTGCCTTAGCCCAGTTACCATAGAAACAGTTCTCGTATATGCTGTTGATTAAATTCCATAAATGTTATTGATAAGCAATCTTTACGAAAACAGCGCTCAAAATCAAAGAATTGATCGAGCAATGGCAAAACCAGATAAAAACAATAAATGATAATCAAGTTCATCTTACAAGTAAAAGATTCACGCTGAGAAATGATCGTCAGACAATTGCACTTGTCTTTCTGCTGCTTGAGCTTTCATCCGTTTGCTTAACGAGCTTTTCGCAGCGGGAAACTTTTAGCTGTAAGTCGAAGTTATTATTATTTGTTTTTTTTATGCGTTTTGAAATGTGCGTGTGTGTGTGTGCACGATATTAGACCATCGATTAAAACATTACTGGGTGTTATATTCGCCTGAAGGAGGGCAAAGGACACATTGACCGAGTAAATTGATCGGAGGAATAAAGATGAGAAAATATTCTATTTAACAACATAAAAGATGTATGTATTATGTGCAAGAAATAATATTTCTGGTGGATTTGAAAAGGTAAAGTTAAAAACATGCTAACTACATTATAACATATTAATAAAAAAGACATTAGCCATAGCAGAAAACATTACTGTATATAAAAAGCAAGGTAGCAGTACAACTGAATATAATGCAGAAAAAGAAAAAAATCATTATAGTAAAAATATAGTACAGGATTACAGAAATAACGTTTCCCTACCGACCGCAGATATCACATATAAATACACTCACTCCTTCACCTGTTATTCGTCTTTGGTCATTGTATATGACGGATATATTTCTCTGCGATGTTAATGCTATGTTTACCAAGTTAGTGTTTTACCATAACCAATATTATTTACTATCAGCTTCGCTTCTTTCTACTATAGATTTTAGTTATTTAATGACAAGGACGAGTTAAGATATATTTAGGCGTGATTGATCAGTTACTATTGGCGGTATTTTGCTACGATAATTCTTTTTACTGTACCAATAATAATAATGATAATAATAGTATTAATAATTGATGTGGTTGTTCCCGATGACCATAATATCGAGATCAAAGAAATTGACAAGTTTCAGAAGTGCACCAGACTTCAGAGTGAAATTGCCACAATGTGAGACATTCAGACCACTTGTTGTCCCAGTTATCTTTGGGGTGTGAGGTTAAATTTGTACGTCATGAATAAAGTCGGAATAAAGCCTAGAAGTCCGCGTTGATTGTCTATGTAAATATTCTGTAAAAGGTATTCTATGCATCAGGTGTGTACCACTTGATGCGAGAGCGACCATAATGCAAGACCTCCGTTTGAAAACGAAAACGAAAGAAGATAATAATGATAACTAGCAGAAGAGCCCGGCGTTTCCCGGGGATGTAACAGTAAGAGATAGATCAAGTATCGACAATCATAAAGACCGAAAAATAAAATTGACAAAGATTATTGTTTGTGGTTGACGGACACACATGTCTTTAATTAGTTTTTTTCTTTTTTTTACGAATTGGTCAAACCCAAACTCAAACAAAAACATTGTTTTCAATCGTTATGAGTCTATCGATTGAATATAATTTTATTATAAACAATTGTCTTGTAAATGGAATTTTTAAAGCATTCTGAATGCAAAAATAAAGAAAAAAGTGCGTAAGACAATAAGAAACACTACCTGCCAAAAAAAAAAGTGAAGTTTTGTTGAAATCGGTTGAAAAATGTAGGAAATCCGATCCCATATATAGACGAACACACACACAAACAACCTGGGTTTTATAATAAGTATAACTCGATATGAGTTGTCTCACTTTCATTCTGGCGACAGAATCGTGTTTTATCGTGTTTTCAAATTGATTTCGTGCAAAAACAATTGTATTTTTCCAATTTTTGGCGCTTTTAGAACCACCGCAAGGTAATTTTATGCAGTTCTGTGAAGTTTTGTTGAAATCGGTTGAAAAATGTAGGAAATCCGATCCAATATATAAACGTACAGACACACACACAATCTGCGTTTTATAATAAGTAAGATAATAATAATAATAATAATAATAATAATAATAATAATAATAATAATATTAATTTGAGTAAATAATAACAATACGTAGTCTTGGTATAAATAGCCGTTTGAGGTAAACTTATAGACTACGAGAGTGAGCGTGCTAACGCCATTAGCCAATGGGAGGCTTCCACTTCCGTTGTTGCAGTAATTTTAACCCTGTACAAGGCCCGAGAGCCACTAGAGTTAGAGAGTAAAAGGCACAGAAAGGAATATACATTTCATTAATGGAACATGAATGTGGTTCGCTAGATTATGTTTAGCATGGCGGGTCTTAGGCGTGAATGTTAGAACTGGTGGAAGTAAATGTTTTTGTCTGATCACTTTCCATGGATAAAACGATAGAGCAGTGAGAGGCTTGAAAAACATCGTCTCTGCAAAAGGGTTGTAGGGTGCAAAATAATTTGTCACACACAAAGACGCGGAGACTTTTTTGTGTGCATCTTATATACGGTCAAATCAAGCAATTCACTGAAAATAATTTCGGTTCTCTCTCAGAGGAACACAGGCAGAAATGCTATTTACATAGCTGGATGTTGAATCTGATCACTTCAATGAAAAAGCTAGCAAAGATTGAACTCTTTTTCCAATGAATGGTCTACACAACTAACTGACACAACTCAATCTTGAATTAACTAGTATTGGGTATGAAGATAAACTACATGCGAAAGCAAGACTACTAATCGGGAGATTGGAGGTTTCGAGGAGCGTGGGACCACCTCTTCATTGCTCTTGTTCCGAGGCCACCCTGACCCTTGGTGGTAGCATCTGTAAAGATCTCAGCTATGAGCAAATAGTGAACCCTCCAAACAAAACACTATAGAAATATAAACATGCATTTTAATGTAAAAAGGACCAACTATACATATGAAATGACTAGCAATACATTTTATCTGTAATTGAAGGCATATAACTGCGACAAAAATATATTTACTTGAAGACAAAATTGTGTTCAAAATATTTAGATTTTAGTATTAATTAACTGTAGCATACCTACAGACGATAATGCCTATGTCCACATTCACATAAATACAGTAGTAAATAATGTATGTTGGACTGCAGTTGGAGATTCGCCCCCAGCTGTGCTGGTCAAAGTCTCTGCATCTGGGCAGAGAGGATCCCCAGACGAGGCTATGTCGAAGGGCAGGGTCTCGTCTCGAGAAGCAGCCACTCGACCCCGTTTTATAAGGGGTCTACGAAGAATTTTGGGCCGAGTTTACGGGTTCGTCTTGTGCCACATCTGACCACTTGGGGCGGTTGGTAGATATCCTGCGGTTCATTGTAGAATTCACTTGACGCACTCCTTCAACGCGCCGCTGGCGAATCTTATATGAGTTGATCTTGTTCTAAGTATTATCGTTCGTTACCAACCTTGGTTTTATTATTCTATTCAGTAACCTTCCCTAGGTTGCGAAAATAAACTATAGAGGTTGATATGCCGCTAAACAAAAACAACCAACATGAAAGAACTCATTTAGGACATTAATCTATAAAATATCCGAGAATTTCTTAAATCAAATTTTATTCCAAAATATAACTTCAACAAAACAGCATAAAACACACACACACACCACCTCTAGTAATCATGATCTCACGAACTTGTATATGCACAAAAAATGAGTATCATCTACCATGTATTCACTTGTGAAAACAGAATAACATATATCATATTTTTATTACTTCAAAATACCCAAAAGAATTATATTTCAGCATTAAATGACCCATAACGGTGTTGATATACTGTTAAACAAATCAAATTGAATTAGTTATTAATCAAATGCTGACATGGCGTCTGTTACCGTACATTGTTTTAATTACTAAAATCCTGTCTGTATGCAATTAAATCTCACATAAACATTAATGAAAGCAAGAACATTACACAATAATGGAAGTGTGTGCCTGGGAGTGTAAGATCTAATTATTTATACATTTGCAATTAATATTTTAACTCGGGGCCTATATTCTCGTTATTCCTATTTCCGACTCTTTAGATATCAATGCCAACAATTTTTCAACGAAATATTTTCTTATAAAATCATGGCATCATTAGTCAGTCATCAAATAGTATTTATGCTGATGACACAATTATTTACTCCTGTCTTAGTAGCCAGTCCGACACATCCGACAAAATAAACCTGGAAACTGCTCTCAAAAACGACCTCTACACAGTGGTTAACCAGGTCCAAAAGTAGCTTGTAAATTTTAACGCCTTCTAGGCAAAACCGCTTTGATTTGATCATCACAGAGAACCTTTTCAATGTACTATTAGCATGGCTGATGACAAACTGCAAGCGAACAACACTTTGTGCCTTCTTAGGCTCACATATTCCACTGACATGAAATAAAGTGATCATATTGAATCAACTGCTAGGTCTACTGCGTTGTGGCAGACAATTTTTCTCTACCATTCGTCTGTGTATATTATATATATATATATATATATATATATATATATTTCTGATCTGGTGCTTTTAGCATATATCTCAAGATTCTTGAGAAAATTCAAAGACGGATCTTCAATCGATCCTAATCTGGGATCTCGAATTCAGTCACTTTCTCACCGCCGTGAAGTGGATTCACTCTGTCGTTTACAAATATTTTCATGTTAACTCCTCTAGTGCGCCATTTTCCTCAGTGGTTCGGCTGCGTGAATTCAAGCGTGCTACTAGAGTGGCTATTAGGTCTCATCATTTTACTGCTAAACTAGCTAAATGCTACCGACAGCTCTACTTTAATAGTTTCCTTTCTCTCACTTTTCGCCTGTGGAATTCTTAGATTTGTTGCTTCCTCGGCACCCAAAATCTTCAAAAATATAAATGCAACGTTACTCGCCATTTTTTGTCTTCCTGATTCCTCTATAGTCATTTTATTCACTAGTCCGCACTAAAGTCGTTTCATTTTTCTTTCACTCTCTTCTTCCCCCTAGCCTGCGTCCGAGTGGCATTATCACCATTCTTGGGGTGAAATGAAATCATACATAGCTTTCTGTTACCTTGCGTAGCCATTCAAATGAATTGTGTATTCTCTAAAGACTGATTCAGATTTTGATTTTTTCAATCGTTTGATTCGTTCAACAGAAAAAGACTGTTCACAGGAAAAAAAACAAAAAAAAATGAGGAGTTATCTCAGCAGAATAAGTCGTTTGCCGGAACACTATACAACTGTGACCGGACGTTGGCGTGAAGTACATGTCTTCTCTGCCAGTGAATTATTTAAACGAGCCAATTACTCCATTTAGCGTAGCAAAGTAACACTATTCAGCTCTCATATTATGAAAGAAGAGCCGATTTTCTGTCCGTCACACACTGCGTATGAATTTGCATGCGCCTCTGTTACGTATATGTGTATGTCTGTGTTATGCATGATTGACTTAGATGTGCATTTAATGTATACACATGCACAGAGAAAATTTGACTGAGCTTGAAATAAGACACTGGAATAATACATTACCCTCCTACTCAACCACCATGAAGCGAGTCCCAAATATAGATGTATATCTACCTTTTTACTTCTTGTACAGATCAAATCTATGTCAAACATTTTGACGAGCTTACATACAAATTTTGTCTATCCTTTTGACTCACAAACCTAGGCCTAGCTTTTTTTACTGTCGTACAAGCCATATATAGGCCTACATTTTATTTCTTGTGCAAATCGAACCTTTGTCTATATTTTTGTCTCTTGTGCAAACCGAGCCCATGTCTTCTACAGAAGGTACTTATCTCTCTTTAGTGGAGATAAGTCACGTGGGTCACATGACAGCCGCTTAGTGACGTCACTCAATGCAGTGATGAAATCGGCAGTCGATTTCAGTTTATTTTACAGCTGCTAAACCGTAAAGTTGCTTTCTTTAATCTGAGCTCCCATCGCCTGGGCAGAGGCTGAAACTGACTCCCATGCAGCTTAAAGTTCATGGTGGCGTTTTCTTTGAGAATATATCTTACCCTGATATATAAAGAATGTGGGAAACCCAAAACTCGCTGTTTCTAGTTCATACAATATGCCCTCACCTGGGACATAGATTAACCCGGAGTTGTAAACATGTCTTCACCAGATACAGGAATATCTCCATATTATATATGTAAGACACTTCCTTTTTGTTTCTTCTTACACTCTGCTTTGCTATATATATATATATATATATATATATTTCTCCGGGTGGGACACGTGTAAATATGTATATATAGTTTTATATAGTTCATAGACATATAAAAGTCTCTATGTCAACAAAGTATATTTGTTATTCTCTTTTCTTTCAGCCGTTCTGTCCGTGAAATACGGTTTTATTATATCATGGGTATAATAATGCCCATAACAGATCTTTCTACCATTAGTCTCTCCCTTTAAAGCCTTTTTGACTCACCTACATACGAAATCTGTGTTTACATTTTTATCTCTTGTGCAAACCAAGCCTATGTCTGCACTTTTGACGCGTGAACGAGACCAGACTTTAAAACTATACCTACATTTTTATCTCTTGCGCAAACCAAAAGTTTCTCTATATTTTTGACTCTTGTAAATAAAAACAATCCTATATATACGTTTTTTTTTAGTACAAATTGAAAATTTTGACTCTCAAGCAAACCGAATCTTTTGACTCTCAAGCAAAACAAAATTATGTCTACTTTTGTGACTCTAGGGTAAACGAAACACTTCTATTGTAGGGCAGGAGTCGGCATTAAATTATCCGGAAAAAAGGTTCATATACTGTAAAACAAACCAAACTATGTAGCTAGAAATGGTAGCATCAATCATAAATTTCGGTGTGTTTATTTAGCCTGTGAGAACATAGGTAGGATTTATGGTGTAAATAATCGATTATCTACCCAGGTTTAAGCGTAAGTAACAATACCGGGTAGGATTTAAGTGTATGTTACATTTTTATTTACAGTTAAGATTTTACGTCTACACTTGAAGTTAGAAATTTAAGTCAATGGTTTCATAGGAGGATATTATCTGTGTTGTCTTTAGACAAGTTCAAGCAGTTTGAAAAATCAACTGTTCTAACTACTAGATCATCTCGTTCACCATGATTAAATAAGACTAGTTATTGCCTACTGTCCGCTTCGTTATGGCCCACCATGGAAATCTACCTCTAAAGCCACGTTTTTCAACCAAGTCTCGCCAGAGCACATTAATGTGCCCTGGAAGTTAGCCAGATGCGCCTGAAGTTAACAGAAGAGTAATTTATGAATTATTTTTTAAAACTATTTTTTAAAAGTTAGAAACATCAAACATATGGCTTCAATGTCTAATCAAGTTATTGGCATTTGATATTTTTAACTGGATGCTAGATTCCTTAATCTTTAAGAAGGAATGGTGGATAATCTTTCCCCTTTTTCTTTATTCAAGAAATTTAAGTCTTGAAATGTAGAGGATAGCAGCATAAGTCAGGTACTAGATGGATCGGCACAGGGAAGCGACCATTTTCCTAGAATTTTTAGCATTGGATCGGCACAAGGAAGCGACCATTTTTATCGCATGTTTAGCGCTGGATCGGCACAATGAAGAGACCATTTTCCTAGCATCTTTAGCGCTGGACCGACACAAGGAAAGCGACCATTTTCCTAGAATCTTTAGCACTGGATCGACACAAGGAAGTGACAATTTTTCTAGCATCTTTAGCACTGGATCGATATAAAGAAAGCGACCATTTTTCTAGCATCTTTAGCACTGGATCGACAGAAGGAAGTGACCATTTTCCTAGCATTTTTAGCGCTTGGATCGGCACAAGGAAGCGACCATTTTCCTAGCCTCTTTAGCGCTTAGATTGGCACAAGGAAGCGACCATTTTCCTAGCCTCTTTAGCGCTTGGATCGGCGCAGGAAAGCGACCATTTTTCCAGCATCTTTAGCGCTGGATTGGCACAGGAAACGACCATTTTCTTAGAATTTTTAGCACTGGATCGACACAAGGAAGCGACCATATTTCTAGCATCTTTAACGCTAGATCGGCACAAGGAAGCGACTATTTTTCTTGGATCTTTAGCTCTGGATCGACACAAGGAAGCGACCATTGTTCTATCATCTTTAACGCTGGATTGGTACAAGGAAGATACCATTTTTCTAGCATCTTTAGTTCTGGAGCGACACAAGGAAACGACCATATTCCTAGCATCTTTAGCACTGGATCGGCACAAGGGAGTGACCATTTTTCTAGCATCTTTAGCACTGGATTGGCACAAGGGAGTGACCATTTTTCTAGCATCTTTAGCTCTAGGGCGACACAATAAGCGATCATTTTCCTAGCATCTTTAGCGCTTGGATCGGCACAGGAAAGCGACCATTTTCCTAGAATTTTTAGCAGTGGATCGGCACAAGGAAGCCACCATTTTTCTAGCATCTTTAACGCTGGATCGACACAAGGAAGCAACCATTTTCCTAGCATCTTTAGCGCTGGATTGGCACAGGGAAGCGACCATTTTTCTATTGGCAGACGGATGCGACCATTTTCCTAGCATCTTTAGCAATGGATTTGCACAAGAAAGCGACTATTTTTCTTGGATCTTTAACAATGGATCAAAGTGTCTTCAATTTAATCAGATGCTGATTCTTCCAGGCTTTCAGGCTATGCCCTTTTCTCTATTCTTCTTAAAACACTGATGGAAGCCATGTTCCAAGGATAACAACCTTGCACATACCCCATTGCAGTAAAAACGAAATTTTGGTAGATACTGATACCAACAGGAATCGGGAACTTTTATTTTGATGCGCATGTGCCAGATATTAAAACCTACATCCTGTTACTTTGGTGACGTAAGCAAATACAATCTTCCGTTTAGAATCTGTTCTTGTCTGCCGTGTTTCTGCCTTCGGGCAATTTATCTCTTATGAGGGAAGCCTTTCCCTGGAGATTTCGACCTTCAACAGCACCTCCCTCATTGCAGTAAAGTGGTATGGTTGCAGGATATCGAAGCCAGGATGACAATGGTCGCGGGGACTGGACAATTTTTTTTCCTGATCCTATATATAAACGTTAAACAGATCGTGTATCACGTTCTAGATACAGACGAAAGACAGACAGGCTTGCTTTGTTTAGTTTTGTTATTTCCTTATCTGTTTTTGATCTTTTATAAAAGGTAAATTATTTTTTTTTTCTCTTTTGGTGCGTGACGAGCACTTTACGCCGAAACGTACGTGGATACTATGTCGGAAAGATATAGATTTCAACATTAAATCTTATGAAATAAATCTTTTGAGACACATGATCTGTATTATATTTTAGAAACAGCAAAATGATTTTTTTTTAGTTATGGAACTTTTAAACGTCGTTTTGATATTCTGTTTCGAAATAAGAATCTTACCATTATAAATTCTGGGGATTTGTTCACTGAGCCGTGAATTGGGAAAGATCGAAAATCGATGACAGAAGATTGTTTTCTCGATATTTACTAAGCTTAGGAAGATCGTATTACGCCAATCTTCCAAACAGGGAGAGACTAAAATATCAGCAAACGATTTTTCTAAAGAAAGTATGATGCTTGCATAATTTCTGAGTAAATGGATACGTGTATTTCCTTTTTAGATACGTATATATGGATAGTGTAATTGATAGTGGCTCTGAATGAGAAACTGTAGAGAGCCGCTATCTGTTGAATTCCAGTTTAGTTTGTTACATTAAAATGAGCAAATACCCTGGATTTATGAAGAGAACTTATCCTTCACGATATAGGCTAAATAGTAGGACTTGTATCTGGAAAATTATTATTTTAAAAATAAAATTGCTAATGGAATAGGCACACGCTAACCAAAAGAATTATTCTTACAATAAAAAATATTTACTTTATTAAAAACAGGACAGATCATTTTTCCAAGTGCGCCCATTACTTATTTTAAGGTCTCCATTACTTATTCCCACACCCTCTATTCAATAATTTACTCAGAAAACATTATTAATTTCACCTTAATAATTTTTTTTAATTTGAGTGGGTCCATTACTTATTTTCATTCTTTCATTAATCATTTTTATGCCTTCATTACTTATTTTCATGCTTTCATTAATCATTTTCATGCTTTCATTAATCATTTTCATGCTTTCATTAATCATTTTCATGCATTCATTAATCATTTTCATGCATTCATTAATCATTTTCATGCATTCATTAATCATTTTCATGCCTTCATTACTTATTTTCATGCCTTCATTACTTATTTTCATGCCTTCATTACTTATTTTCATGCCTTCTATACAATAATCTGCTCAGAAAACACAATAATGATTAATTTCTTAATTTTTTTTCGGATTCTTTTACACTCAGTAACCCCTCGCATCTTAATCACGTTATATCATTGTTTTAGTCGAAATGATTGAAAAATAAATAAATAATATTTCAAATGAACAAACATAATTAGATTTGAAATTGGATCATCTTGTCATCATCAAAGCGACAGGGAACCATGTACTTTATAATAGAAACTCCCTTTTTATTGATTTTATCCACACAAAAATTAAAAGAATTATTTTTAAGATATAAAATATTTATTTTATTAAAAACAGACCTTAGTCACGTTATTTTTTCTCTCTCAAGCGGGCTTGGTTCAGGAGAGATATTTGCAAAGGGTTCAATGTATTGCAATATCGTCCTTATATTGTATGCACCGAAAAATCTTGTAATCTGAAAAGATTACGTAGGTGTGACATGTTTAAAAAAGAAACCGTGCCAGATTTTTTTATGGTTGTCATCAACTTTTCTCACTCTGCTAGCGAAAGCTGATTTTATGCTTGCGATCTTGAAGGATGTTTGTAATGCCGGTTATCCCTTGTCTGGATCAGGACCTATGAAATTAGCCCAATGTCGTTGGCAACGGGTGATTCCCTTCATGCTGTTGTATATACCTAATCAGCTAAGCGAAATGAGAACAAATTTCCCAGTCGATTGAATAAAGTGTCCCGCTCAACATTTCGAGGCTACCAAGTACGATAGAAGATAAAGAAGTCCAGAAAGTTCTACGCTTAAAGTGTTCTGGGCACAACAACCAAGGTGAGTATATCAACCGAAACGGAAAGAGACATAATCATGGTAATTTATAATCTCAAAGATTTCCAGAATAAAATCCTCCAAAGCTTTAAGGTCTGGCGGTCGGATGAACTGGACACACCGAGCCTCAAAGGCAAAAAGTTCTTCCCACCACATCGGACGCTGAGTAAAGACAAATACTGCTGGACAAAATAAAAGTAGCAATCGATGAAAAGCGAAAGGAACGGGACAATCGTAAAGGTGGCGCCTTCCACTAGGTCTTCATGTCTCTTTGGCTGGCATGTCCTACTGCACCCACCGTACTCACCTGGCTTTGTAGGTTTGTATTAGCATTTATTTCGATCATTACAAAGTTTTCTTAATGTGAAGAAGTTTATTTTGGCCAGTTCATCACACAGGAAAATTTCAAGTTCTGGGAAGATAGAAGCATGAAGCTCCCTCAAAAGATAGCATAACAAAATAACACACACACATATAAGTAAGGCAATAAAGCCAATAGTTCGCAAGAGGTTACCGAGTGTTAGATAATATGAAAAAAACACTTAAGAAGAGAAGACAATAAAAGAACATGAATTAAGAAGTCAACGATTGGCATTGCTTTTAAATTTTTCAAGATCAAAGATGATTGGAAAACAAAATACCAGAACAGAGTTCCACAAGTGAGAATTGCGAGAAAAGAAACTGTTAACAGTTACGTCTAACCATTTCACCAGTAAAATGATGAGACCTTGCCGCCAATCTAGTACTGCGCTTAAACTCATTCTAGGTACAATACTGGAGAGTTCATCAGAACAATTACCATGAAAGTATTTATAGAAAAGGCACAAAGAATCTACGTTACGACGGAGTGAAAGTGACTGAAGCATAGATGCCAGATCAGGACAGAAACCATTGCAGAGTCTTCTTTGGATTTTATCAAGAAACTCTAAATATATAGCAGGAGTACCAGACCAGTTGTGGCAGAAATATTCAAGACAAGGATGAATTGAAAACTTTTAAATATGTAAGATATATTCTGTCGAGAAAAATTTTCTAGCCCGACACAGTGAACGAACTTAGCAATTAATTCAATATACTATTTCCCCTTCATGTCAACCGAAAAACGTTAGTCAGAGAAGGCTATGTTAAAAAAAATCTAAAGGTTGGCTTTGAAATTCACTTAAAAATGCTACGAAATATGTTCCAACCCAATACACAACCTCAAAGATGTTTTCCTTGTTTATTATCATTCAGACTTAACTCTAAATTACGGCAAGTTTCAGTAGAAATACTTGTGGAATATTTATTCAGATAGAAGTTTATGGAAATAAAACTTTTTTTTCTTTCGTCATTGGTAAATATTTTAATGTTTGAAGCGAACACTTGCTGATAGCTCTTTTCGATCGTGCATGCATGTCAGCCGAAGGAAGGTTTTATCCATATATAATACATTTCACCCTAAAGCCACGACTTGTATCTGACTGTATACGCCATTAAAATCTCCATTTTATTTACCTTGATAACGCATTGTATACTCATTTCTGATCAAAACAAATTGTTTTTGTATAATCAGGAGAATTTCGTGATAAACGTATTTGCTCATTTGCGAATATATTTTCATTTTCACTCAATTTCCTGGTGGGAATAAGTTTGACTATTTTATCGATCATTTTTCACAGCATGTTGGTCTTGGGTTCTTGAATAAACCTCTGCTACAAGAAACTTATCAATATTCCATGAAACAAGTCTTAGTCAAATTAAGATCCTCATCTTTGTTGTTGTGCAAATTTATCGAATACGTAGGCTGATAGACGTAATACACAGTCTAAAATGTGACATATATTTCAAAAAGGAATATTCACTAAATAAGAACTGATATATAGAAATAAAGTATCGCTACCGACACTTGAGTTTGAACACAGAACGCCAGTGAGCAAACACGGACGATCCCATTATTGAATTAAGTAGACCACGTGACAATAGAGGAAACACATATATGGGAGTTAGCGAGTTTCTAATTGATTGCTATTTCTAGTCTATCCTCTATTCAGATCTCCATTTCTACTCTATCCTCTATTACTATACGGACCGCTATTCTCTACTCTATTCACTATACTATTTCTCTATTCAGATCACTATACGGATTACTGTTCGAGCGAGTATTATCGAGCAAGTACTATTAGTGCGAGTAATATTGGAAAGCGTCTGACACCAGTATTGTTCAATGGCGTTACGATAATTGTATCTGCGTTTACAAAGTCTCTATTACAACGAACATTACAAAAGTGGCAACGAGTGTTCGTTGACATCACAAAAATAATGTTTGAAGAAATAAAAATATCGGATAAAAAATAAATCCATTAATTCCTTAGAAATTGCCTTGTTTACGTTTCGGATACGAAACTGAGAAAATAGAGGATTCCAAGAAAAATATCTCAATGTTGAAGTGTGCTTCACTTAAAAGGGAAAAATAGTGTCTTTCTGATCTGTGATGCTCTCTGTAGCCGAACGGTGAAACCCGCCGGTTCAGACAAAGATAACATTTTCTTTATTAAGATTTCTCGAATGCGCAGGCCGAGAGACGAAATATAAACTGTTAAAATAATAATGGCACTTCTATTTCAAATACGAGTATCCACCAATAATGACGTTTAAAGCAATAAAAATGTCGGGTTAAAAATGATTCCGTTATATATATATATATATATCGGGTGTAACAGCAAAATTGTCCAAATCGTGCAACACCAATTGTCAGATTAAGCTTTGAAACGCTGTATCTTAGAAATGATTAAAGATATATTACTGGAGTTTTTCGTAGTTTTTATATTACAATTAGACTCTACTTTGAACAATAAGAATGTATTTAATCCTAAGTTGAAATAATGATCCCTCTTGCTGTCGTGACTTCTTAATCCAGTTTTCCTCTCTACTGTTCCCTCTTTTTCAAACATTCACCGTTCTCTTGATGGTACTTGAACGAAATATGAAGATTGAAGCAAACGTTGGAATAGAGCCGCTCATCAGAACGAGAGATAGAAAACAAAAACACTGAAATATTGTTTAAATTACACACAGCTTCATTATTTGGATTTACTACGGGGCAGGTGGTTTTAGAATTAAGCAAGAGTTTGAATAAAACAGTTGACCAAATAGAAGTTAAACACCGAATCAAATCTCAACAAAATATTTGAACAAATCCACCTGAGACATCATTGAACAATCGGGTCAACATAACTAAAATATCATTACTACTTCATCTAACGTTAATTTTCATTAAGTTCAAAATAATTGCTTACTGAAGAGGGAATCTAGCACAATAATAGGCCCGGTTGTCTTAAATTATTTCTTGTTATTCTTCAGTCTTTTTTTAATTCATTTTTGTCCGCTGTGATTATCAGCCCTGTGTGCATGCTTATCAATTCTATATAGTCAAGCGATTTATCCACGTTGCGGTCTTTCTCCACGACTGCTTGGCCTGTTGTTGCGGATGTGAGTCAACTCAGAACAAAGCGAAAATGGAATTTAGATAAAAAAAAAGTATTAAACATTTTTAGTGTGTATGAATTATTACAGCACTTATTTGTTAAGATGAAAAGAAATGTTATTTCTTCGCGTGTATGCCTGAGAAAAAAGAGACACGGGAGAAATTCAGGAGGAAAGTGTAAGTGTCACGTAGCTTGGTGAGAAAGACGATGAATGTGTAAGAGAATCTTTTTTGATCACGCCGTCGTGAACTGTTGTAGTATGTTGCCGTCTCTCTCTTCTTATTGCCTTGTCTGGCCAATAAACTTTGATTATATACTCTTCCAAGTGATCACGAAGCGTGTTTATTTTATTTTATTTTTTATATTTTTGCTTTTATTTATTTTCGGAGGGTACACGACCCGTTAGTTGAAAAATGTTAAATATTTATTTTCAAATGGTTAATTTATTAACCGGAAGGATGCGCCTATGCTCCGACTCAGAAACCATTTTTTTGCCATTTGGTTTGAATGTTTTTTTGCTTATTTCCGTTCTTGCTCCACACAGTAAATGGTAGTTAAGCTACTTTTTGTTTATGCTCTCTTTTTCCTAGAATATCAATGATTTCTCAGCTCTTACAAAGTTTGATAAATGCCATTGATATTTTTTGTATTTGCATTTGAAGCAACTTTGTATATTCTTTAAAATAAGTGTAGACTAGATAAATGCGTACCTAGACTGAAATTATGAACGTGAATATTTTTTTTATTGAATTTCTCTGGCAATTAAATGAGAGAGAATTTTCTGAGACAAAATTTCCAGAGTTAGAACTTTCTTTGGCGAGTATTTCTTTTCATTGATTACTCTTCTCGGTCAGAATTTTCCGACAATTTTCTACAACAGAATGTTCTGCGACAAAATTTTGTATAATTGAATTTTCTGAAAGAATATGTTCTCTGACGAACTTCCTTTGAAATTTTCCGAAATATTTCTGAAATTATTTTCTGACTGAATTTTTAAAGTGAATTTTCCAAGACACCATTTATTTATTTCTTTGTTTTCTGAAAACTAATTTCTGAAACTATTCTAGACAGAATTTTCAGAGACAAATTTTCTATGATCGATTTCTCAGAGTTATTTTTTCGAGGCAGTTCTTTCTCAGAATTTCGTGACTAAATTATTCGGACATAATTTTCTGAAAGAGAATTTCCTTTCACAGACTTTTCTGGGACAGAAATCTCCAGGAGAAAATATTATGAAAATTTTCTGTTACAGAAATTCCGATAGATAATATTTTCACAGTTTATTTATATTCAGAAATGGTTTGAGACAATGTTGCGCAATTTTCTGAGCCATCATTTCTGATATAGAATTTTGTTAGATTTGCAATACTTCCTCAGGGATATTCTACCACATGACAACTACACCGAAACACTCTCCCAACGTATCTGAGTATATTTCTGAGGTTAAGTATTATGTACACTGTTTACATTATTCGGACTATTGTCCTCATCTTTGTCGCCATATTTATTACAACGTTTCGGCCGTTGTACGCTCCGGCCTTCTTCACTTGTTTGGAATGTCGAACTGAACCCATTATTTCGCTCACTGGGGTAGACTGTTCTAGTTCCACATGCCATGTTTTAATGGATGTCAGTTATCATTTATCCATTGTTAATTCCCCTCTGAAAGTTATCCACTGCCTTAATCGGGTATTGAACTCACACTCCGTGGGTAATGTCACTGGATCTAACAAACGCCTCTATTGACTGTGTCCTTGAGGGATATCTGTTTATGAATTTCTGGGTATTATAAAGTTAATGTCTTCAGCAACCATTTTTACCAGTGCTCATATTGCAATTTTTGCTGTTATCATTTCATGTTTTTTCCAGAGCTCATATTGCAATCTTTGTTGTCATTATCGCTTTTCTCTGGCACTCATTTTTATTGGTTCCCATATTGTATTCTTTCTATGCTTGGACGGCTCAGGAGATATTTATGGTCTAGCATATGTGCTGATTCCTTAAGTTTACAAATTTTCCAATGGGGTTCTTTATGTATGATGTCAACCTGATCCCACAGAGGGCTGTGATCTCCCTTTTCTCTCCATATGTGGTCAGCCACGCCTGATTATTCTACTTGGCCTCATAAAAATTAAAAAACAAATCTGAAATAAGAAATTAATCAAAATAGTTTCTGACAAGAATTAGACGAATTAAAAATTGGGAGATTGTTTTCCATCAAAATCTACGACATAATTTTTTTTTTTTATTCTGTCAAACTAGCTCGGATATTTCTCAGTCATTCACAGTGAATGACGGAAGATCATGACGGTATCCTACAAAACTCATTCTGCATTCACGTAAGATTGTAGAAATATCAAGTTCCATAAAGCTGCAATTTAGTTGGATGTTGTCTCCAAGAGATGTTAAGTATGGTTTTCAACATCCCAGTGTAGTTTCCATCAAAATTAGACTCAAGGGGTTTATTTATGTCTAATCAGTAGCAGCATAAATTAAGAGCGCTTCTACAGTCTCTCGGAACAAGGCAGCCCAGGCTTAACATATGCGAATATTCACATTTCCAATAGAATTTATCTCGCTTCCTAGGAACGAAAAAGATTCTACGGATGTTATTGATTCTTTTGAGACAGTTTCTATTGAAGCTTACTGGCTGAGGCCTATGAATTCCGTTTTAGAGGAATGGACAGAGTCTAACATCGCTTGCAGTATTTTCTAGATGATGTAGGATAACTGAGGAATTGATAATGGTGTCTGCAGTCATATCTAGGTGATCTGCATAGACAATATTGGTATCTTGTTAGACACGTCGCAAACCATAACGACGGGGGTGTGGAATATGCCTCTCTTCTCTGAAAACGTGTCGACTGACCGTGGAGAATTACGCCGATACAATATCACTCTTGCTGGCCTGAGGCTAAAAAGGATTGTCTTCCTCCGAGACTTACTGCCGTTATATATATATATATATATGTGTGTGTGTGTGTGTGTGTGTGTCTTCGCTTCATGTAGATTAATGGTGAAGTATGAAAGTGGTTCTCAAGAATAAAATGCGCATACATTTCCGATTCGTAACAAGAGGTACATCCTTTGTATGACTTTCTACCTATTAGCAGGTAGACATTAAGTGGAAAAAATCAACAATAATAGTTTACTCTATTTACATCGTTCAGACTATTGTCTCCATCTTTATTGTAACATTCACGGCGTTTTGGCCTTTGTACGCTACCGTTTTTTCCCCAAGGACATGGTTAAGAGGATAGAAGTATTGTTTAAAGTAATTCAGTTATTTGACCCAAGCAGTTGTGAGTTCAATACCTGGCCACTGCAGAGGTTAATAAAAACTTGGAAAGTTGAGTTCCTAAAAAGACATAACTGAAAAGGCATGGCACGTGAAACTAGGAGAATCTACGAAATTCTGAGGCGTATAACCTGGAGAAGGTCGGAGCTTACAACGGCCGAAACGTCGGGAATATGACAGTAAAGTACAGGACGATAGTCTGAATAGAGTAAATAGTTACAATACCTCATCTAAGAAATATAGACATAACAAAACTGTTATGTATTGAAACACGTGTATATATATATATATATCCGCTAATATTATCTTTATAGTAATAAGATTTAAGAAATCCATGAACTGATTAAAAATTACATTCAGCTATAACAATTTCTCCAAATTTTATAATTATGATGTAGTTCATGAAAATTAACATCAATTTTTTTATACTTGAAGTTTATTTTATTTGTGTCATTCGTTGTGAAAAGCAAATCAAGATTTTGTTTCGTTGTAAATATTGTCTTAGAATTCAGATTTTAGTTTTTGCGAACCAGTGTTTCGTCTCTCAGCTGAAATTTCCTTGTGCACGAATGTCTTAAAATGTGTATTTAGGTTCCATGTTGTCTTTTAGGAATTTATGTTGTATAGTAACTTCAAATGGTGGAAAGCACGTCAACTTTGAATGCGTATGATATATATATATATATATATATATATATATATATATTGAAGATTGTTGTTACTATTTTGGCACGCAAGCGGAAATAGGGATTTTATGTAAAGTAATTTCTCTTAGAATTGACAAGATAACTATTTCCTTTTCCCAAGATAAATGTAATTCTTTGAAAAAAAGATGGCAGTCGATGTCCGCCGTATAAAAATGATTTGTTCAGTATTAGTTTTTTTTTTGTTTTTTGTTTTTAACTACTTTATTCTTTTGAAAGCCCCTGAAAGGCACGATTTCTTCCTCATCCTCAACACTTGGAAAAAAGAATTTTATTTAAAGACTACGTACCAATAATTCACTGATAGATTTTAAAAATACAAAACCTCTCCAGAGTGTAAACGTCCACTATGAATATCTCCAGAATCGTTCATGTATTTTGACAACCAGAGAGGAACTTACTACGTACGGGTAAACAAACGCTCGTCATCTGTGACGCATTGAGAAGTTACTGATTGAATTTGGATTTTGGGTGAACGTCACGTTAAAAATGATCCAATTAATAGATTCTTTACGACAAAGTTTTTTTTTTAAATATCACATTACGCAAATTTCTCGGTAACTTCTTCAAGTTCTATGTGTAGTAGCCTTAAACATAGTAGCAGTAGCAGCCCTTAAACATAACAGCAGTAGCAGCTCTAAATAAAACTTAGCAGCAGCAGGTCTCGAATTAAAAAAAAAGTAAAATAAAACACGTGAATCCTAAAGTAACTCTCTCCCGGGATTTTCCCTCTTTCGAATTGGTCTCATTAATTTTCGTCGCTGAAGCCAAAAGAGCTGTAAACGCTGAACACAGACACCGTATGTTCCTACTCAAACATATTTTGTTGTGTATACAATTTAGGTCTAACAAAAGACACTCTTGTTTTAAACTTTTCTTTTGTTAATTTGTGTAATAAATGTTATCTTTGCATTGCAAATCAATTGGTCAATTATTTTGTGCATTTACTCTTTGTCACCACCACTATTTCATGTACTACAAAATATTTCCGTAAGGGACCTTTCGCATTTAATTCTTGAAGTAGCTAATCGTTAAATCTTCATCTCATATTCTCTTTCAGAACGTAAATGATCATGGCCGTTCATATCTCCTTATCGTTTGTACCTGTAAGCAACGTTTGCCCCCTTATTATCTCTGGTACCCGTTGTTCTGCCAATTATTTACAAAAGATCAGTAGTTAGGCTATTTACTCTTTCCCTCAGTCTTAATTTCTTTTGCTAATATAATTCACCAAACCCACTTTCCTCATTATTTGTCCCAGAAATTTCAACTGACCTTTTCTGATCTTAAGCATGGATGTAACTTTTGTTTACACTTTCCTTAAAACTATCTCATTGCTGACATCTTACGCGATAGATTCTCAACATCTGTGAAATGGTGCAGAGAATTTCATTATGGAACGAAACATTTTATGGCCTGAGAACACAACAAACGAAACGTAGGGATAAAAAAACAAGGAGGATGAGAACACTATTTACATTATTCAGACTATTGTCTTCATCTTTGTCGCCATATTTATTACAACGTTTCGGCCGTTGTACGCTCCGGCCTTCTTCAGGCTGTTTGAATGTCGAACTGAACCCTTTATTTCGTTCACTGGGGTAGACAGTTCTAGTTCCACGTGCCTTGTTTAACGGATGTCTATTATCAGTTATCTCCTGTTAATTCCGCCTTTCAAGTTCTCCACCGCCTTAACCGGGTATTGAACTCTTACAATTTGGGTCCTGTCACTGGATCTAACTAACGCCTTTATCCACTGGGCCATGTGTCCTCAAGTTCAATACCCAGTTAAGGCGGTGGAGAACTTGGAGAGGAGAATCAACAGGAGATAATAGACAACTGACATGCATTAAACATGGCACGTGGAACTAGAACAGTCTGCCCCAGTGAGCGAAATAAAGTGTTCAGTTAGGAGACTTTAGTTATATTTTGCCTATCTGCAAAAATATTTATTTATAGTAGAAAAGGTTTCAAACTAATTTCGTCCTGGGTATGGGGATAAACTGCATCCGGCAGTACGGTCTCTGATCGGAAGATTTTGAGGAGAATGGAACCAGCACTTCACTGCTGTTGTTCCCAGAGTGGTGGCACCTGTTAGGGTCCCAGGTATGGGCATATAGTAAACCGCCAAACAAAAATCAACACTACATTTTTATAGCATAGTAACAATACAACACTAAAATACTTTAAAAATATATGTATATATTTAAATTATAAGAAATACATTTTTTGTTTTATAAAAAATTACCAAAATTATATTTTTGGTAGTGAAATTACCAGCAATACATTTTATGATCAACAAACTATATCTATAAAAAACAAGCTAAAACTATAAAATTATGTACAAAATATTTAGATTTCGACATTAAATAACCGATAGATGTTGATATGCAGCTAAACACAACCAACAAACCTGTATATGCAGAAAAGCTGAATATCATTTACCATGTATTCAATTGTGAAAGCAGAATAACATAGACCATATTTTTATTACTTCAAAGCGTCCAAGAATATTAAATATCGGCATTAAATGACCCATGAAAGTGTTGATATGCTGCTAAAAAACAAATCAATCAGTTAATTAATCAAGCTAATTAGGGCTCGTGATGGTGTGGTATAAATATCAGTAGCTGCAAAAACGAAATACATGATTAAAGATATCGGTTTTAAATATGGACGCCATTTAAATAAAACAGTAATCATCAGAAAATGCGGAGTAGAATTTCACTAATCTTAATTTTGTTCTTTACTCAAATCATCTTTCTAAGACAGTTAGTAAATGCTTCAAATCGGAAATTTAAAAAATAGCTTTGATTTTGATACAAACAAGTATGAACATTTTTCTTGTTGTCTTAGCATGAAAGCCAAACGTTGCAGAAGATAAAAAAAATATAATAATACTGCGGTCTTTTATATTTTCAGGCAAAAGACGAGCACTGTCACTTTAGACTTCGTTTACGTTTTAGAGATAGTAATAGTTTTAATATTTATTTTAATTTTATTTTTATTACATAAAATTATCAGACATTACCTATTTTGGATTAGTATTAGTCCCAGCTTTATTTTATCTCTTTTCATGTAGTAGTATTATTAGTAGGATTATCTTGTATTTTATATTGGAGGAATTCTTAACAAGTGAATCAAAATGGTGAGGTTCTACTGAAGAATTTTAAGAATACCATAGACGGAACATGTAAGCAAAAAGAAGTTTATAGGAAAAGTGAAACAAAAACGGTAACTTAGAATCAGAATGAAGAAAGAAAGACTGAAGGCATTAACATTGACAAAAGATATTTAAGGCAAGAGAAACAGAGGGGAATCTACCTAGCGGGCTTGTGTCAATGGATGGCCGTATATTGGTGACGAGGGGTAGAAGGTAGATAAACATTGTTTCAAGAAATGAAAGATAGGATGTTGTGGAGGAAAGTCACGACAACGGCCAGGTCCTGAATAGACACTGCACAATGACATCAACCATTGATTATTTTTTATTGATATTTTTTTCATATTAATTTGTTTTCCTCCTGTTGTATTAGGAGTAATAATAAGAAATACCAGCCATAAATTATTATTGCCAAAGCTTCAGCTAATATAAATTCAAGATATTATTATAACGAACAATACTAGATAAAAAATCAGTTGAAACAAAAATTAAATATTAGTAAAAAATTAATAATGGTTTCGTTTGGTTTTACGGCATATCAAGCTCAATGGCGACAAGATTTTTATTGCTGGTAATATTTTTTTTCAAAAATGTATTGCTGTTAATATTTTTTCAAATATGTATTGCTAGTAATATATTAAAAAATGTATTGCTGGTAATATCTTTTTTTAAAAATGTATTGCTGGTAATAATTCTTTTCTTCAAATGGTAATATTTTTTACAAAGTATTCTGGTATTAAAACCTATTTTCAAACTTTCATAGTGTTTTGACCCCAGTTTTGTAGTTAACTATTTACCCATAGCTGATACCCTAACAGGTGCTACTACCCCGCGTCAGGGTGGACCTGGGAACACCAGCAATTAAATCCTCCTGATTAGAGGTAGTTTATCATCTTACTCAGGACGCAAATGTAGTTTACTATGCCCAGAACGGATTAATAGTTAACATTACTTTATCTAATAAAAATTAAAGATAATATTACTACTAATACTTCTAGATAAAAAAATAGAATTTAAGATGATAGAAATACTAGTTAAAAACTTAATCATGGTTGAAAATGCTTTAGCTAATAAAAATTTAAGATTATATTACTACTAACACTACAAGATAAAAAACAATAGAATTTAAGATGATAGAAATACTAATCAGAATTAATACAAATACAAGCAAAATTACACAAACACTCCAGAAGAAGTGATTTCATTTCAAAACGAAAAGGCGTAGATTTCTTTTATTTCACGTTTAACCTTCGAGCATTTTTGCAATTTCTCACGTTTGCAAGTCATCACCATTTAAGATATTTTGTACGCGGCTTATCGTTTAGTTACCAGGAGCATTGGATTTTTAGTTTGACAAGTTCGCACTTGAATCTTTCATACGAAAATAAATAAAACATTCAGAGGAATGTTAAAAGTTTTGATCTGTTACGATATCACAGCTTGCGTTTGTTCCTACCGCAAAAATAATATGAATATCTAAAAAATCTCTGATATTTTTATAGAATACGTAATTTGAACTATCCGATGGCCTGTTACCTGCAGAATTTTATTTTGTTATGTTGTTATTTTACCAGTGTAACAAGCTAAGCTTGAAAATTAATTGTTGAAATGAAACCCCACAAAGAAGATTAGTAAAATATAAGGTCAGAACTTAGAGGGTGACCGCTTGCGAATAGCAGGTAATGTTAGCTTGGTTGCGCGAGTCGCGTAATGGATTGGAATTGGAACTCGGAGAGCAGAATTTCAATTCGAGTCAGGTTCCTTATATTCACTTCAAATACCCTTGAGAAATCTAGGAATTCACTTCTTCTCCCCCAACATATGGGTTAATTAGGAGGACTAGTATCAATAAATCATTGATATCTAAACAAAAAAAAAATTCTACAAAATTAGAAATGTTTTCTGGTTTTAAATAACCTAAAACGTTTGATAAACCGTAAAAAAAGAAATCAATCGATCAATCAAATGACCTCCCCATAATATACAGAGTGCGATAGTTAAAGTGTCCCAATTTTATCTGTCTATATTTCTGAGATGAGGTATTATGTACACTATTTACATTATTCGGACTACTAACCTCATCATTGTCGCCATATTTAAGGAATCAGCGCATATGCTAAGACACAAAAATCTCCTGAGCCGACCAAGCATAGAAATGAATAGAATATGGGAACCAGTAATAAGAATTGCTAGAGAAAAGCGATAATAACAACAAATTTGCAATATGAGCACTGGTAAAAATAGTTGCTGAAGACATTAGGTTTATAATACCCAGAAATTCATACGCAGATGTCCTCAAGGACACATGGCATACTGGATAAAGGCGTTAGTTAGATCCAGTGACAGGACCCAAAGAGTGTGAGTTCAATACCCGGTTAAGACAGTGGAGAAATTTCAGAGGAAAATTAACAGGAGGTAACTGTCATCCACTAAACATGGCACGTGGGACTAGAACAGTCTACCCCAGTGAGCGAAATAAAGGGTTAAGTTCGACATTCCAACCACCTGAAGAAGGCCGGAGCGTACAACAGGCCGAAACGTTGCAATAAAGGACAATAGACCGAATAAAGTCGCAATTTTATATTTTTAATTTCGCGCATGCACATTGTTTGATTGTGATTTTGTGGACTGCATCGTAGAGTCAGTTGGCCACGCCCTATGATAAAAAGAGCACTACGATGCAATTCAGTCTGCCAGATATTTGGAAACGGCATGCTATACTGCTTAGCATTCACGTCAGAAGCTCCAATACGAAGAGTTAAGGGTGTTTGGGTCCCAATCCGATGACAGAGCAGAGAATGCTGTCTCTCCAAAGATGTAACGACAGTGATTAAAACCAAATATCTAGTCATCATAATGTTTAGAGTGATCACTTGTGATGGCGACGTTATACCTCCATTTATCTTTTCACAGGGACTCAGACTCAACACGGAGGCCTACATCAAGTGCCTTGAGGAGGTAGTGCTGCCCTGAGTCAAGAAGGTGGCTGTTGGAAGACCCTGTGCCTGGGAACAGGACTCTGCATCAAGCCAAACAGTCAAGAAACCCAAGTATTGGCTGTTAGACAATTTCTGCGACAGCATCACCTCTTATATCTGGCTACCTAACTTCCAAAACTGCGAACACCCTTGATTATTATTTGTGGGGCGCAGTTAAGCGAACAATCCACAAAACTCTATGTAACACTGTTGTGGATTCCCAGATGAAATCCGGTCTCAAATGAATGACAAACGCAGGAATGAAATATAGCAAATAAATGTATTGACGTAATAATACAATTGGTAATACGGTTAGGAGATCCAGAAATGCGGTTAGTAGCAATAATAATATATATACAGTCTGGGAAATTCAGTATCGAAGTAGGACTTCCTTCTGAGTCTACGTGCTCGCAGCTGTGACGCCTACTGTGACTACCTCACTCTCTCACTGTATCACTCGTCTAACCCCCGGGCATTCACCGGCAGCAGTACAAATACACACTGGGCGAGTCCACTTGTATGAAAGAAGGGGTGGACCCCTTAACAAACACCAAAGATGAACTGAAGGCAAAGATCATGGCAGCATCCACCAACGTATGCAAGACAAAGAGACCGACCAGAGGATTTGCGGGAGATTCCGAAGTTGTCTGGAGGCCGTGGTTGAAGCCAATGGCGATTTTATTGAATAAACTTACTCTTCACCTTTTCAAGATCTTTTTGTGTCATTTTGTTAAATATATCTGTTAAAAGAAGATCTCAGTGTTATTTTCATTTTTGCGTCATTTAGACGATGTAGGCTTCCATGTTGAGTCACAAACAAATTCAGGAGTTATTTTCTTATCAGAACGATCAAAGTCAGTTTTCTGAGCTGCCGTATCTTCGTAATCACCATTAGACACATAAAACTCTTTCTAAATCCTGTGCAATATCCTCAGATTGACACCCAAACACCCAGAAATGTTCGTATTGGAGCTTCCGGTGCGAATGCCAAACAGTAAAGCATGCTCTTTCCAAATTTCTGGCAGAGTGAATTGCGTCATGGTACTTTTTTTCTCACAGACGGTGTCCAACTGACCCTAATATACTGTGCAGTCGACAAAATCAAAAACAATAAACGCGCATGCGCGAAAATAAAAATATAAAATGGCGACAATTTACCCATTGCACCATGTATTATGATGTCATAATTGACTAGTGCGGACTTTTTTTTTTAGCTACAACAACTCGCAGTTTCTCTAAAGTTGTGAATGAGCGGTAAAATCTGTCAATCAAAATACACCAGTAACGTTGCAAAATGTCTTCGACCTCGTTAAATACAAGTTCGTTGGTTTGATTTCAATAGTCGACGCATTCAGCATCTCTGTTGCGATAAAATGTAAGTTTTGTTCCTTCCTTAACGAGATGTTTCTCCTTCATTCTTGAAGCTAAGAGTTTCGCCAATTCTTTTCATAAAATCAAATCCCTGATTAAGTTGCTCAGTTCTGTATCAGGAAGTATCGGTTCAGATGATAATCCCTCAAAATCATTTGTCGTTCGCATCATCATCAGAATCTGATTCTTCAATGTCACAATTCCTATCTTAAAAGGCTTTACGAATCGGGATTTCTTTGGAGTTTGGTACAGATCTGATAATCTGATGAAAACCTGAGTGTTCACAGATTTTCGTTTCTTCTTCTTAAGGCCAGCAATGTCACGTAAGCAGATGTAGCTGTCGACGACGTGATTTTGTGACTCGTATCAAATCATTGGAATGCCAAACTTAAGTGCAGTTCGAGTCCCTCTAGTCTACTGGCGTACGTTCTCCTCGCATGTTTTGTAGACAATATAAGGTGCCCGTGATCTGTCTTGGTCGCTCATCTTCAAAGTTAGCATGATAAGCTTTTCTGGCAAAAATCCTTGATCGATTTTCGGTTATTCGTTGTTAAAAACTCGCCAGGTATATAAAAGAAGCATTCAAAATTGTTTTTGCATGATATGATTGAAGTCGGTGCCTTCGTATTAAAAATAAAACAAGACTTCAGATGGAGTATATCCGTAAAAGGACAATGTGACAATAACATTTTGTTTAGATACGACTTCAAAGAAAACCTTACTTTTGTCCTCAACTCATACTTAACATTACACATTATATATCGACTAAATTCAATAAGCTCATATAAAACATCAATCCTACTTCATACAGATCGTGTTTATAATTATGTGGTATGTACATAAAATACACACGTCGTCATACTACTGATAAGACGATGTATAGTTTGATCATGAATAGCCTTTAAGAGTTTGAATACCGATGTACACTGAACTGTCTATACGCATTATCAGTTACTTATAAAAAATAGTGATGTTATGGTAGAATCAAATGAATGGATTTCATTTTTATAGAGTCATCATTGGGAAAGCAGATTACTTTTCATTAAAGATTGATTAGTGTTGATTATGATTTTAGATTTTCATTTTTAATCTGAAAACCTTTTTATATTTTCTCATCTTGCTGGGTAGAAAGTTTACCTGTGAAATGGGTTTCTTTTTGGTTTCCTTTCTTTCTTTCTTTTTCGTCTAGTCTTGGGGTTGAGTGAAGAATAAGTTTAATCTTTCTTTTCCTTTTTTTTTATCTCAGGATAATGTATCTTTCTTTGTTTCATTGTATCTGCTTCCGGAGTTTGATTCCCTTGAATCAACCATTACTGAGTCTTTTCAACTCGGAAACCTTAATAAATTTCTATCATTTCCGCACATCCAAATTTATAGTAGAACATAGCAAGTTTAGCTGGACGACCATTCAGTTTAATTCTAAAAATGGACCGATTTGGTGGCGGTCTTTATTTTCGCGACTCGATTTTAGCACATGACCCATGACCTCCAAATATGGATGTGTTTACATGTGTGGGCGAAAAGTCACTGCCTCTTTCCCTTTTTCTGCCATATTTCAGAGAGTTCAATCTTGCATTACTCTCTGGATAGTATCCGGTCCAATCATCACGCAACCAAGAAGGAGAAAGTGTACTTTTCACAGGATACATAATCTTTGCTCGGATCCATGCAATTTTGATCAAGAACCGTTAATTGTCAATTTCACTTTCTTTCTTTTTCATTTTCCAACTTTCTGAAAGTACTGCCTCCTCATTCAGAGTACTTCTAGAATATAAACGTTAGTGTTGATTTTAGAATTAAATTAGATAAAGGTTCGTAAGTATATACATACATATATATATATATATGCAAGTTTCATTAATATATATATATATATATATATATATATAATGCAAGTTTCATTAAAAACAAATGAAAACGTGCCGTGTATAAAAGTTTTATATAATATTTCATGTTCTTATAATATTCTTTTCTATTCAGGACATAAATTCTAATATAAATATGTTAAATGTTAAATATTATTAAAAATTATTTACAAATAAATATTCATTTTTAAAACTAATTTCCTTTCTTATAAGTTTACAAACTCATTCTCAGTTTATGACATAGAACCTTATACAATGAAATGTCCTAATCAAATTTCAGTAAATAACTATCTTAGTATTAATCAGGCTTCCTATCGCTCTATTTCTCCTCCTCTCAATATATTTACCATTATGTATATATATATATATATATATATATATATATATATATATATCTCACTATAGAGATCGATTTCTAACAGATTCTCTTTCATTTCCACAATATTTAATCGTAGCATTCGCTTGTTTGCATCTCAGTTGTAAAATTTTTAAGTCATCTCTATAATTTCACTTCGCTTTTTGAAACACTAAACCATTTAATTGGTTCATTATTAACATACCAGACTTTCGGTTGGTCTTTGCCGACTAATGCATTCATTAGATTTATTCAAGCAATATATGTTGTGTATTTATTGTAAGTAGGCTTTTAAATGAAGCCCCAAGACAATCATCAACTGCTATACCGCATTGTCATTTAAACATTCAAAGAATGAAGAAGCTCGAGACGACGGATGAAGCCATTTTGGAGTTGTGGCTGATTTGAAAGCATGATAACAGCTTACAGCGTTGCAAGAAGAATGAAGATGCAATTGTTGAACAGACTTCAGGAAGGCAACCAGGGAGAGAGTAGAGCTGCAGACAAACGAATGACAAATCGAGAAGAAAGGAAGCTGGTTGATGGATTACTATACATTTTAATTATTGTTTATATTGTACATGTTATTATTGATGTGGTTATCGTTACAACGTTTAGGGCCTATGGTCATCAGCAGGTATCCATTATGTGGCTGATATGTTGATAGTATTATTTTCTCCCTGTGATGCCAATTACTGTTTGTCCCCCCACACCCCCGAACCCGATTTCCCACTACCTGATCCAAGGATAGAATTCTAGATATGATTACCGTAAATGACATTAACCCATATATAACCAACTCTTATGTGCAGTATGATCGAAACACAACGGTGGCACTTTCGGAACGGTTTTGGAACAAGGTGTGCTGTTAGGAAGGTTGTTTCACTGTTTGGTCCTAGATCATTTTGCGGGGCCAGAATCTACCTTACACATTGATAAATTTACGGTTGGTCTATGCACTGATTATTGCCGTCACATCTGGTCTGGTGCTTCTGTTATGTATCTAGTGATTGAAGAATACAAAATGTTATCGGTCATAACTTAGCATCTCGGTTTTCGTCAATTTCCCATCACCGTTACGTAGCTTCATGTCAGTGTCTTTTCTATAAATATATTCATGGTAATTGTTCTGGTGAATTTTCCTATACAGTATCCCCGACTTTACGAATTAAAACGCAGTACTATATTGGCGGAAAGGTTTCATTTTACGGATGAAATTGCTAGATAGAACCGTAAGTTCTATGCTAACAGTTTCTTCTTTCAAACTTCTCCCTCATGAAATTCTCCTCTGGCCTCTTTCTTTCCAGTTAACTTTGATCTTTAAAAATTTAAATGCAATATCAATTGCTATCTTCTGTCTTCTAAACATTTGTTCTTTTATTGTTTTTTCTTTTAATCATGTTATTCACACCCATTACGTCTTAGTAGCTTTAATACCTTGCTTGGAGTGAAATGATTTTTAAAAAAATATCAGAGTTTAGAGAGTTGGTTACCATGCAGAGTCCATTACGCTTTTCATAATTTATTATTTCATTTTAAAGATGGGTAATTAACACAAGAAGGAAAATGCGACATCAAAATCCGAATACAATAGCGAAAGATGTATTGGAAATGTTAAGCAAACAATTCGTTAGAAATAAAGAAAACAGTGCTGGATTACTCTGTGATATCCACGCTCTCATATGGCAACGAATTCTGGATAATCTTCCTAGAGTCAACAGAAATGTGATTCTACAGAAGGATGATGAGAAAAAAACCCAGAAATCTCAGAGAAAATGGCAACCAAAAGAACAGAAGAAACAGCTGAAATTTCTTGGGCCCATAATGAGGATAGAGGGCTTTAAAATTTAACTCTTATAGGGCATACTGACGGCAAGAGAGATACGGGAAGGCATCGAGACACCTAAATGTGGAAATTGGGTGAATGGATAGCAGAGCAGGGGTAACATTAGCAAAGGGAGAAAAACTGCTAAGGGTCACAAGAGATGGGAAGAGGATGGTGGCTTGATAACCAGCAAGATTAAAGACAGGACCGTGAAAAGATGGATGAACCTTATTTTAGGGCCACATTGGGGTAGACTGTGCTCCATAGCTATGGATGCAGTCAGATGGAGTGTTCCCCGATAGGACCGGCGTCACGTGCCCGTGACGAAGGTAAACCAAGTTGGAGAATATCGGAGGTGGTTTTAACCAGCTGAGGAATGGGCTCCGACATGTTTACTTGCCCACTGCGTATGCATGACTAACTCCCCGGTTTTCAGCCCAGATACGTGTAGGGGACTGGTCAGATACTCAGCGGCGAAACGACCCTACGACCTCAGTCGGTCATGATGATGATGATTATGATAAATACTTGAAAGCTCCCCCCCCTTCTGATTTTTTTTTTTAGATCAAGGAACGTGGATGATTAGTAAAAGACTGTAAATAGGAGGGAACCTTTCGGAATTTCCAGTACTTTATCAAACTCTCACCAGGCCAGATCAACCCTAGTCAATGAACTTCTTTTTGTCTGCATTTCAGGGATGAGGAGGTATTTTTATTAGTTACATACGGACTATTGTCCTCATGTTTGTTGTTGTTATCACAACGTTTCGACCGCTTTGCCTTACGATCCTCGACAGTTGCATGTCGATCTGGTTAACCTGCAGGGAATTTCGAATTGAACCCTTTATTTAATTAGATTACCCTAGTAGTAGTTGACGGTTTTCTTTTTACCGGCCATGTCTAGCGATATCTACTCTCGTTCTTATTTTAATACCGCTCGATAATTGCTTGCCACGCATCTACCGAGGCCAAGTAAACACTGCCCTGCCGTGGAAGTGAACTCACAATTACTGTATCACAAAATTCACGAACCACTACTTTAATCCACACCTGATGAACTTAGAGACTGGCCCGCGTGCTTATGTTTTGTTGCATGACATAGTTCCGTGCACACACCGAAGCTTTCTCTTGTTACAAAAACTGCTACTCTTACTATTTTTTTCTTTTCTTTGTTAGAGGCTCTCATGTCGTATTTATCATTATCTATAAGTAATGTAAATAGTGTTGAATCGCGTATTTTCCATGCTGCTTACAATGTATTCTACACCCAAATCAA
This sequence comes from Acanthosepion lycidas, assembly GCA_963932145.1. Lineage (NCBI taxonomy): Eukaryota > Metazoa > Mollusca > Cephalopoda > Sepiida > Sepiidae > Acanthosepion > Acanthosepion lycidas. Next base: position 130,445,381 of record OZ010572.1, read on the forward strand.
GCCAGATGAGATGAGCTAATCGAAAAATAAGTGCAAAATCTTCCATTACGAATATCTGATCCATAAATATATAATGAAAGTTATCTAAGCGCACGTCATGGAAATGGTGACAAAGCTGAGAGCAAGTTCGCATTTTAGGAATTAGCTCGACCTGCTGAAAAATGATTGCCTTCATCTCAATAATCTTCAAATTCTATCCGTGGCAATTTGGATATTAATTGCTTCAGGCAGCGTCCAATGCTGGTGTCGGTCTTTTGAAGTCATTCGTTGCAGAGGGTACCAGTTATTATATTCTATACAATATTTCTAAAAGATGAGAGTGATACCGAAAGACATCCTCGCAGTGAACTAATAAAAAACAGTGTATAATCAATGTTAGAATGAAAGATATTTTTTTCTAGACGTTTACGTAAACGCTTATTTCTTGTACACATCAGAAGACTATCTGTAACTCCACAGGTACTGATGTTTAAGCAACATCGAATCCTTATATCAAATTGGACATCAAAGACACTGAATATGCCCAGAGGAATTGAGAAGAAGCAAACAAGATAAAACCCTGTCCATCCCGTGAAAACCGGTTGAACGATTTAAGGACAGTGGCTTGTTTCTTGAAATACGGAAGAGGATTATCTTATCAGCATTCGATAAAAAGCTCGATCATCGATTGATGTTATATGTAAAGTTTTTCGTAAGCCTGAGAAAACATGAAAGAAAAGAGTTTATTAAAAAATAACTTTCCATTCGGTACCACAAGATTCTGCCATTTAATTAAAGCTTCCTCAGAACAATGCAATCTGAAGAAAACCATTGCCGATTTCATTGAGTAATAAATAGAACCAAACAAAGGACAAACAAAAGATTAGGATTAGGAGATTAAAATATAAATAAATCTAATCTAGTTTAGTGCATCTGCTATATATCTAGAGATTCTTCATAGAAACGAAATAAGAATCTGCACTGCTATTGGTCCTGACTTGGCATCTCGGTTTCAGTCACTTTCCCACCGTCTTAAAGTAGATTCCATGAATCTTTTCTATATATACTTTCATGGGAATCGTTCTGATAAGATCTCTTTGGCAATGAGGTATTTTGGTAGATGTAGTAAGAAAGGTAAGTAAGGATGTATTGTTTTGGTATTAGGAATATTATGGTATGTTTGGGCCAGTGTTTGTGGCTAGCTAAGTTTAAGACGGTTACGAAGTACGTCCTCCCGCCCCTTCCCCATTTTTGGCCTTGCGCCCCATTTTCTGGATTGAAGCGGAAATAAATATCGCTCTCCTCTTTGGTAACTTGAATTTAAATGCAATACTAAATTGGCAGGTTGATCTTAGCCATTTATTGTTAAGATTGCTAAGCGTAACCGTAAGTTCTGTGTCAATAGTTTTCTCTTTCGCACTTCTCGCTTGTGGAACCAACGGCTTCTTGATGTCCTGTCAACTACGATCTTCGCAAATTTAAATCCAACGTCAGTCGTCAATTGAATTTTTGAATCTGTTTTTTTATTGTCCTCTTTACTCAATATCGTTTTTTTCAGTCTATTTTACTCTCAGCCATATCCTGAGTCTCAGTGACTTTATCACCTTACCTTTGAGTCAGGAATTAATGATAAATGAAACTTTCTTTTAGAATGTAATTAACTGCATCCGGATCTACAAGCAGAAGTCAGCATATTTCTCATATAAAAATAACAACTGATAAGTTCTGGTTTCTAAGCGAAAATTTTGATGTGAAGGAAGATGCATTTATCTTATTTGGAAGTAGGAACATTATATTGAATCAGTTACTAGGTCTGCTGCTAGAAAAGTTGATTCACTGTATCATTTAAGACAATTATTCTCTACAAAGTCTGTATTACATATTTATAAGTCTAACATTCGTCCACACTTCGAGTATTGCTACCATATATGGTCTGGTGCCTCTGCTATATATTTAGAGATTCTGGATAAAATCCAAAGAGGAATCTGCAATGTTACTTGGCCTGACCTGGCATCTCAACTTTAATCACTTTCCCACCGCGTAACGTTGTTTCCCTTGTGATTTTCTGTGAATACTTTCATGCCAATTGTTCTGATGGGCTTTCTTCTATGGTAACTAGACTTCCTGAATTTAAGTGCAGTACTAGATTGGCGGTTAGGTTTCATTATTTTACTATTGAAGTGGCTAGATATAACCGTAAGTTTTTGTGCTAACAGTTTTTTCTCTTGCACTTCTCTTATGGTGAAACACGCCTAATATAAGTAGGAGTATTAAGAGAAACGACGGTCAGTCAATGTCGGACAACCGGCTGAACGGTTGAACTCTCTGCTTTCGGGCGGGGAGGAACCCGAACGAGGCTACGCCGAAGGGCGGAGTCTCGTTCGGGGAGGTAAACCCATCCTGAACCCGTTTATACGGGTTCAAAGGGTATATTTTTGGCCGAGCCCACGGGCTCGATGATCCCCTTTTAAACCGGCCTTGTGCCACATGATACCCTCGTGGGGGGTGACTAAATACTAGTCGATGTCGGACGACAGTAGTCGACCGTCGAATACGAAGTAGTCAGCGACCACAATAAGATTACTCTGCGTAATACCTATTATATCAAGTTCCAAACGTTTTGTACGTCGAAGTATTTAGGACCGATTTGGTACAAATACAAGCCTCCACTGTGAAATAACTCCACACTAACTTCTCACTTGTGGAACTCTGTACCGGCTTCTTACTTCCTAGTCAACTTTGATCTTCAAAAATTTAAATGCATTGTCAATTGTTATCTTCTGTCTTCTTAATTCTTCTTCGTTTATTGTTATCTTTTCTCAGTAATGTTTTTCTTTTTCCATATTCTTTTACACTCAGTAACCTTTTATGTCTTAGTTACTTTATTGACTTGTTTGGGGTAAAATGATTTAAAAAAAAACAACAACAGTAATCTAAGCAATATTACTAGTATCGACAAAGAAAACTGAATCAGCAAGCGAAGTTCAAAATCCTGTCACATCTCTTGGGTTCACTACCACACTTCTGCATTTGGGAATGATATGAATCCATCTCTTCTCACCAGATAATGGTTAAAGTTTAGACTTGATTATCCGATCTTGGTTAGCAACGGGTCTATAGTTATTCTGAATTCTAAACCCTGGAGAAGGCAACAAGATAAGCCAGGTCTATTGCCAAGAGGGAATCTATCCCGACAAAAAATCATTTGTGCCTCCACTAATTTTAATGTGCAAATTCTTACTCGCCTTAAGGATTTAACAAAGTGATTTAAAGATCGACCCCCTATTAATGACGCTGTGGCAAGGGGCCTGGTGAAACCACTTCTTGCTTTATCCATTCTCAGGAAGTGGTGATAGTAGTTCATAAATAACAATGAAAAGCTAAGCAAAGTATAAAGAAACAGGAAACATTATTAGAAACAAAAAATCTATTAAACTTTTACGCAATATTTATCCTCCTATATGTCAGTAAATGCTGGACAATCTCCTCAAAGATGAGAAGTTACAGAAACGTGGTTCTATTGAAGGATGTTGAGAATAACATGGATCAAACATGTGAGCAAAGCCGATGATTTAGAGAAAATGGAAATAAAATAGATACTTATACTTAAAACCAGAAAAAGAAAGGTGAAATATCTAGGGTACATGATGAGGAAACAGGGCTCGGAAAATTTGATACTCACAGGTCAGACTGAAGTAAAGAGGAAAAGATAGAGTAAAACAACGCATAACTTACCTAGCGATTTTGAGCAAATGTTTGACGGAACAGGGTTTAGGAGAGAGAAAAAGAAACAAAATTTATTAAGAGCTAGAAAGTACAGGAAATTGAGGAGAGCCATGATCACCAATGTCTTGAAGGGTACATAGAAGTCGTACATAAATATGTTCGCTTTAAAAACGAGCATTTCGTTTAAGAAAGAAAATAATTGAAAAATTTAGGACGTTTGTTTATATTTGGGCTTGACACTATTAATACACTTTCGAGAACTTTCGTAATAGTAATTTATTTTCTTTTGTATTAAATACAGCATTTTTTTTTTTAGATTAAATTATGTTGAAATTATTTATGTGTATAACTAATGCATTGGATAAATTATAAATTTCTTATGATCATCGATACGTTTTTCAAATTTCAGAATATTTGACCAATAATCTTTAAGGAACAGCTGTTTAGTTTATCTTGTAAATGTTATTATGGCCATTTTTTGTTATCATTGTCATACTAGTTCTGGGTGCAGTTTTAAGTAATGTAATATTAAGGCTGGATATATTAGTCTGAATATTAGATGTTACGAAATATTTGTAGGTACACACTTAATATTAAGTAAACCAACCGCTTTTGATTTCCTTTCTTTCACCATACGGTCAATTTTAGACACACTAGAGTGACAATGTGTAATCGTTTTCTATTTTTTCTTTAGATTAGGTCATTTGAAGTGGTGTGCAGCAATATGAATCTATTTTCGAGGTATATGATGAAATTTGTTTGGCCTTGAAAAATATTGCGTCATCTCTGATTACATCAGGCACTATTGTCTCAATTGTTGATTAGTTGTTCTACGGCCATTGACTGCGATGGAAGTTACTCCAAGGAAGCATACGAAAGTTGTAACGCTGCACGAATACACTATAGCAAGCCTTACCAGTGAGGAAATCAAAGTATTATAGATTGGCCCGGAAACTCTCCTGATATAAATCCATTCGAGAATCTGTGGTGTATCTGCAAAGAACGATTTCGTAGATTTGACATACGAAGAACTAACATGTGCGCCTGGATACGAAAAAAAAGTAATGACGGAATTATTTGTTTTGTTTCAATTAATTTGCACAGCGGGGTGTAATATATATCTGTTTTTACGGAATTGATTATTATAATATTTTTGCAGTTGTGTGTTTTGTATGCTTTTTTACAGCATTGTATATGAAACAATAAGGATATTGAAGGTTTTACAAGTATTTCCAATATATATTTTTAGGAAACATAAGGAAGAAAGACGGCTTGATACTCACAAGAGAGACTGAATGTAAGAGAGAGAGAGAGAGAGAGAGAGGAAAACAGCGCATAACAAACTTAGTAAGTTTGAGTAAATGGATGGTAGATCAAAGCTTAAGAGTGGTAACAAAATAAAAACGCTTAATGAAAGCTAGAAAGGACAGGAAAATGTGGAGAGCCATGATACTCAATACGCGGTACTTGAAAGTCATGGCTTTAAAAAAGAGATAATAAATTCCTTTTGTAGATAAGGTCATAAGTGTATTACTTATGATCTTGAGGAGAGCACTCATTGTATTAAGTTGTACCAGACTAACTAAAACTTTGTCACCGATCCTAACGTTGCAATTAGCAATGTACTCGCACAGACGAATTTTCAAGTGTAATGAGTTGACACCTCACTTGAACGCTTCTTATTGTCGCCTCGTGTTAAATACGTTGAACAAATGAGAAACTGGGCGTCAACCGTAGAGCACTACTTAAGAGTCTTGCATGAGTCGCTTATGCAATGTTTGATCCACAATTGGTGCACAAATAAAATAGCCATGTGCTAAATAAAATTAAGCTTAGTAAACATTTGCGTTGTATGCTACCTTCCTCGAAGTATACTTAGAATATGAGTTCAATCCTTAATGGATGCATAAATCGCCTGTCTTTGTGTCAATTTATGCTGAGCTTGGAAATTGCGGTTAAAGATTCTTCAATATGTAAGAAGGAATTTGGGAGCATTCACCGAATTAAACAAGGAGACCATCCAGAAGAGATCCAGGAGATTCCGAAGTCGTCTGGACGCCGTGGTTGAAGACATTGGCGATTTTATTGAATAAATTTAAACTTTATTATTTCAAGATAGTTTTGTGTAATTTTGGTAAATATATCTTTTAAAATGTTATTTTCATTTCTGCGTAATTTATACAAGAATTTATCCATCGCACCCTATATACACTTTTTATATGTACGTTATATATATATATATATATATATATATATATTATAAATTAATTGATTTAAAATATGGTTTTTCCGCTACACAGTTGTAACCATGTTTCAAAAATGGAAGGTCGCTTGGGGATGAAATGGAACTAATGTCTTTAATTTAATTTACAAAATTAAATTCAGACCTTCCATTTTTGAAACATGGTTAAAACTGTAGCGCAAAAACCATATTTTAAATCAATTAATTTATAATATTAATGCTCTGTAAATTTACATTGAGCACTATTTTGTAAAAATAAAAATATCTATAAGAACATCGGATTATATATCTTACTGTTTTTTCTTTCTTTATATATAAGTGAACATAGAAGTCAACACTTAGAGGCGACAGTCTGTTTCATGCTATATGCAATCGTCAGGCCATTAAATAAATAAATTAAATAAGAAACAAAAAATAAAAACAAGCAATATAATTTGACCCAAATAGATAAACAAACGACTTCCGGTGAAATAACCGCCATATCAGAATACCCACAATGCACCACTAACCCGTATATATATAAATAGCCGAGAAAAATAACATTATATGTGGCATGACGATTGCATATAGCATGAAACAGACTGTCGCTTCTAAGTGTTGACTTCTATGTTCACTTTTATATTTACACACGCTCTATCTCTGATATTGAGCACTTTATTCCATAAATATAGCACACCTTAAGACTATATTTCTTTATATATATATATATATATATATATATATAAAGTAAACATTTTCATATATATATATTCTTACCTATATGTACACATATAAAGTAAACATCAAGATGTATACATAGTCCGCCCAACTTTTAAATTTTGCCGGTTTATATTTGTTTCTGTATACTCGGTTCGGGGATAGGTATCTATTGGCTGTTTCTATTTGCGTATGTATGCATTTATTTGTTCAGAGAGAGAGAGAGAGAGAGACAGAGTTATTACTGACCCTTTAAATTTGATTTTGTAAGCATTTAATTTAAATATGTGTTAACATGTTATTTTCACCCAATATTTTATCCATCGCACCCTATAGACACTTCTGTTATATATATATATATATATATATATATATATACACGCACATATAAAGTAAATATACACATACATACATACAGAGTCCGTCCAAAAATTGTATACACATTTCTGGAATAGAAAATCTCTTACAGATATTATGATACTAAATTTATTCAGACATCACGAGATTAATATAAGTTATGTTTGGACTCTACAATGACAAGTGTACTTCTTCAGGCGATGTAGATATAGATGTTGCACATTCTTAGTTTTACCTTTTGGTCCCTTTAAGAAGCTTCCTGAGCATAAAAAAAAAACAATTGTTTCTTATAACTTAATGTCTGCTTCAACAAATGTGAACATCATACTTGGCTACATCTAAAATACATTTGTCGCTGACATATATTCTATGATTATTGTATGACATGTCTAAACATCAGTTTATCTTGACTTGAATAAATAACCCACCCACATCTACCCTCTGACCTCATTTTTTCTATTTTAGCTTAGATCTGACTTTTCATTGGTTAATCAAGATCTACCCACAAGTATATTTTAATTCTCACTTTATGCCAACCTTTAACTTTCGAAAAGAGACGATTTGTTTTCAAATTTCCGAAATAAATAATTTTTTATCGCAAGTTATCTACCATCTACCATCGCCTGAAAAAGTAAAATTATAGTACTGAAATATGGAATCTTTTGTGTAGCGATGTAAAATATTTTGCTCTACTTTGTATTGAGCACTGCTTTTAAAAAAGTAAATGCAAAGAACTGTGGATTTTTAGCTCTTTTTTCTTTAACTTATTTGGTTATATATATATATATATATATATATATATATATATATATATATATATATAGAGAGAGAGAGAGAGAGAGAGAGTCAGATACACTCTTAAGCGATCATGTATCTTTTGATACATGACTGAGAGGCAGTCTTTTTTTGCCGCAATAAGTTGTCATTTCTTTCTGCGGTAGACCTGTTTCCATACAAGTTTATAGAACCCAGTCTGTCCTGCTATTTACCCATAGCTGGAGGGAGAAGAATAGGATTCATACCTTTCCCAAGGGTATTAGTTAGTGAATGTAATGCATTCGAGTGGAATTCGAACTCGGCTCTCTGATTCCTCAATCCGAGCAGTTATCCATTACTCCGCCGTGCCTCCATATATGTATAGAATCCGCCAAAAAATGTATACAGGCTACAGGAAACTAAAATAATACTAAATTCATTCAGTCATCAGAAGATTAATGCGGGATAGCTTTGGATTCTACAATCATAAAAGAGGCCCAAAATGGCGGCTTTTAGCTTCCAGATTTATCAGTACGGTGAACTATTGCTTAGACAACGTTGACCGAAATGTCCATGAATTTTCAATTTTTGTCTAAGGGCCAAAAAATGTAGTCGGTTTTCTGCGGTACACAGCGTCCTTTATGACTTCTTGATGCGAAAATACCACAGTAAAGAGTGTTATTGCAATTTGATAAAAATACGAAAGAAATTTTTCCTTTCTTGAACTATGTATACATTTTTGGCGGTCTCTCTGCGTGTTTATATATATATATATATATATATATATATATATATATATATATATATTACACACACAAGACCAAATGAGATAATATGGGTAGACAGGGAGATGCGTTTGTTTGCACCAGTTTTCATGACTTAAAAACAGAATTGCAAATTTTCGATTTTATTAATAATATAATGTCGCTATCATATCATATATATATATATATATATATATATATATATATGTATGTATGTATCATTCGCAGACATTGCTATTTCGCTGCATCACAGATCCTCAGGGCAACTAAACATCCGAAATGTCAAGTCAGGGCCGAAACCCAACCGATTTGGTGTCAATTGGATTTTCTGCACATAAGCAGAAAGAGACTGCTAATTCTAGCGTATTGTTTTTACGAATATAAACAAACGCTAGTCAGAGTGCTCGTATCCATTTTTACCGAAGAGCATTGGGTTTTAGCGTTGGCAACTGCTGTTTGTAGACTTAGACTGTCTCTCAAAAGTGCTCAATGGAAAATATATTATCAAGGGCTTATTTATATATATATATATATATATATATATATATATATAACATCCGATATAAGGGCAACTGTACTTTCATACAGTTCGATATTGTCGATTATTATCCCTCTATATCGAAGGATCTTTTCACTTTGGCCTTGCATTTCGCCCGGGAATACTCTAATATTTCTGAGAGTGAGGTGGACATCATCATGAAATGCCGAAATTCTGTTCTAATCTACAAAGATGAACAGTGGACCAAAAAGTCTTACAACAACAATTTTGACATTTCGATGGGTTCTCTGGATTCTGCTGAAGCTTCTGACCTGGTTGGATTATTTCTGTTGCATAATTTAAGTGCCTTTGATTGTCTGGATTCCGATAGTATAGGATTGTATAGAGATGATGGTTTATTAGTTGTTAAAAACTCCACTAAAATTAAGGTAGACCGTATTAGGAAAATGATTCATAGGGTATTTAAGGATTTAGGTCTTAGGACAATAGTCACTACTAATGTTAAACAAGTAGATTTTCTAGACGTCACCCTAAACCTTGCTAGCAACTCTTTCCAACCATATGTGAAGGTTAATTCCAATCCGATATACGTTCATCCAAATTCCAACCACCCCCCTTCAGTTATCAAACATATACCCTCTTCCATTGGATTTAGAATTAGCACTAACTCTTCTAACAAAGATGTTTTTAATAAGCATAGTGACTTTTATAATTCTGCACTTAAAAATAGTGGATACAAAGATATCACTATTCAATATAAAAACCCTGTTAACTACAACCATAATAAGAATAGACCTAGAAAGATCATCTGGTTCACTCCCCCTTTCAATATAATGATTAAATCTAAATTAGGACGTATGTTTCTAAAAATCATCAAGAAACATTTCCCTAACACTGAAACTAACCCACTTAGTAAAATATTTAATCCTAATACCCTTAAATTAAGCTATAGTTGTGCAGATAACCTAGAGAAAATCATTAAAAAACATAACAACATAGTCTTTAACAAGTATAGGGATTCAAAAAGATCGATTACTCAAAAGGTTACTAACAGAAATACTAAATATAATGACACAAATAATAATTTATGTAATTTTAGGTATCCTAATAATTGTCCACTACAAAATAACTGTGGAATTAGTTCTGTAGTCTATCTTAGTACTATCTCAACTATTGAGAATCCAAATATAAAGAAGTTTTACATTGGTAGCACAATGAATACATTCAAAGAACGCTGGCGGGGGCATATGCAATCTTTCAATAACTGTGACTATAGGTACATGACTTCATTGTCCAAGTACTTTTGGAATCTAAAAGAAAAGAACAAAACACCTACGGTTAATTGGACATTGATTAAGAAAGCCCGGACATGTAAATCCCTATATTCCTCATGTTACCTGAGTCTTAACGAAAAATTTGAAATTATTAGATTTAAAAACAAGGCTGATCTCTTAAATCAAAGATATGAACTAACGGTTAATTGTAAACACCGTTATAAATTTAACTTATTATAGGGGTCGTATACTTTAAATGATAATGATATGTAGCTGTAAGTTTAATAGATTATAACTTTTATTGCCTAATGGTCAATCTGACGATATGAATGTGTATGGTATAACTACATAATGTTATTCATTTTTCTGTATGTGTATGTATATATATATGTTTGTATGAATATAGTTATATTGTGTACCTAAATTTATTTACGTATATTTATGTTGGTATGAATGTGTTTTTTTTTTGTTTTTTTTATGTATGTATTTTAGGATACGTGTATTTTTGTGTTTGTATGTATATCGAAGTATGTCTATGCCTATGTATGTGTATGTATGTCTGTATGTTTATATATGTTTTTGGTCAAATGTCTTTGCATTTATGTGTATGTACGTATATATGTGTATTTGTTATTATTGATAGGTATTTTTATGTAGATATTTATGTGTATGTATATTTCTGTATGTGTGTATGCATGTATGTATGTGTATATATATATATATATATATATATATATATGTGTGTGTGTATATGTATGTATGTATGTGTATGTATATATATGTATATATGTGTGTGTGTGTTTACTTATGTAGGTCTGCAGTTGTATATATGTATGTTGACACCTACTGTATATGAAATTGTTTATGTGTACGTGTAGGTAGGGAAACTTGGGTATGTCATTACGGCCACATGGGTTAGTATATATGTGTGTATATATATTTATATTTGTGTATTGCTGTGTATATATGTATTTATTTGTAAGTATGTGTACACATATTTGTGTGTATATTTGTGGGTACATATATGTATATGTGTATGTATGTGTATGTGTACTTGATACCACGGAAATGTATACGTATGTATATGTATGTATGTGTAGATATTTCGGTGTGTATGTATGTATGTATATTTATGTATGTGTGTGAGTATGTGTGTATGTGTATGTATATATGTATATGTATGTGTATATATATATATGTATATATGTGTGTATATGTATATATATGTATATGTATGTATATATGTATATATATATATATATATATTTGTATGTGTATGTATGCGTATATGTGTGTGTGTGTGTATATATATATATATGTATATGAGGTGGACATCGTAGTTACCGATGGGTGTTGACTTTAATGTCCGATTTTTATATTTACATACACTATTTTAATATATTAAATAATATTAATTTTAATCATTTTTATCTTTTTATATTTACTCGCTTAAGTTAGATTTCAATAGGTTGTTAACATTCATGCAATGACATTTTCTGTCTTAAATATTTATCGGTTGTGGTATCCAACTGTCTGGGTCAATGTCTGTGGATGTGTGTGCATGTATTTATATGTATCTATGTGTATGGAAAGTGCATCCACATTTAATTGTGTATGTATGTACGTGTGTGTTGGTTTCCCTTCTCCCACTCCCCCCCTTTTTTCATGACAGACCGTGGAGATGTTCTCTGTCTTGTCTCTTTTTGTGTGTGTATATGTCTTGGTGCTTATATATTAGAATCTGACTGCGTTTGTTTTACGCGTGAGTTTGGGACCCCATTTACACACCATGAGGATTAAAATGTATACATTGTAAAAAGACCGGATATTAAATAAAGGTAAAGTAACTTCAATGAAAAAATAAATTGAATAACATATATATTTCTTCTTTTCTCCTCAGTAATTTTATAGTTGTAAACTTGATAGCGAATCAATGTTAAATTTTGATTTTGTAATTAGCAGATTTAAATTTTAATATTAAATTTTATCATATAATTTAGTAATTATTCGTTGGAATAAATTCTTTTTTAATACTATCCATATTTTAAACATCTGAATAGATATTATAACATGACTTCGTTATCAAGCTTTTTGAATTTTCCTATACTTGTGTTTTGATTGGTCCATCTAGCCTTTGTAACAACATTTTCCCCTTGCGTAGGACTGTTAATTAATTTGAAACTTTTAAAACCATTTATTTTACATTCAACGTCATCACTTGATAAGACACCCAGGGTGTTGAAACAAAATGGCTATTTTTGTAGTGATTTTATAACATATTTATGTTATAAAATTTTTTTTTAAATAAATAATTATATCTGCTCTACTTTGTATTGAGCACTCTTTTAAGAATAGTAATTGTTGGTTATTGGAATTCATTCCATATACACCAATCATATACTTGGGTGTGTGTGTATATATATATATATATATATATATATATCGTCCAGCCCGCAAATCCATCCAATATAGCTCTACATCCATCAATAAAAATTGCTGTTGAGAAATTCATTTGCATGGACTTCTTTGCCCAACTCCCAGGTTTCTTTTCTCTCTGAATTTCTGGGATGAAGAGTTATTATTTACACTATTTAGATTCGGTCTATTCTGCTTATCACCGTTGTTATTACAAGGTTTCTGCCATTGTGTACCTCGGTCTTCATCAGGTACATATCAATCTGAATAACCTACAGGGAATTCCAAACGGAAACCTTTATAGGTAGACTGTTCTCGTTCCACTGTCTATGTCTAAGGATATCTTGTCTAGTTCATATTTCTTTAGAACTGCTCAGTTATTGTCGCCGTTCTCCATTGTGTCCATGTACACACTGCTCGTCCCAGGGATTGAACTGACAAATTTCACAAACAAACTTTTTAATCCACTAATAGCAACAACGGAGATAGAACAATAGATCGCATGTAAATAGAGCAAACATTTGCAGTAAATCTAAATCTAGTAAAAATAAGCTCACAACTCAAGAGCATCGAGCAAAGACAGAACTTGATCACCGAGAATATGTGTGTGTGAGAGATCCGTTTGCTTTACGACTTTTTTCCTGTAGTCACCTATAAAAATCGATTGTATGAAAATAACCGAATGCAATTCGATTCTCATCAATTACTATTGGAAGTAATACGAAGCAGTTTTTAGTAACAGCATTATATATATATATATATATATATATATATATATATAACGACTATCTCTTGTTTTAACATATACAGCATCCCGTGACTTGGACACGTTTCAGCTGATTTGTTTCGAGAGGAAAGAAAATCGGCTGGGATTATTTATTTGCTTTGTATGTCATCTGTCGAGTTCCGATCTCCATTAAAATAGCCAACGCACGGAACCCTGGGAAATCTTTCGCTTGAACAGATCTTTTCTGTTTTAGTTCGTTTATTTAACTCAAACATTTTCAGTAAATGATTCATCTTTCATGTGGAATCGTTTTTTTATTTATTTATTTTTATTTAAACCAGCTTTTTATTTGTTTTATAAAATAATACACCAATCTATTATATATAAAAACAAACAAAAAAAAAAAACACTATTTTTTTCCAGATGTCAAAATTTTATAAATTCGACCGGAGAAAAACAAAAAAAAAACAAAAACAACATACGGGCTTAAAATAAAATAAACAGATAAAAAGTATTGAGAAAGCGTATATATATATATATATATATATATATATATATATATATATATATATATATGATTGTTTAAAATATCGTCTCAACGACTAATTCTCTAATACAGCGTTCCTCCGGGTTCTCAACAGCTGTGGAATTATACCATTAACAGACTACAGAGTGCATGCTTAGCTGGGTGGTAAAACAACCAAACGGTGCAACTTTCCATATAAATGCACACAGACACACATAAACGATCAATAGTTACCTATCTTTGAACCAAGTAAATGCATATAGACGCAGATATAAACAACGAATATTTATCTATTCCTAAAATAAGTAAAATGCTTACATACTGAAATATGAACGACGAATCCTTGGACCAAGTAAATGTTTACCGATGTCAATATAAACGGCCAAACTTTACCTATTCCAGAAGCAAGTAAATTCTTACAGGCGAAAATATAAAAGACGAAAGTTTACCTATCCCTAATCTAAGTAAATGGTTTACGATGTTAATGTAAAAAACAAAAAAAACAAAAAAAAAAAACAAAAACAAGAGTTAGCTATCATGGAAAAAGATTAATGCTTACAGTCACAAGTATAAATGAACAATATCTTTTCATCTCTGAATCAAGTAATTGCTTATAGACGCTGATATCAAGGACGAATATTTTTTTCCATTCCTGAACCAAAAACTGCTTATATTCAAAAGTATGGACGACCAATATTTATTTATAATTTCTCGAACGAATTAAATGCTTACAGACGCAAGTATAAACGGCCAATAATTACCCATCCCCAAATAAATGTTTACACTTGCTAATATAAACGTTTTACTTATTCCAGAACCGAGTTCAACGCTTAAAGAGGCAAATATAAACTACTAATAATTATCTATTCCTGAACCAAGTCAGTGTTTACATATGCAAACATAAATGAGTAGTTACTTATTCCAGAACAAAGTAAATCTTTCTAGATTCAAATATGAAAGAAAATATTTAACTTTATGAGAAGGTTCCGGGGATGGGGAAAACACCGGTCTTCACCGGCGGTGTATAAATACGGCCGGTCTCGGACTCGGGAGTTTGTTAAGTCAATTTTACTTGACGCTGTGAACAGGATTTGTTTTACCTACCAGAAGATTGAATTAGTAATTGCTACCAGTCGGACATTTAATTAAAATGGCTTCAGGACAAAGCAGTAATGAGCCTTACCTGAAAATGGTTCAACAGGTTTACAGAGGGAGAATAACGAACTTCTGGCGTGCAGAGAAAATACGTGGAACCGGTCCCACACTAAGAAACCGGACAGACGTGTCATTGAACAGGGCTGCACAGACGGGGACTAGACTCTGTAACGATCCCATGAGTCAGTGAACAAACACATGTGCGGCCTAACAGACCTGGCAGAAATCGGTAACGAGTTGCGAATGGCTTGCTCGAAAGAAGTAAACAGATTGTTGTTCGACCTAGTAGGACCCGAAGCCCTCAAATTGGCCACGGAGGAACAACTCCTACAACACATAAGAGTTATTGCGGTAAGAGGTCTACATAAAGAAGTACATAGACATAGATTCCACAACGTGAGACAGCACGAAGGGGAGGGGCTCACTCAATTTTTGGCAAAACTACGAGCTCATGCGAGGTTTTGTAACTTTACTGTTCAGTGTCCGAACGAAAGTTGCCAACAAGTTGTAAATTATTCAGAGGACATGGTAGTTGGCCAACTCGTCGCCGGGCTGGCGAACAAAGAATACCAAAACAAGCTATTAGCCGAAGCTAATATACTAACAACGGTGGAACAGAAGTTCCACAGACTGGTTAGTTTGGAAACAACAGACACATCGGCTCCCCACTTAAAAAACAGCCTAAACCACCACTCAACGTTTGGCTCAGTGAGGTCAGAGCGGGAGCAATCCCAAGGTGGAGAGACACCCAGGACCCCTCGGAGCAAGCCGTGCGACGGATGTGGAAGGACATCACAACCCATCGGGCTGAGAGGACGGAAGAACTCTCCGGCGAGGGAACTTCGATGCCATAACTGTGGAATTGTTGGGCACGTAAAAAAGGTGTGTCGAAAGCCAAAGATGGCTGCTGTCGCGGAGTCGACGAATAATTCGACGGCATATCAGTAGAGAATACTGAGCAGTAGAGGGAAGGAAAGCCAAGCATCTCATGGACGAAAACGAGGATCAGCAGGAATACCACACCTCGCATGGAGCACGGGTAAATTTCAAAGAACCCACCCCTCTGAGCCACCACTCTCTAGAAATTAGGATCTCTCTGATGCCAGTCCCATGCCAAATTTGGGCGAACTCTGGACAACAGGACTTGTTATCAGACACCCCATATTCAAGCCGTCACGGACACTGGTGCTCAGACATGCTCAAGTGGCCCTGAAATACTGGAAGTATTAGGATGCACTAGCGATATGCAAGTCCCAACCAGCCACAGGATACGTGGAATCACCTACGACCTATTACGTATTAAGAGTGTGATCTTCACGCGTATCGTGGTCGGTCATAAGGAAACCAGGCAAGTCGTTTACGTATCTCAAAACAAGTCGACATTGAAAGACCGAGAACTAATCCCTCGCGGCTTCCCAAATCAGATGTCGAAAACTGTGGCGTCGATCGCGGATAACGGGATAGCACCATGTGGGTGTCCCCGAAGAGAGACGGTTCCGAGTAAACCTGCGAGGATCCTGTTTGCCCTATTGCAAGTAATCAGGAACGCCTAGAACAGTGGTTACGGGAGCACTTCAAATAAGTGCGTTCAACACTAGTACCCATCAACCGTTACAAGTGATGACAGGAAGGCCACTGGACATAACGTTCGCCCGGGGAGCGAAACCATCAGCCGTACACACACCAATTCCAGTCCCCCATCATTGAAAAAAGAAGGTGAAAGAGGACTTGGATAGGGACGTTGCACTGGGCATCATCGAACCGCTGCCGGCAGGCACGCCTACAGTTTGGTGTTCTAGGATGGTGGTCGCACCAAAGAAGGATGGCTCAACTAGAATGACGGTGGACTTGCAGAAATTGAACGCCGTAACGATGAGGGGATCCCATCACACTCCGTCCTGGTTTAACCAGGTCTCCGGCAGTACTAGAAGCATGGAATGGGTACCACAGTTTACCGCTCTCCCCAAAGGCCTGAGAAGCAACTACCTTCATAATGGAATGGGGACGTTATCGGTACCTTAGAGCACCCCAAGGTTTCCACGCATCATGGGATGGATACACTCGCCGGTTTGATGACATTACAGTAGACATGCCTCGAAAGACTCGTTGCATCGACGACACACTTCTCTGGGATGAAACCATGGAATCGGCTTTGTGGCACACCCATTGCGGCAGAAATGGAATCGTCTTCAATCCTGAGAAATTCGAAAGTCGAATTTTCCGGCTTTTAATAACGGTTGACGGCGTTAAACCAAACAAAAAAATGACTGAGGCCATTCTCAACTTTCCGACCCCAACGAATATCACAGGTGTTAGATCCGGGTTTGGACTGGTTAACTAGGTATCGTACGCGTTTTCACAAACCGAGGTCATGGCCCCTTTCGAGAATTATTACGCACGAAGGAACGCAAATTCTATTGGGATGGTACCTTAAACAATCTTTTCGAGGAGTCAAAAAGAAACATCGTTCGGAAGATTGAGGAGGGGGTAAAAACATTCGAGATGAACAGGGCGACATGCCTCTCGACCGATTATAGTAAAACTGGCATCGGGTACTTTCTCTTTCAGAGACACTGCCACTGCCCAATAGAGGAGGGACCAAACTGCGGTAGGGACCACTGGAAAATCTCGTTACTCTCCTATAGAGGGGGAGGACCTGGCATTGATATACGGATTGGAATCTTGCAGGATGTTTTTACTGGGATGCCCAGATTTACTGGTTACGTAGACCACCAACCACTAGTGAAAATATCCTCAAATCAGATCCTTGAAAACATCAAGAATCCTCGTTTGTTTACGTTCAAAGAACGGTCGTTAATGTACAGGTTTCGAATTAAACACGTTCCGGGGAAACTTAACGCCAAACCTGACTGCACCTCCAGATACCCGACACCACCAGGACACTGCAGATCAAAGACAATCGACACAATCCAGCAGATCGAGGTGGCCATGCAAGCATCAATCATAGCCGCGTACGCGCATGATCCGAAACTACGCGCGATAACCTGGGATAGAATTGTGGCGGCCATGGCCACCGTCGAATGTTAGCAACATACATACAGGATGGATTCCCGGAGTCACGCCACGAACTACCGCCGAAAGTACGACAATTCTGGCCGATGGCAGAACAATTATATTGTTTGGAGGGGGTACCCGTAAAGGGGGACAAAATTCTGATACCAAAGCAGCTTAGAGCTGAGGTACTGGAGGCACTGCACTCCGCTCATGAAGGTGTGAATGGGATGTTGGCTAACGCTAGACAACGATTATTTTGGCCCGGTTTAGACGCCAGCATTCGACAAACAAGGGCGCAATGCTGAAGATGTAATTCTGTTGCCTCGTCCCAGCCAAGAAAACCCCTAATACCACCCTCAAACCCAGAATTCCCATTTCAAAAGACAGTCACAGATCTATTTGGCATGCATGGGAAGAGTTATATGGTATAGGCAGACCGATATACCGGTTGGATAGAAGTGGCCACACTACCATCAGGGATGGCTGCAGCAGTATGCGACGCATTCAGGGGCTGGCTCTGTACATACGGTGCACCGGAGAAGATATCGTCAGATGGACGGCCACAATTCGACTCGCTAGAATATAAGTCATTCCTGGGAGACTGGGGTGTAAAGAAACGCATATCGTCCGCACATTATCGCCAGAGCAATGGCCGGGCTGAGCTGGCCGTAAAAACAGCTAAAAGAATCCTGATGGACTGCCTTGATGTTATGGCCACCTACGCCACGATCGGGCGGCACGAGCCATGATGACACATAGGAATACACCCCACCAGGACCTCGGGTTGTCACCAGCGTAGATGTTATACGGTCGAACAATAAAGGATCACCTCCCCATACTTCGCGAGAAGCACCAGATTCATAAACGCTGGACGAAAACCAAGGAATTGAGACAGAGGGCGATGGTGAAAAGGCACGTGTTAAATCAAGAACAATACAACACGCAGTGCCAACCCCTCCAAGAGCTTCAGGTTGGTGAATCGGTGCGAGTGCAAAATCAAGAGGGACCATATCCACGACGGTAGACAAAAACAGGGAAAATTGTTGAAACTCTGGGCAACAGGCAATACCGGATACGGTTAGACGTAATCATCGTTTCCTCTTGCCAGTTGCGGATACGCCAGACTATTCACCCGATCACCCACATTCTCAACCACCTCCCCAAAGGCCAAAGCCAGAGGACAGCGAATCTCTGTACGACATACCTGAAATAATGAACGTGAGGCGACAGACGATGACGTAGTGATGGCATACGACGCAGAGATGGAGGTGGAAGAGAACCAACAGCCAATCAGCTATACACCAGCGAGTCCGACCCCACGACGCAGCATGAGGGTAACACAGCCACCAAGACCACTATCCCCACGAATGCGAGGAGCGACTCACGACTACTCGGAATTATCCCGACAGGTGACCACAAAACATGGGTATTGCGGTCATAGGAGAGAGGACATGTAGAGAAGGACGACGATTGGTGAGACAGGTCCCGGGGATGGGAAAACATCGGTCTGCACCGGCGGTGTATAAATACGGCCAGTCTCGGACTCGGGAGTTAGTTAAGTCAACTTTACAATCCCCGAAAGAAGTAAATGTTTACAGACACAGATATAAACGACCAATACTTACCTATCCTTCAAACACGTAAATGCTATTGCTGTTTAAAAAACAAAAAAAAAACGGAGAGGTGTGTAAACTGGACGATAGGCATATTTTTGTACGCCGATGGAGATAAAATAAAAATAATAAATCAACTTTCAGAATTTAGGCGGAGAGTGTAAAGAGTTCAAGTAAACAATAAAAGGAACCGGAAACCTAATCTTTAACAGGAAACAAGGGATAAACCTCTACTCGTTCTATAAAGATTGGGGAGGAGTGTGAACCTATCTACTCCTACCGAGAAAAAAAATAAATGAATTAGTAAATAAAATATTACAGTTTAGATAGAGACGGTGAAAGGAGAGAGCTAAAGAAGACTTTTGAAGGAACCGGAAACACATTCGTAAACATGAAGCAAGGGATAAACATCTACTCCTGTTCAAAAGATCAAGGAGGAATGTGAAACGGACGATAGGTGAAGCATCTACTACTATTGAAGAAAAATAAATAAATAGTTAATACACTTTTCAGAGATTTTAGATGTATAGGGTCAGTCTAGTCTTTTGCGTTTACTTTGTATAAATGTTCTTGAGAAAGGCATGGATCTAATTGTTCTCCCCCTCCAGCTATGATTTAAATAGAATTATAGATTCGGCTTTTAAGCCTGTTGGAAGCCAGTGTAGAAATCAAATCTAATATAATAAAGATAGAAATATCTGTTGAGAGCCATTATTGTTTACATTCTAAATGGACATGATTTTAAGAGAAAAAAAGTTAGGATTTCGACTGCAGATTTTTATAGCAAGTTGGCTTTCCCCAGTTGAATGATTGTCACAGCATGAAATTTCTACTTTCGTTTTCCCCTAAAATTACTCTCTAAATTATGTTAGATAAACGTCGTCACTGAGTGCTAGACTGACGTGTCTTTGTGCCAGACTTGGCATACTAAACAGCCGTATATACCACAAAAGCCGCGCTATAATAAAAAAAAAAATGGCATAAAAACACAGCTGAGCATATTCAGAGCCAGACGCATCGACAATTAACACTTCCAATTGGACGAGGCCAAATTTATTTTACAAGTATCATCAATCTCTAAGTATGAATTTCTGACCAGTATTTCTTTAATTTTGCATTGTTTCTATTATCGCAACGCTCAGGAAATTTTTACATTCAATGACCGTTAATTAACCGGAAATAAAAAAAAAATGCTTAGAAAGTTAACATTATGAAATGGACAAAGTCCGACAATTATTTAAAGACATTTTTTTGTTTATACATTCTTTTTATAGATACAAATATTTAAGTAAATGCTCTGTTCATAATAAACAGTATTAAACACTTACCGGCCTGAATGTCCGAGAAATTTTCACTGAAAATATTCGTCCTTCGACAGGATTCCAACCTGTATCGTATGCGCAACCGTCATATAGCCTGACGTGCTTTTACCGATTTCGCTACAGAGGAGTGTTTCGGTTAGCAAAGTCAATTTTACTGTTTTTAAACTACAATTTTCCATGATTTTCTCACGGACATTCATATCTGCTCGATGCGTATCCAGATGTCAACAAATTACGTCGCACATTATGAAATGGACAAATTCCGACAATTATTTTTTTATGTTTGTAAATATTAAATATTTATAATTTTTTAAATATTTGTATCTATAAAAAGAATGTATAAACAGAAAAGTGTACATTATTTCATTTATGAAATTCAGACAACATGAGACATGAGACAATTATATCAACAACGATTATATGTAAACATGTAACAATTATACGATAACTTGTTAAAATTAGTAGATATTGACAAGATATTCGAATAGTATGAGACTTATTATATCTGCTAACACTAGACGAAGGCAAGCAAGAGATATACGGTGAAAGAAAAACTCGTTACAAATTAATAATAACTTAAAGGTCGATCTATGAAATGCAGATATCTTTAGAGTATTATCTCATCATTTTCTTTTCCGCTATTTTTCCTAACATTTGCTTTTGAACGATATTTTCAGTCTTCAAAATAGCAGAAAACATCTGCAATAAAGAGACATCTTTATAGAAAATTTCAATTTGCATCCCATACAACGGAAGTCGGCGTCTACGTAGTCTTCGTGGCATCATATTAGTGCCAATACTGCACATATTTAACAAGATGACGGAAAACCATTTTGTGGTAAAATAAAAATAAAAAATGGCTGCAAATGCAATTACTAGAGTTTAAAATCAATATCATTAAAGATTAAATCTTCATCTGGTGCCGATTCGTACAGACACAAATACACACACACGCATTATATATATATATATATATATATATATATACACACACACAGTGTCCGCCAAAATGTATACTCACTTCAGGAAAGGAAAACATTTTGTAGTATTATCAAATTGCGGTAACTTTCTTTAATGTAGGACGTTGCGCATCACAGAAAATTGACTACATTGACAAACCCTAGACAAGAAATTGAAAATGCAAGTACAGTAATCCCACTTGATACTTTGGCCAATGTTGCCCAAATTTCGCTGTACTAATAAATGTTTGAAAGATAAAAGCCACCATTTTGAGCATCACTTGCGATTGTAAAGTCCAAAGATAACTTGTATTAATCTCGTGATGTCTGAATAAATTTAGTATCATAATATCTGTACGAGATTTTCTATTCCAGAAATGTGTATACAATTTTTGGACTGACTGTATGTATGCGTGTGTATCAAAATGTTTACTGTATATATGTGTACGTATATATAAACAGAAGTGTGTATAGAGTTCGATGGATAAAATATAGGGTGAAAATAATATGTTAACAGATATATTTAAAGTAAATGCTTACAAAATCAAATTTAAAGGGTCAGTAATAACTGAACAAATAAATGCATACTGTTACGAACTGGTAGCATATAGATGAACCACCGGTTTAAAAAAAAGGAAAACGTGGGATCCTTTCTTGGTCTTCACTCAGAAATGGAAGCGACACAAGGGAGTCAACGAAGAAGAGACACAAGACGATGGATTTCAAAATAAAACATTAATTAATAAATATATAAACAGGTAAAGAAAGAAAAAAAAAGAAAATTCATTTGACAAAGGGGAGGGGGACCATGAAAGAACAGAAGGCGCGAGCGAATACATATATATATATATATTATATATATATAAAGATCAAGCCAAGAGAATCAGCTTATCTGTCAGTCGAGTTGATATTCTGATTCGCCGAAGCGAGAGTTCTTATGGAACAAGAATATTTTGGTCGGGCGGCAATTTTCCTGGGTTACTTTTCTTTCGGAAGTGTTTGGGGTCGACAATATCTCGTACAGGCGTTTCGTTCGGTCGATCCAGTCTCATAGCAGTCCTTTCATTTCTAGTCGACAGACTTTGCTGTCTTTTTCATCTCATTGGGCAGTCTATTTAGAATCGGGACGATTTTGCCCAGCGACGTTCATCTGCAACTGGTCAGACGGAAACTGAAAATCCTTTTTTAGATTTTAGCTGTCCCCAAAGACAGTCACGTGGGTTCTCTTCGTCCTTGGCCGGATACGCAGGAGAATGGGGTGCAAATGACGCAGTGTTTTTGTGATGGCCAAAATTTCAATCCACGCTTAGTATGGTCTGATCACGTGAATCGCAGCAAGAGATCCTGATGGTGCCTGGAATTCACTTATGGTCAACCGCCTGATAGCTGCGAAATTTTGGAACCAGGTCATTCTTGCGTCGGGTTACTTCAAAGTTCATGAGCCTTTGGTCTGTGGGTGGAAGAGTAGGTAAAGAGGAAAATAATTTGTGAAGAGAAGAGGAGGGTATGGCTGATCATGGAACATATTCGCTCGCAAGTTGAAAGCATTGGATTTTATCTATTTTTATTTATTTATTTATTTTTCTTTTATAACTAGCTAATTTTCAGCTAGAATTTGAGATTATACTTTGGGTGCTTTTTAGCCTTACGCCTATATGGTTAATGAAATTGTGGCTACGTCACAATACATACCCTAATACAAACAGCCAAAAGGTACCTATCCCAAAACCAAATAAAAATATACAGAAACAAATATAACCCCCCAAATGTTACCGATCCCTGTAACAAGTAAATGCTTACAGAATCAAATTAAACAGTCAGTATTACCTACCCACTGAACAAATAAATGCATCCATACGCTAATATAAACAGCCAATAGTTACCTATCCCCGAACCAAGTATACAGACACAAATATAAACCACCAAAATTTAAAAGTTGGGCGGACTCTGTATGTATATATCTAAATGTTTACTTTATATGTGTACATATAGGTAGGAATATATATATATATATATATATATATATATATATATATATGTTTACTTATATATATATATATATATATAAAACGTACATATAAAAAGTGTATATAGGGTACGATGGATAAATTCTTGTATAAATTACGCAGAAATGAAAATATTTTGAAAGATATATTTACCAAAATTACACAAAAATATCTTGAAATAATCTCTGGATCTCTGCTGGATGGTCTCCTTGTTTAATTCGGTGAATGCTAATAAATTCCTTGCTTTAAGTTCCTCTTTGGTGTTACAAGAGGTTTTCTTGGTCTCTCGCTAAACTGCGCCCTACACACAATAATGAAGTGGGTTGCAGTCTGAGGAGCTAGGTCGCCAGATGTAAAGGGTGATGCATTCTGCTTGTGTGGCATCGTGCAGAGTCGTTTTGCCAGATAGAGGGTCTTCAAGCAGCCACCCTCTTGACCCAGGGCAGAATTGTCTCCTGAAAGCACTTGATGTAGGCCACCGTGTTGAGTCTGGATTCTTCGTCAAATACGAGAGTGAGAGTTCTTTTCGTATCAGAACGATAACAGTGAGTTTTCCGATCTGCTTTACCTTAGTAATCAGCATTAGACTCATCCAACTATTTCCGAATCTCTGTAATGTCCCCAGATTAACACCCAAACACTCTAAAATGTTCGTATTAAAGCTACTGTCGCATGTATCTGTGTATTTTAAATTATCATGGATTGGACCACGTAACCATTTTTGTGCAAATAGGGCCTCATAATCTAGATTGCATTGTTTCAATTCTGTTGTAGTTCGTACCATCTTTTCTACCAGAAGTGTGTTCCCCACTGTCCGCAAAGATATTTTGCCTACCCTGTAATAAAATGTAGTTATTCATCGTTATAAATGTCAGTATAATGCTGACTATGTGGTCAATACTATTAAACAGCTGGAGGTGAGAAATACTCAAAATGTGCCGGGCCCTATTGACAGGCAGATGTCGTTAACATTCTGGCACTCACAGACATATGTCTACCATTGTTGGACATTTATTAACTACAGATACCTATAGAAACTACTATTCAGAAGAGTTCTTCTGTGCTGCACAAGGGAATCGGCCAAAATACCATCTGGATGTTCTAGAAGCTGCAGTTATTAATACACAGCGTCCGGCTCTGTGCAGATAGAGGGAACTTAAACAGAAACTCGATTTATTTGGGGAATCATTAACTCATTCAAGATTCAATTCTCTTATTGTCCTATTTTAAGATCAACTTTTGAGAAAGCATTTCTTCATCAGTTTATATTACTTCTGACGAAATATTGGACAAAAGGCACATTTATCTTAATCGAGATTATATTTTGAGATTAGAATTTAATCCCAATTTTAAAATTATTTTTATATATTTGCCTATGTCTGAGATGAGATATAAAAATAACGTATAAACAGAAAATGTTTGAACCCAGTAAAAATAAAATAAAAAAACTTAATAGCAGTATATTATTCGAATTATTGTCCTCATCTTTGTCGCCATATTTATTACAACGTTTTGGCCGTTGTACGCTCCAGCCTTCCTCACGTGGTTGAAATGTCGAACTGAACCCTTCATTTCGCTCAAGGACACATGGCACAGTGGATAAAGGTGTTAGTTAGATCCCGTGACAGGACCCAAAGAGTGTGAGTTCAGTACCCGGTTATGGCAGTGAAGAAATTTCAGAGGAAAATTAACAGGAGGTAACTGATAACTGACATCCATTAAACATGGCACGTGAAACTATGATAGAACAGTCTACCCCAGTGAGCGAAATAAAGGGTTCAGTTCGACATTCCAGCCACCTGAAAAAGGCCGGAGCGTACATCGACCGAAAAGTTGTAATAAATATGGCGACAAAGATGAGGACAATAGTCCGAATAATGTAAGTAATGTACGTGGTGCCTCATCTCAAAAATATAGACAGCAATATCTTGTCTATCATCTTTAATGAAACATTTATAAAAGAGGGATTGCTGCCTAAATATTATATATATATATATATATATATCAAAATTTGTGTATACATATATATATATATATATATATGTGATGGATTGCTGCCTAAATATTATATATATATATATATATATAAAATCAAAATTTGTCAGTATATATATATATATATATATATATATATATATGTATTTATATAATATTAATTGTGAGCGATCATGGCTCTCTACAACTTCCTGTTTTTCTCTTTGGCTAACCATTCACATGTAGCACGGTGTTTTCCGGTCGTTTTGTCTTCTCTTTGTCCCTCCGATTGTTAAATTCTCCAGGCCCTCTTTCCACCTTAGAAATTTCACCTGTTTATTTCTGTAAGTATACGTTACCTTGCAGTTCCTATTTCTATTAATAGGATCTTCTCTTGCGCTTCTAACCTGCGGATCTTTCTTCTGGCTGACTCTTTCCTTTCAACTGCGATCTTCATAAATTTAAATGCAAATTCCATCTTCATTTTCTCTTTTCTTGAAACTTGTTCTTTTATTGACCTTTCTACTAATTATCGTTTTCTAATATTCTCAGTAACCCCTTGCATCTTAGTGGCTTTATCGCCTTGTTCGGGTTAAAATAAATAATAAATAAGACTTCCTCGTTTCTCTCATGCTCTGCCCATGTTTTTCTCGGCATTCATCAACCACCTCTCACTCGCTTCAAGTCATTTCTTCACCTATAAAGAGATTTTCTTGCATTTACCTTAACGACAGTGTCAAAAAAATGATTATTTGCTAAGCTTCGGTAAAGTACATAAGTACAGGGTACCCAAAAGGGATCGAACTCAATACCCAGCGGTAATGATATACGAGACTATATTTGTAACCTTATCGGTCAGCGAGGCGGTTCGTATATAAAGAGTTGAAACAACAAAATCGACTCTTTCCTACTTATCTCATAATACCAGAGTAACGTTGTGTGTCAGATAAAGACTGTAGACTTCTACAAGTTTTCAAATATTTAAGTTTAGAACGGTCGTGGTGTCGACATCAGCACCTTCACAGTTTTGACGTGTTATTTTCTGTGATGCCGTAATACAGACCGTTATAGAATTACTGTCAACTGTTCTAACGTAAAACATCCACAACTTATCGATATATTTAACACAAGAGCGATTCAAATACCAAAATCGTCACCATCGTCTTTTTTATGTTATGCCTTTTATAGAAAGACCGTCGGCCGTTATCCTGTTCAGACGCAGGCGTAGACACCGATATTTTGTCAAAGAAGATACATATAAATTATCCAAAGAATTCATACATAGAAAAATAAAAATTCTAAAATGTCTACCTATAAAAAATAAATAAATTGCAATCCCAGTTCAAAAACTGATTTCGCATCCACCTCATCTCGAAGATTAGGTCGGTAATATCCAAATATTACATACTTACGCATAGCTAAGATAATCTGTGAAGAAGCTCACATATAAAGTTAAAGATAGACTTATTATGACAAACAAAAGAAAGATCAATAAGAAAATTATATCGATCCGAAAAGAATCATCGACTGATAAGCCAATCCTTAAAATTCTCTTGGAGAATTTCTAAATTCAGATAATTGTCGAAGTTTCTTCCAAAGCAGACACGAGACAAGCTTGTTAACCGCCGTTCTTGAGGTAGATACCAGCTATTAGTAAATAAGTATAGATATTTAGTAAGAGAATTATATATATTATTTATAATTTTTTAATTATTTATAAGTATAATATATTTATTTATATACGAATTCTTCATTTATGGTTAAAACATAGCATGGCA
Organism: Acanthosepion lycidas; assembly: GCA_963932145.1. Lineage (NCBI taxonomy): Eukaryota > Metazoa > Mollusca > Cephalopoda > Sepiida > Sepiidae > Acanthosepion > Acanthosepion lycidas. The sequence goes on from OZ010572.1 coordinate 130,473,164, forward strand.
CATGGTCGAAATCGTAGGCCACATAGAGTATATTGAAGTAACGTTAATAGTAGTTAGCGAGAATAATTTGCTGAGATTTTCTCTATGATAGGTGCTCCAAAGATTTTCTACCTCCGTTCTGTTGTGATCCATTTCTTTTAAAGATGTGGCCTATCATGGCTCTCCATAAATCCTGTATTTTGTTGTTCTAAATAACACTTACCTTTCCATGTCCTAACATATACACAATTCCATAAAATGAAATTGTTTAGCACGCTTTACACTAATAATTACCAAGGACATAACTCTTTGGAATTCTTCCCCAGCCCTTTTTAAAGATCTGTTACTATGCCACCTTATCTTTAGTCTCATGTTTTCAAACGTAAACAACAAATTATAGCACACCAACTTTTTCGGCTCTCACCGTCTATGAAAACGCACTTGACTTAAAGTACACAACAATTTTTAAATTGTAGGTGTTCTAAATAATTTCAGCTCCACAAAGTCTATCACAAAGCTACAGGGATTGTGTCAGTAGCTAAAATCGAACTTACTACACGGGTGATAATCTGTGACAAAATCTTGCTGTCGCTCTATGACAAAATTCATAGAACATATGCCTCGTAAGTCAGTCTTATTCTATCAGCTAACCACAATTGTAGTGTATCGTAGTATATACATACATGTTTTCGTGTAACGAGTTTCATCACGTAAGTCATGATGCATCTACGCATGCGCAGGAACGAAAAAGAGACACTGAGAATTCAAAATTCATTTTTATAATGTTTTTGGTATATAATCTCACCAATTTAGATTCTTTTTGCTTGGTTTCAATTACTCTTGTTATTAAATATTCCACGTTGTGATAATGGAAGTTATGCCAAGAAAGATTAAACGTAAAAAAAAAAAAAAAAAAAAACTGGACGCAACATTACTGTAAAGTGATCTAACGATTAAAGCACTTTCTATACATTTTCGTCATAGCCGTAGTTATGATATATAGATCTCTACATTTTAATCACGTCAAATTAAACAACTTGACGTGATTAAAATTAACAACGTCGTGGAATTACGTGTCTTAGTATAAGTCACCAGTTGTTGATGCTGATGGAATATAGCTATTGAGGCATTTCAACAGAGTTCTTTCTTTCGTAACTAATCAGACGATTTAAGGTCGGAAATCTGTGGCCCAACACCACTTTCTCTTTGCCTTCTATGTCATGATAAATCGGAGGTTATCAAGTACAGGACAGCAAGTTTCATTTATCTACAGTTATTACCATGACAACTGTGTAGCAATGGCAGCAAGTATACACGGAAAAAAATTTACATGAAATGCTGAAATGACCAGAATAGTAAAAGTCTTCAACAAGGGATACAAATGAATAACTAGTAATGCTTAGTTGTAAAGTTCCAAAAAAGATCAGAAAAAGGATGAAGATATTGAAGTAGAGCAGGAATACATCCAATTAGAACAGATTAAAGATTATGAAATCGGAATAACAGATCCAAAGACGAATCAGCAAGATTATTGGTCCTGACCTGGCATCTCGAATTCAGCCACTTTTCCACCGCCGTAAAGATGTTTCCCTGTGCCTTTTAGTAATTTTTCGGGTGAGCTCTTCTCTATGGTACCTAGACTGTATTAATTTAAGCGCAGTACTAGATTAGCAACAATGTCTCATCAATTTATAGCTGAATTCGCTAGATGTAACCATAATTTCTATGCCAGCAGTTTCATTTCTCACACTTCTATCTTGTGGAACTGTTCTGGTTCCATTCTTTCTAGATAACTTTGATCTTCAAAAATTTAAATGCAATATCTAACATTATTGACTGTATTCCTGATTACTCTTTTATTGTTCGCGCTATTTCATGTTTTCTGGTTTCTAATTCTGTCAAACTCAGTAACCCCTTGTTTATTACTGTCTTGCTTGGGATAAATTCGATTAAAAAAGTATAACGATGATTTTGAAAGCATTTGATAGAAACTGATATATAATAAAACACTTTGTTAACATTATTTGCATTGCAGTTACCATACTTATCACAACGTTTGGGCTGTCATACGCTCCGGCATTTTTCAGGTGGTTGGAATGTCGAACTGAAGCCTTCATTTCGCTCACTGGGGTAGACTGTTCTAGTTCCACGCCATGTCTAATGGATGTCAGTTATCAGTTATCTCCTGTTAATTCCTCTTTCCAAGTTCTCCACCGCCATAACTAGGTATTGAACTCACACTCTTTGATAACTGACATCCATTAGATATGGAACTAGAACAGTCTAAGCCAGCGAGTGAAATAAAGGGTTCAGTTCAACATTCCAACCACCTCAAGAAGGCCGGAGCGTACAACGGCCGAAACGTTGTGATAAATATGGCGACAAAGATGAGGATGATATTCCGATCAATGTAAATAATGTACATAATACCTCATCTCAAAAATATAGACACACCTTGTCAACATGCTTAAAATATAAAATGTATAAGTAATATAGAACGTCAGCCCGGGCGTGAAACATGGGAATAAAGAAAATCGTTTGAATACAAAAGAAGAGGTTAGCCATGATTTATTTATTTTTTTAAAGTTCGAGGTATAGATAGCAAGAAGAGCGGAAGAGAAGGGAACAAATGTTGTTTCCTGATGGACTGGAAATGGTTTTTGTTTTATTTTGTTTTACGGCATATCAACCACCATGGGTTATTTAATGATTTTTTTCAGAAATGTATTGCTAGAAATATATAGTTTTTAATGTATTCCGGTTAATAATTTTTTCCTTCAAAAATATATATTCTGGTATTTTTTCCAAAACATATTGCTAGAAATGTTTTTCCAAAAATGCATTGCTGGTATTAAAAGCTATTTTTACACTTTTCCTAGTAGGGTTTACCTATTTGGCCATAGCTTGAACCCTAACAGGTGCTACCATCCTGCGTCAGGGTAGATCTGAAACATCTGCAATTAAGAGGTGGTTCCATGCTCCTCAAAACCTCAAAAGGGCTTGATGTCGGATGTAGTTTATCGTCATACACAGGATGCGACAAGAAATGTTGAAAATAAGACCGAGCAGAAGATGGTTGGCTTAGAGAGATGCTGGTGAGTAACGACCGAGAAGAGCCACAGTTACAATAATCGAGGTTAAGGATTTAGGAAAGGATTTAGGAAGGGTTTTATCTAGCAATGGATTTACAGATTATGTGGTTAATAGTTATTATGACCCCGTCGGCTGATTTTGATGACAACTTTTCACAGAAGTTGAGGTTGGGATTGATTTTTAACGAGGCCTTGTATCACGTTTATGGAGATTCTTTCCTTCACCGGTTGCAAAGCAGTTTGCCGTAAAAGATTATCTTTACAAGACGATAACATTGCACCCTGGCTATGATAATTATTAAATAATGTATGATTTAAAAATTTTCGCGCTGTTTTAGTTGTAATTAGTCTCAGGGCATTTAGTAGTTTTGAGCTAAATTATGACAAAAAATGGTTGCAACCCATTTTTTACCATGATTAATTTTCTGATTTTAACGCCTTTTTTCTTTGAAATGAAAAGATCAGTTTATTTGATTAGCTGTTAGCAGTCAAGATATCAGCTGCTTCATTGAGATTTTCAGATTCTCTAGAATGTTACAGATTGTAAGCAATTTCAGATTGGGAGAGAGAAAGATAAAAACCAACGAATTATGTTAAACAAAAAAATGAAAGAGTCAAAATAAAAGAATAATAGTGAGACAACAATTTTCGGAGCGTGAAAAGGCGAGAAAATGGTTGGGGAGAACAAAGAAAGAAAATGAGGAAAATTTAAAGGAGAAGACAAAGGAAAGGACAAGTGTCGGAGATGACGGAAGAATCGGAGAAAACGATGGAAAAGAGGGAATAGTGGGAGAAGAAGAAAAGGACAAAAGAGACGAAAGAATATACGGAAGAATTGGACAAGAACGTTAAGAGGGAATAGTAGGAGAAGACGACGGAAAAGGGGGAATAGTAGGAGAAGACGACGGAAAAGGGGGAATAGTAGGAGAAGACGACGGAAAAGGGGGAATAGTAGGAGAAGACGACGGAAAAGAGGGAATAGTAGGAGAAGACGACGGAAAAGGGGGAATAGTAGGAGAAGACGACGGAAAAGGGGGAATAGTAGGAGAAGACGACGGAAAAGGGGGAATAGTAGGAGAAGACGACGGAAAAGAGGGAATAGTAGGAGAAGACGACGGAAAAGAGGGAATAGTAGGAGAAGACGACGGAAAAGGGGGAATAGTAGGAGAAGACGACGGAAAAGGGGGAATAGTCGGAGAAGACGACGGAAAAGGGGGAATAGTCGGAGAAGGCGACGGAAAAAATGTTCGGAGAAGACGACATGAAAAGAGGGAATAGTCGGAGAAGACGACAGGAAAGGGGGAATAGTCGGAGAAGACGACGGAAAAGAGGGAATAGTCGGAGAAGGCGACGGAAAAAAGGTTCGAAGAAGACGACGGAAAAGGGGGAATAGTCGGAGAAGACGACGGAAAAGGGGGAATAGTCGGAGAAGACGACGGAAAAGGGGGAATAGTCGGAGAAGACGACGGAAAAGGGGGAATAGTCGGAGAAGACGACGGAAAAGGGGGAATAGTCGGAGAAGGCGACGGAAAAGGGGGAATAGTCGGAGAAGGCGACGGAAAAAATGTTCGGAGAAGACGACATGAAAAGAGGGAATAGTCGGAGAAGACGACGGGAAAGGGGGAATAGTCGGAGAAGACGAGGGAAAAGAGGGAATAGTCGGAGAAGGCGACGGAAAAAAGGTTCGGAGAAGACGACGGAAAAGGGGGAATAGTCGGAGAAGACGACGGAAAAGGGGGAATAGTCGGAGAAGACGACGGAAAAGGGGGAATAGTCGGAGAAGACGACGGAAAAGGGGGAATAGTCGGAGAAGGCAACGGAAAAGAGGGAATAGTCGGAGAAGGCGACGGAAAAAATGTTCGGAGAAGACGACATGAAAAGAGGGAATAGTCGGAGAAGACGACGGGAAAGGGGGAATAGTCGGAGAAGACGACGGGAAAGGGGGAATAGTCGGAGAAGACGACGGAAAAGAGGGAATAGTCGGAGAAGACGACGGAAAAGAGGGAATAGTCGGAGAAGACGACGGAAAAAAGGTTCGGAGAAGACGACGGAAAAGGGGGAATAGTCGGAGAAGACGACGGAAAAGGGGGAATAGTCGGAGAAGACGACGGAAAAGGGGGAATAGTCGGAGAAGGCGACGGAAAAGGGGGAATAGTCGGAGAAGGCGACGGAAAAGAGGGAATAGTCGGAGAAGGCGACGGAAAAAATTTTCGGAGAAGACGACATGAAAAGAGGGAATAGTCGGAGAAGACGACGGGAAAGGGGGAATAGTCGGAGAAGACGACGCAAAAGTGGGAATAGTCGGAGAAGACGACGGAAAAGAGGGAATAGTCGGAGAAGGCGACGGAAAAAAGGTTCGGAGAAGGCGACGGAAAAGGGGGAATAGTCGGAGAAGACGACGGAAAAGGGGTAATAGTCGGAGAAGACGACGGAAAAGGGGTAATAGTCGGAGAAGACGACGGAAAAGCGGGAATAGTCGGAGAAGACGACGGAAAAGGGGGAATAGTCGGAGAAGGCGACAGAAAAGGGGGAATAGTCGGAGAAGGCGACAGAAAAGGGGGAATAGTCTGTGAAGGCGATGGTAATGTGAGAGAAGTCAAAGAAGAGGAAAAGATGGAATATTCGAAGACGATGGAAAAATGGGAAAGTCGGTGAAGACGTAGGAAATGACGGAAGAGTTAAAGATGAAAGAAAAGATTGATGTGTTGGGGAAAACAAAAGACGAGACAGAAGGTTCCGAGAAGACCTCAGAAAAGACAAAAGAATCGGAGAAAGTGAAAGAAAAGAGAGAAAAGCCGAAGACAGGAAATGAAATTACAAAGAGTCGGAGAAGTCGAAGAAAAAGACAACAAAGAGAAAAGAAAATACATCAACGTTACGAGGCAGGGAAAGAAAAGGCGGCAGTGTCAGAGAAGAAGAAAGAAAACATGTTAGTCAGAGAGAAAAGGAAAGAAAACGCAGTAGTGACAGAAAAGATGAAAGACATGGTAGGAGATTCGGAAAATATGAAGGAATAGATGCAAGAATTGAAGAAGACAATAGAAAACATGGAATTATTATAGAGAAGATGAAAGAAAAGACGGAAAATCTGAGAAGCTGTAAGAAAAGTCAGAAGCGTTGGAGAAAATGAAAGAAATGACAGAAGTGTAAAAGAGAAGGCAATATAAGAAATGATGAATGAAAAGACAGCGTATGTATCGCAGAAGACGAATGAATATCAAAAGAAGCGGAAAAGATGGGAGAGTCGAAGAAAAAATGCAGTCGGAGAAGATTAAAGAAAAGTCACATGTTGGAGAAGAATGAGGAAGAAGACGGAAAATTTGGAGAAAATGGAAATAAAATACTAAAGAATCGCAGAATTTGTAAAAAAAACAAAAAAAAAACAAACAAAAAAACAAAAAAGACAATACCGAAAACGAAAATTAAAAATGGTTGCTACTAGGGATAGATATTTATGGAGAACCACGATCGCCCACGTTCTGATAGGTTACAACTCGGAGAATAATAATAATAATAATAATAATAATAATAATAATAAAGTGATAAATTTAGCAAATCAGGGGATGCAAGTGAAAAGACAGAGCAAAGACGGGAGGAAAAATGATTAAAGTTAGAAAACTTTTAAAGAAGAAAAATAAAAGATATGAAAATGTTTGGCTGAAAATAAAAAAAAAAAAGTTAATGAAATCTGAAAGGGAACAGAAAGAAAGTGTGGAAGAAAGAGATCCGTGTATCGACATAAAAAGGAATTTGTAAGGAGATATTGTCACGAAAAATCGAAATAAAACTAAACACGAAAAGAAATGTAAAGAAATTCAAACAATTTAGAATTAATAAAAATGAAATAAAATCGAGAAAACAGACTGGAATTGTAACTGAGAAGCAGTTTGATAAGGAAAATAGAATAAATGATTCAGAGATTCGGGCGTCTTGAAATTTCAATGCAACAATCACTTTGGTTGATTATTGTGTTAATTTATTCCTTAAGAATGCTGACTCAGGAATATAAATTCTTTTTCTGCAGACGAAATGAAGTCATTCTTTACAAAAATTTCTAATTAACGAATTGTACTTACTTTCCTTGCAGAGGTCAATTTGGAATAAGTAAGAATGAATTATTAGGTTGGTGCAAAAATAATGACGTAATAATGTCGTTTTTTGACGTATTTTTTAACGTCAAAAACGACATTATTACGTCATTATTTTTGCACCAACCTAATATCATTGAAAGAAAACGAAGTTATTTCAACCATTTAATTTGCTTAAAATATCTTATTTTTGTTAAATTTAAAAGCCTATGTTTATCACTTTAAAAATTATTTTAGTGGATACTCGTATCCGAGTAGACGTTCTTTTTACTTATTATAAAAAGAAATAATATTTAAAGTGATAAGCAAATTGTCGGATTAATTAGCCATTACTTTCTTTAGAAAATCCGCTTTGTTTATGTTTGGATGAGAAACTGCAGATTTGGAAGATCTGTGACGAGAGAAGTTTTGCTTAAAGCCATAATTTGCGCCTTGCCAGATCGGTTTGTGTACCTCAGTTGGTAAGAGCGTCTATTGAGACGCGAGTATCCACTAAAAATAATGTTTAAAGCGATAAAAAATAATCTGTCGAATTACTAAAAGCCTATTTCTTTCTTTAGAACATTTGCTTTATTTATGTTCGGACACGAAACTGTGAAGATATGAAAATATTCGGCAAACCTATGATGACAGCAGTTTCGCTTAAAATATAAATTTCGACATAGCTTGACTGATTGGTTCACTATAACTCAGAGTGTACCAGATTTAAAGGTAACTACTTCTGCCCAGAGGGTCGCACGTTCGAATCCTGCCAGAGAGTGTAAATGTTTCGTTATTAAGATTTCTCGAACATTCAGGTCGGTAGGCAAAAATAAATAAATATACTGTTTAATAAATAAATAAATGGATTGTCTACTCAAATACGAATAACGTTTAAATTTGTTGGATTAATAAAAGTCCATTTTTACCATCATTATTCAGTCAGTGGAGTATTTTCTATGGCTTCATGTTTAAGGTAAAATGTGCTTTGAGGTTTTCAGCTACAACAAATTAAGCAGAGAAGAAAAAAAAATGGACATAAAATAGGCTGCGACAGTTGTTTCGTCAGATACCGCATATTGCTACGAGACAAAAACATCAAAACTCAAGTCATGTTCTTAAAAAGCCTCATGAGATCAAGACTTTCAGATGGATGCCATACATGGCGTCAAACACGTTAAGAAATTTCTAAACTTTCAGATGTATATAACTGCTTCCTAAAATCAATGGTAAAAAAAGACTGATTGAGTAAAGCCTGTGGATCTTGGCAAAGATCATCCTTCATTGAACAGTGTGGACTGGCGCTACAGAATCACAAGCAGAGAACTGTAACAAATGACAAAAAACACATCTTTTGCAGATTACCAAAAGAAACAACAACTAAAATGGATATCTCATGTAACTCGACCTCTATCGTATACTATAAGCCAACAAGACAGACCTCTATCGGGTGCTATATTCAAATAAGACATCTAATAAATAGATTTGCATCCGCTATCTTGTTTCCAGTGTAAGCATTGGCGCGACAGATACAAACATTCGAGCACGTAGCTAAATTGTCGGTTGGATAATAGAGATTGATTTAAATTTGCATGGGAATCCGAAGGAATGGTAAATATCTCAGGCTCAAAATGACATGTTTTGTTGATCAGACAGCGTCATTCGGAAAACGGATTTTTCTTTAACCAAATCTCGATCGGCGAGACAGAACGTGATTCATGCTAAGCATATGAACGCTGCATTTCCCCCCCCCTTTAACTTCATCGTTTTTTAATTTAGATTTTTGGAATTTCAAACTATTTTCTTTTAATTTATATATTCATTTGTTTTCAGATTTTTTTGTATCCTACATTGATGCAACACCAGTTTAGTAAGAACGGATGATAGGCTGAAAAATAAATAAATATATATATATATATATATATATATATATATAGAGAGAGAGAGAGATAATATTAGTGATATATATATATATATAAAGAGAGATGTACATACATAAATTCACAAGAGGGTAGAATGCAGGTAGAACTCAATGTTATGGTTCAGATGTGCCACTGTCACCTTCTTGTTGTCCTTACAGGCTCTTGGATCTTTCGACGGATCTCATCTGACAAATTCAAAAACCTTTTTGAATTTGTATGTTTGATGAATTTGATCGAGATTACAATTCCAATGTAATAAATTATAACCATAGAATATTAGTGTTTGAGCCTTATATATATATATATATATATATATATATCAGAAATGTATGTAATATAAACTCTGTATAAATATATTAGTATAAAATAAATATATGAATATTAATAAAACGTGTTTATTATATATATATATATATATATATATATATATACATACATATATACATACACATGTATGTATGTATGTATGTATGTATTATAACATTATCTATATATAAGATGTTAAGATGTAAGCGTAATTTTTATGCTAACAGTTTCTTTTCTCTCATTTCTCATTCGTGCTTCCAGCTTCTTGGTTTCCAATCCGATTTGATCTTAAAAATGTAAATGCAATTTCAATCGTTATCTTGTCTTTTTAAATTTTTCTTCTTTTATTTTAAATAATTTTTCACCTTTTCTGTCATATTTCCTAACCTGCAGCATCTTAATCGCTTTATTGCTTTGCTTGGGGTGAAATGAATATAAAATACAGGTAAAATAAAAGAAACTACCTTCATAGGATTAACCTAAATCACATTCTGTCTGACCAGTGTAGATTTGGTTGAAATTAAATTTTCTGAGTGTTTTCCAAATTGTCTTATACTCGTATATTAGCCATGATATAAATTATATCCACAATATCTTGCTACCAGCGAACAAGGAGCGTGTTAAACTGAAGGTATCCTAGTTCATTCCCGGTTACAAGCGGCCGATCGAATGAAGGGAGATTGATATATATTATAATAAATCTAGCCATTGCTTGCTTGTATGCGTCTTATGACTGACTAAATACCTAGTAGCAGACACGGAAAAGAAGTTACAGAAGGTAACGAAGGAGAGCGAGAAGAAGGGACTAAGCATAAACTACAAGACAGTAAAAGATTCATCAGTAAAAGATCATTAGTAAAAGGAGGAGCCCAAAATGCGATTTACAGGTCGGAGACGCTAAAATCAAGCAGGTGCGGAAGTTTAAATATCTGGGAAGCGTTTTGACATAGGACGGTAAATGCGACACTGAGATTCGTTGACGTATTGGGATGGCCAAGGACTCATTCCAAAAGCTAGGCAGAGTATTGCGAGACAAGAGGATTTCTTCGGTAACAAGGAAAAGAAAACTGCGCTGTTACGTGACATATGACCTCCTTTACGTCAGAGAATGTTGGACGGTCTCCTCAAAATGAAGAAGAGGACTCGAGGCGACGAAGATGTGGTTCTACAGAAGGATGCTAAGGAAATCATGAACAGACCATGTGAGCAACGATGTGGTCTGGGAGATGATGTAAACAAGGAGGAGGCTTATACTTAACATAAGGAAGAGGCAACTGAAATTTCTGGCACACGTAATGAGAAAGAAGGGCCTGGAGATACTCACAGGTCGAATAGAGGAAAAGAGAGACAAAAAAAGCAACGTGTGACATACCTGGCGGATTTGAGCAAGTGGATGATAGAACGTGGTCTAGGAGGAGGTGGCAGAGGGGCAAAACATATGGAGAGCTATAAGCGAAGTGGAGAGCCATGGTCGCCTACGTCCTGAAAAAAAATAAATAGATACCTGGACCAAGATGGTTGTAAATTTGTCTATAACATGAGACAGGTAGTGCTGACGACCGAGGTCAGTAGAAATCACTTTTGGTAAATTTATGGATTCCACTGTCTAAACTGTGAATGGGCCAGTTTTAATAACATCATTTAAACCGGAATTTCCCCAAATCAAGGCGTCTATGTAAACATTTATTTATAAAAACAAATACCAGAAAAATTGCCGTTGGTCAAACGATTAATACATTAAAATATTGAATGAATATATAAATATTAGGTTGGTGCAAAAATAAAGACGTAATAATGTAGTTTTTTGACGTTAAAAATACGTCAAAAAACGACATTATTACGTCATTTTTGCACCAACCTAATAATAATAAATGATAAAAATATTTTGTTAATAACTTTTGATAATTATTCGTGATTAAAGGTTTCATGTATAAAATATTTGTTATTCACTTTTTTAGAATACGTGAAATTAATGCCGTTTCAAGGGTATGTGGTCTCTGGTCGTTCCTTCAATATTCGATCTTCTTTCAGAGATTTAAACGATTCTCCCTCTTCTCATCGGCCGGACGTTTATATAATTTATCTGTTTGTCTTTTGTATGTATATCTTAAGCCCATATGGGTTCAATTCCTTGTTTATGTCGAGGTACTCACTGACGTCTTTCACAGCTCGACTTTGCATTTGTTGATTTTGAGATCAACTTCTAGATCAAGCCTCGTAGATTCTTTTCCCAATCGTAATAATTTACATTAGTTTTCTTACAACAAATTATTATTAGGTTAGGTTGGTGCAAAAATAATGACGTTTTTTGACGTATTTTTTAACGTCAAAAACGTCATTATTTTTGCACCAACCTAACAGCATTCATTAACCTAAAAGTAAGCATTGTTATTTGTTGAAATTTATTAAATATTTCGCTTAAACATCTTAAACACATTAACTTATCATTCATTCTAGTATCGATGGGAGTTTCCTTCCTCACCTTTTGTTTAAAGTAATGTGGAATTTAATGTTTTCATTTTATCATTTTCTTTTGGAGGTTACATGTGCTATCCATTTTAGTTGTTGTTCCTGTTGGAAGTCTTCATGTGATGTTTTTTTTCTAAATCTCGTTGCTTGTAAGCTCGTAACGCCAGGCTATAGGGTTTGATGAAGCCATGTTCATCATTAATTTTTTGTTATATAGTTTGTTTTTTTTGTACATGTTTATAAAATATCAAAAAATTTAAATATAAAGGTAAAGCAGAAAAAAATAGAACATTTTATAAAACTAAAAGAGAAAAGTTTCCATAATTATTTGGAAACAGAAATTCTGAGAAAAAAACTAACATTACTATAAGAATGTTTATTTCAAAGTCCGACAATTTTATGTTTATAGATTCTTAAAATGTCGGACTTTGTCCATTTCATAATGTGTGACGTCATTTGTTTACATTTGTATACGCCATGAGCAGATATGAATGTACGTGAGAGAATCATGGAAGATTGTAATTTAAAGACAGTAAAATCGACCTTGCTAACCGAACCCCCCTCTGTGGCCGAATCGGTTAAGGCACGTCAGGCTAAATGATGGTTCCGTATAGAATACAGGTTCGATTCCTGTCGGAGGACCAATATTTTCTATGAAAAATTTCTCGGATATTCAGGCTGGTAAATTTTGTTTAATACTGTTTATTATAAACAGAGCATTTACTTAAATATTTGTACCTATAAAAAGAATGTATAAACATAGAAATGTATAAGAATGATTCCCAAAGTGGACGGTAACGCCCTCTGCGATCCGTCGAAAGATCTAAGAGGCTGTAAGGAAAAGGTGGACAACAAGAAGGTGACAGTGGCACATCTGAACCATAACATACACCACACGCACACATTGTACCTGAAGTCTATATTAATCTCACTTGATACTATTTCCCTATAATTGCTCTATAAATGGGATGCACTAAGATATTCATTTGACATGCAATACTAGCACAAAAAAAATCCAATGTCAGGTTGACTATACATTTGTGGAAGCGTTAGGGTTGTGTCAATATAGTTGGGTATGTTAGGGTTGTGTTTTTGTATGCAAGGAGGCAGCAATCCCCAAAAGCTTGGAAACCACTTTTCTTTGAAGATCCGTCTCGATACAGTCTTTGACTGTTTGCGACGGCTGTCGGACTCTCTGCGTTAGCAGAGAGGAACCCGGACGAAGCTTTGCCGAAGGGCAAGGTTTCGTCCGGAGAGGTAGACAGGGCCTGAACCCGTCTAGGCGGGTTCAAAGTCTATATTTTTGGCCGAGCCTACGGGCTCGGAGATACCCACATTAAACCGGCCTTGTGCCACATTCGGTCCTCGTGGGTGGATTGATAAATACTGAAACCACTTTTCTAAACATTGCCAGTGTCCTATTTGAAATAAATGATACAAAACTGATGAGATAATATTGATTTCAGTTATTTAGAAATCCTGTCAAGTGTTTATATTTTTACTAGATTTAGGTTATCATAACTTCAAATTGATCAGATCGCATCCTGACTGAATTTATCTCAAACGCAGATATGCATAGGGAGAGTACCCTCGGTACTTGAATAATACTGTAGGATTCGGAATAAAATACTGAACATTTTGTTACTCACACAGGAAAAATCAGAATCAATGAAAGACTTAGGGTTTATTTCACTCGACCAAAACATCAACCTGAAAACTAGAGTCATGTTGAATAATTTTACCAGCTGTAGACTTTCCTGTGGATGCTATGCATAGCGCCAAACCCGTTAAGAAATATCTAAACTGTCAGCTGTATATTACCGCTTCCAAGTGTCACGTGACGGCCGGTGAGCGACGTAAGTTGTGGGGTTGACGGATCTTAGCTGCAATGTAGACTGCACTTAAGAGGACAAAATGGAAAACACGCGCTCACGCAAAATATCATAGCGAAAACCATCGGTCTGTCCTTTTTTCGCTTGGAAAATATTACAAGTAAGACCCTCTCGCTTCTCGCACTTTCACACTCTTTGTTGTATTCATATGTTATAATTTCTCTGTATGGGATAAATAGTGTCTCATCCGAGGCTAGAGAGCTCAGTCTACCTGTATTATTTAACCCATAGTTGGTGGGGAGAAGAAACAAATTTTTTACATCTCCAAGGTCATATCAGCGAAAGTAAACGCAACAGACCAGCCCGGTTCAGCGATGATACCATTTACAATATTCGTACCCATACTAGAATAAACTTAAATATCGAGAGTGTTTTCTAATGACAACAAATATTGGGGCGCGAGCTCAGATAAAAGTCAGAATTTCCAATGTTGATTTTCTAGGTAAGTATCCTTGCATGAGTCTAAATCGCTGACAGGGAAATGAACGGGATTATAAGAAATATTAATCTGGCAAGATTTAAATGAGATTTTTTTTTCTGATGTGGAATAACGCATTTAAATAATCATCTCGGCATGCGGATTATAATCTACATATTGTTAAGTAATGTTGCAGCATTTTATGTCGGATAATTATTTAGATCGATTTATGTTTCTGGAAGATAAGATTTTTGGTTTTTAAGGCAGATCCAAAAGCATCAGAAGCCGTTTAATATTTTATACATATAAATCGAGATTTAAAAAAAACAAAAAAACAAAAAAAAAAACACGTAATCAAAGACATCAGCGTATGCTCATTCGAAGTTTCCAGGTTGTAATCTTCTTAAATATGGTTAAGCGTTTCATTGGTTTTATAAGTAAGATTTCGTAGATTCTCTTTTAGTAAGTAGATAAATGGTAGATATAGACTGGTAAATATAATCCAAACCTCTTACAAGTCTTTCATTTTTTTTTTTTTTTTTTTTTTTTTTTTAAATTCATGCTAACTTCGAAATCGGAGGCAGGGAGATGTAAAGGTTATCGAATCGGAGAGCCGCGTTCGAATTCCAGTCGAATTCACTACATTCACTTAAGTGCTAATACCATTGAGGAGGGTATGTGTCCATCTAAGTCTATGGGTAAAATAACAGGACTGCCTTGTCTGGCAACCAGTCTAGGAGAAGAAAACGCTGAATTCAAACCACCTGCTGCCTTTAAATAATGCTTTTTTCAGTTATGTGCCATGCGAGATACACGCTTAGGCGATCATGTATCTTTCGATACATGATTGACAAGGCATATTTTTCCCGCAGGAAGTTGCCATTTCTTTCTGCGGTAATGGTAATGCCTATTTAGGTAACTTAAAAAAATCAAATCCACCTCCGAGAGAAGGGACAGGCTAACCATAACATTCCCGGTGTAAAAGGAACCAGCAAGCCATTACATGATGGGGGTTGGGAGTTAGCACCTTTTGCGCCAATGTGGTCCTAATTGAATAAAATGATTGAATTAACTATTTTCTTATTTGTTTCTGAATATACTATCATTGAGTCTGTGTTTAATCAACTTTTTTTTTTACTAATGCTCACCCACTAAAAGGCCCAAGAACAACTCAAGGTAGAGGGTTACTGTGTGGAGTTGTATTAGCATAAGAAAGGGCAAGATAACAAGAAATATAGACAACTAATTCTAAACTTGAAGAGGTCAAGTTTTAAATAGCGAATATTTTTTCTTAAAAGTTCAGGCGGAGACGTTAAGGATATAGAGATGAAGTAGAGTTTAGAAGGAACCGGAGAACCAGTCCTGAGCAGGAAACAAGTGCTAATCCTCTAATCCTGTTCAAAAGACTGGAGAGGAGTCGGAACTGGACGATAGGCAAACCTATCGACTCCTATTAAGAGAGGAAAAAGAAATAATAATTACTGAATAAAATTTAAGATTTCAGAGACGTCAGAAGTAAAGAATTGAAGGAACCAGAAACCCAATCCTAAGCAGGAAACACGTCTACTTTTCAAAAAATTGGGGAGGAGTCTGAACCGGACGATAGGCTAGCCTATTTATTTCAGAGTATATGTTGTCTGTCCAGAAGGCATCCAGCCGATGAGTAACCAATATAGTCATACAACTTTCTAACGAGTCCCAATAATCGTAAGTAATTTCGTAAAGAAGGTAAGATTAAATTACTATCGACTATGCAAGCGTTCAGTATTCGTGTTTTATTTGAATTCACCGACTCAGGCAGTTCTGTTAAATAAGTGACTGTTTTTTTTTTTTTATTCTTTGAGAAGTTTGGCCAAATTAGTTCCATTGTCAGCTAAATGGAAAACATTTATTTGGTATATGGAAAGGAATTGTCTTTTTATTGTTCTCCAGAAAGGAATATTAGTTAATTAGACAGGACAGAAAGTATGCTTCAAATGACTTCTTTTTTTTCTTTTTTTTTTTAAATGCGAATGCCAATATGTATAAATTCGACTTCAATGATTTCAATGTAATGATTGAAAAATTCTCCGTTTTAAAAAATTAATTCATCAACGCATACGTATATATATTTTGAAAAGACTTCGCGCAACTGTCAGTAGATAAAGTAATATTTGCCGACCAGTGCAGTCACTAAATAAAACGAAGACGCTCCAAGGGATGTTGCTAGTAAGACATTACAATAAATAGAAGAGGGCTGGATATCTATGTAATGTCCAATCTATAATATGGCAGGGAATACTGGGCAATTTTGTTATATACAGTGTGCAGAAGAAAGAACTCCGAAATATACCTCTCATATAATGGTAAAACATTAGTGTAATTGCGTCTTCCTCTATTTAATTTTGTTTGGTTCATTTGTATTCTACGGCTTATCAACACTTTGCAAGTTATTTAAAGCCAGAAAATATTTTTAGATTAAAATAATGTTTGGGGAGGTAATAACGGTTTAGTGATAAAAGACTTACTAATTAACCCATACCTAGGGGAAGAAGACGTGGATTCATAAGTTTCCCGAGGATATACGCGTGTAAGTGAATTTAATGAACCCACCTGGAATTTGAACTCTGCTCGCCGATTAACAATTCCGAGCCATTATCCATTACAGCGCCCGGTATTCCCAAGCGGTCACCGATCTAGGTACTGACCAGGCTCGACGTTGCTTAACTTCGGGGATCGTATGGAAACCAGTATTTCAACGTGATGGGACCGTTAGCATTATAGGTAATGTCTTACAATTATCTGTAAGGTATTTCGGAAGGTATAAGTGGGTGGTATTTTTGCCGCACCCTTTACAAAGAAAATAGTTGAAGCAAAAAGAAGCGGTTTTACTGAAACATTTAAAACGCAGAACATGAAAACAATTGACGATCTGTCTTTTCTCCATCAACCTATGGGTTAAATAACGGTGCAGACAGGGTTCTATTTTTCTTGAATAACAACTATTGAAGACAATTCTGAATTCGAAAAGCGGCCTGAAGAAGGATAATGTCTGTCAAAATATCTTACTCTAGTCACAACGTTCGCCTGACTTGTGGCATGCCTAATTGGTTTCGGTGAACTGATGATGGTGAGGAACTACAAAAGAAATGGTTAACAAAAACACACAACAGCAATTTTGAGAAATGCTTGGAGAACATAACACTCATAAGTTGACTAAGAGAAACAAGAACATAGCAGTTAATCAACCTGAAATGTTTGAGCAAAAGGATGGAGAAATTCGTGCCCAATGTAATCTAATGAAAGGAAGAAAGTTGTACAGACATAATGATCAACTACATCTTGAAGATGTGTTATATGTACATACACACACGTATATATATATAAGTGAACGTTGAAGTCAACACTGAGAGGTGACAGGCTGTTTCATGCTAGGCGCAATCGTCAGACGCCTAGCATGAAACAGCCTGTCGCCTCTTAGTATTTACTTCAATGTTCACTTTTATATTTATATACGCTCTATCTCTGATATTGAGCACTGTATCCCATAAATACAGCACACCTTAAAACTATATTCCTTCATATATATATATATATATATATATATATATATGATTGAAACCGCTAGCCACAACAAGCGTTTTCAAGCTGCAATCTTGCCAAACTTGTGATAATCAACACAGGTTAATCTGTGTTTGGTTCTCATTAAACATTCACACAGGATTAGTGTTATCTTAATTCCAATTGTAATATATCAGAAGTTGATCTGGACAAAAGAAAGGGTACTGCGATGAGAAATAATGAGCTAATTCAGCATTGAATTAGGGTCTCTAGGAGTTTCCCCCAAAGAGATAGAAGACTAACAGACTGACAGTTGGATGGGTCAGGCGGTTCATCAGAGATCTTAAAAACTGGGACAACAGACGATTACTTCCAACAGACAGGAAAGCAGGAGGCAGCATGGCAATTATTATACAGTTCAGAGAGAACAGGACGCATTTCGGGAGCACGCTTCTTAATGACTATTACAGGGATACCATCGGGTCTACATGGTTTGTGGTGATCAAGGTTAGAGATAATACCAATGACCATGGAAAATGTTATATGCATATCACACGGCAGAGACTGAATTCTAAATGGGAAATTATGCAGGGATACTCCAGATGAGCAAGAGTAGAATTTGAGGAGAATTTACAGGAAAAGCATTCAGCTTTATCAGCAGAGGATGATGACACCTCAAATCGATTGAAGAGGCGGAGACTACAGACCTTGCACTTATTTACTATCCTATTACAGAGACGCCAGTACTCACGATTACCAAGGTTTAAGAGGCTATGCAGAGACTCATTCTCCCACAAAACAAGGACTGAGCACCTTCGAGGACTCTCTTTTACATTTTTTACGGCGTTAGCAAATAGGTCCCTGTTATGGCAAGAACTGTCATGCTGGTATAGCCGGAATTAGTGGTTCCTCTGTGCTATAGGGACCGAGCATGCTGGTGTGAACCATGGAGAGGATTGCCGCTTCACCTCGTATTTCCGAGAAGGAATGAAAGCATCCATGCCGGCTTGGACCCAAAAGAAACTTCAGTGACGCAAGTTTCAATTGGTAGGTTTAAGATATCAGTCCAAGTAGCGTCACGAAAAAAATCCCGGAATTAGTCCCAATCAGCGTGCTGATAATGGAAGGAGTTCCTGTGGATTGGGAGTTCCTGATAGGAAGGAGCTACCACAGCGTAGTCCGAGTTACCAAGGGGGTAGTATTGTGAAACTCAGCAAGAGCTTGGAGAGGAGGTAGAAATAGATCCCTTAGAGAAGCCTGTTGCTCAGTTTAGCTAGAGAAAGGGCTAGTATTTACATTATTCAGACTATTGTCCTCATCTTTGTCGCCATATTTATCACAACGTTTCGGCCGTTGTACGGTCCGGCCTTCTTCAGGTGGTTAGAATTTCGAACTGAACCCTTTATTTTGATCACTGGGGTAGACTGTTCTAGTTCCACGTGCCATGTTTCATGGATGTAAGTTATCAGTTATCTCCTGCTAATTTTCCCTCTGAAAGTTCTCCACTGCCTTAACCGAGTATTGAACTCACACTCTTTGGGTCTGTCACTGGATCTAACCAACGCTTTTATCCACTGTGCCATGTGTCCTCAAGGGAAAACTAACAGGAGATAACTGACATCCATTAAACATGGCACGTGGAACTAGAACAGTCTACCCCAGTGATCGAAATAAAGGGTTCAGTTCGAAATTCCAACCACCTGAAGAAGGCCGGAGCTTACAACAGCCGAAACGTTGTGATAAATATGGCGACAAAGATGAGGACAATAGTCCGAATAATGTAAATACTGTACATAATACCTCATCTCAGAAATACAGCCAGACTCAGAAAGGGCTACGTATGTCCAGGACTTGAGCGAGAGATTGAGCAATGGGAAAATTTAATGTCTGTATACCGGAAACATCAATACGTTCATGTTTCAGTCACGTGTCGTGGTGAGCATTGAAGTCACCGAAGACGAAGATGTTCGTAGATGGAGAGAAAGCGTCTTTTCTATACTGACAGCTGTTACGTCTGATATATTGCAATCTTGGGAAGTAACGAAAGACTGAAGCACATGAAAGAGTCATCGGAAGATTATCCAGAATGTAAACACCAAGGTCATGCATGTGAATGCTGAAATCTTTTCGGCAAACAGGAAGATACTCTGGAACCAAGAATACATTGGTAGTAATGGGAGAATTCAATTGGTTTCACAAACGGCAATATATATCTGGCGACCGTTCTAGAATAGATTCTACGTCGCAGAAGTTGGAACGAATTCCACGAATATTGAAGAAAGAAAATTGAGTGGGTAGGTGTTTCTTTGTTAGCTGGTTTAGCTTTATTTTTTTTGCCTATTGTGATTTCCATGATATATGTTTTGAGAAAAGAGAAAAAAAAAAGCATCATAATTGTCACTGTCTGTCGTCAATAGCAATACAAACCAGCCAGTGCGTAGCTTAGAGCAGAACATAACGTGGCCTCAGGGTTGCGCACTGGAAACGCATGCAAGGACACCTACTCATGCGTGACATTGCACTACAGATACCCCGATATTGTGCAACTGTAGATTAGGGGAGCCTCTCTAAGGGCTACCAAAGATTTCAGGCTCCTAACAACTAGTCGTCAGCAGCAGTCAGCAAAACGCCAACCTGGTATCCCCACAATGGAAAGTCACAGCCACTGGCTAGTCCGATTACCAAAAAGTAGAGGCAGTTAAATCATTGTGATCCTGGAAGGAGACAGAATGGTAAATCATATCCTGATCAGGGAAAAAGGGATCAGGGAAACAGTGAGGAAACTTTACTCCTGCTAAATGGACATGGAAAGAGTGTGAACCGGACGATAGGTGAGCCTATTTACTCCTATAAAACTGGGGGAAAGAAAAGACACATAAAATACGAGAGAATTCCTATTAAGTTATGATTTAGTATAAACTATGGCGTCTATTACAAATTAAAATGGGAAGTAAGACTTAATGTATTGAAAAGCAACACTTAAAGATAAACACAATTTAAGTTAAGCAGTTTGTGGGAAGGGCTGATATACTTCTAGGTGTCGTTATTAATCATGGCTCTCGACACTTTCGTGTCCTTTGTGTCTCTTAATAAATTGTCTATTTGTTATCTCTCCTAAACTTTGTTCTGTCATTTACTCATGCCTAATAGGTAGGTTAAGCTTCGTTTTCCTCTGTACCCTCATTTGTCCTGGGAGTATCAATAGTATTCAACTATACCTTCATGGTGGTAAGTAAAATCTCCATTTTGTTTCCATTTTCTCTAAAGCTTCGCAATTGTTCGGTCCATGGTATTTTCAGAATCCTTCTGTAGAACCACATTGCTGTTGATTCAACTCTATTCTTCATATGTGAGGAGATCTTCCAGCATCTATTGCCATATAGAAAGACTGATATTGCATAAAAGTTCAATGGGTTATATTCTAACACAGAAAGAGGGAAGGATTGAGAAAATGTATGCCATTAAGAGAGAGTTTCAAGAGAAAGTGATAGCCATGTAGAAAGAGACATAGATCAGATAGGTAAATATAATACCTATGATAGTGGTCACCAATAATGAATCCTGTAACTCTCTCAAGGTCGCCTCAGTGTAATGGTAACATTAAGCTTTTCCTTATATGGAAACGTTCGGCATTCATTGACCAAGCATTGGCTACTCAGTTGAAATTTATATAGTTGTGTACATGTGTATATATTGATATAAATTGAAATATATATTTGTATGTTTCTATGTATATCTATACAAGTGTGGATGGTAATGGTAATATTAGCTGTTTCCTTATAATGAAATAATTAGCATTCATTGAGCAAGCAGCCAGTGCTTTTATCGGTTTAATTTTTATTAAATCTTCCTCTTAAAACAAGTTTTTAAAAACTAGGTTCTTCCAGTCAGTAGCGTGCAGAAGTAGGTGTGACGACCACTGGCATTTATATCGGGAAAGCATCCAATCAAATTTAATTCATATCTAAATTGAATAAAGTGTTTAATTCATATTTTATCTGTTTTTACTTATTTAAAATGTATTACTTCCTTACATTTCCCAGTACTAGGCCCTATAAACCCATTACGTGGGTTATGGGTGCATGGAATCAAGGAGTTGGCCCAAACATCACCAAACCTCTGCACATCACTGTCTCCAGTTTAGTAGCTGTTATCATATTTTAAAGTTTTGATGGGAGTTTCCTTCCTAACATTTTATTTGAGGTACTGTAGAACTTCAACGTCATTATTTTCTCTTCGATGTTGCTCTTGTTGAAAGTCCTCAACTGATGGCGTTTCGTATAATTCTTTGTGATTCTGTAGCGCCAGTCCATAATGTTGGAAGAAGGATGATTTTCAAAGAGATCGACATGCCTCACCCGTCAAAGCTATTTTAATCACCGATCTTAGAAAGTTGTTGGAAACAGCTGACATTTCTGAACGGATTTGGCGCTATGCATGACATCCATATGAAAGTCTCAAGCTGACGAGGCTGTTTTACCTTGATATTTCAGGTTAACATTTTGATTTTGTAACAATCTGAGGTGTTGGGTCAAACTATCAGTGGCGCAAAGTTTTCTGTTATATTCAATTTCCTTTTCTATGCTAAATTTGTTTTAAGCGCTCCATATACCGAGGTATTTGAAGGATTAAGTATGTACCAATTTCAGATCCTTGGCTGCTTATGAGGAATTCAGGCTATGTACAATCATTCCTTTTAGTTAATTTTCCAAAACATAAACAAACGTGTGAAATATCTTGAATGCTATTTCTTGAAAATATTTGATAAAGTGTGTTGATTATTTGTTCAAGTTCATTCGTGATAATTTCGAATGTTTTTCTGCTCTTGTCAATGAATGCCGAAGGAAAAGGTTAATGCTACCATTTTTAGTCTGGTTTGGTTTATTTTGCTTTACGGTATATCAACACCTCAATGTGTTATTTAATGCCGGCAACATTATTAGAATAGATTCGGATGAATAGAATATGTATTCTTTGTAAGATATCAGTCAATAGATCAGACATTATTGAAGTATTTTTGTAAAGAGGGTTTTTGTCTACAGTCAAATGTATTCCTGGTAATATTTTTTATTAAATATATTGTTGGTATTTTTGTTATATAAATCTATTTTTATACTTTCATAGTGTTTTGACTTTTGGGGTTTAATTATTTGCCCATAGCATGGACCCTAACAGGTGTTACCACACCGGATCAGGGTGGACCTAAGAACAACAGCAATTAAGAGACGGTTACACGCTTTTTAAAAGCTCCCAATCAGAAGCCTTGCTGCCGGATGTAGTTTATCGTCATACCAAAGGCGAGTATGTTTTTAATGGGGTCGAAAAACAATCTGTAGCGCCAATGGAAAACACGCCAATATTTCTGTCATCGGTCAGATGCAACGCATCCTGATGATTACTGTCAAGTATGAGGAAAGCTGGACCCTGCTTTGGTATTTGCATTATTTTGCAATTTTTAGGTAACTTATATTATTTACTTTATTCTTACTGTTGCCCTCATCTTCATTGCCATATTCATAACGTCTCGGCCGTTGTACGCTTCGGTCTTCTTCATGTGACTAGAACTTTGAACCGAACCCTTTATTACATCCACGGGGTCAGATTGTTTTAATTCCACGTGTCATGTCTCTATCGGATGCCTCAGTTATTTCAATCACCTTAAGAAGGCCAGAGATTACAACGGTCGAAAGGTTGAGAATCTGGCAATGAAAATGAGGAAAACAGTCCGAATAATATAAATAATTTAAGTAATCATAATATTTCATCTCAGAGATATACACAGATATTAAATTTTAGGTAGTTTATTATTATTATTATTATTATCGTGTTTGTTTTTCTTTCGACGAGAGATTATCAGATTATTAATAACGTTCTATTTCATAACCAGAAGAATTGGTCTTCAGGGTGTTTTTCTTTTAATTACAAAAATAACAAGAAAATAGAATTGCCGGACACAGAAAAAAACTTCAAAGAAGCAATGAAAAAATATTTAATATAACAATTGTTCTGACTGAATTGTGTTTTCCTGATCATTTATGATTACCTCGAAGTATTCGACTCTCAAAAAATTTGTCTCCCCGTCTCGAACTAATAAGTTTTTAATCTTTTCTAATTGGCCAGCGTGTCAATCAGTCGGTTGTTAAATAATGATGAAGTGGTGGAAGCTACGTGAGCAATGAAACGCTGCTTTGATGTAGATATAAACTGTGCTTAGTTTAGCCCGACACAATGTCCTTGTTAAGAACAAGCAATAGTCTTTCTCTTTCTATCTGCTATGTCCTTTCAGAATGCGGTCGATCATGACTCTCTACAACTACCTGCTTTTTATTGCTCTAAGTAACTACTGACTCTGCATCATCCCTCATTGTCCTAATTTTGCCATCTATTCTTTTCCTTTGCAAAACAAAGCTTGTAGGCCACTCAAATCAGTGAGTTGCTTAATGACATTTTTGTATGAATGTAAAAGTAGTAAGTAAATGAAGATTATGAGGATATGTAGGATAGATAACGGTTGATTTTAGACGTGAAAAGGTTAAGATTGTAGCGATCGGGGAAGCATACTCCCAGGTATATGTTCCACCAAGTTGCGGTTCTCAGAAAGCATCCCTCTGAGTGTAACTTCTTCTTTACTAATGGAATACAAAGGGAATGAGTATGGTTCGCCCTCCACTCCTTCTGTGTATTGTGGGCCTTACCTGTAAAGGTCTAACCTGGTGGAACTAAAGAATGTCACTAGTCTGAATATTTACTACCGACATAGTACCTTTTCCACAGAAAGCTTAGCTCTGTGTGACATGATGCTTCATAGCTCTCTCTACTTTCCACTCTGCCATTTGTCCTTGAGGACATCTGTATATGAATTTCTGGGTATTATAAACCTGATGTCTCCAGCAACCTTTTATGACACTGCTCATATTGCAATTTTTTGCTGTTATCCTTGCATGTTTTTACCAGAGCTCATATTGCAACTTGTTTTGTTATCGCTTTTCTCTGACATTCCTTATTACTGGTTCCCATATTGTATTCATTTCTATGTTTGGTCGGCTTAGGAGATTTTTGTGGCCTAGCATATGTGCTGATTCCTTAAGCTTACGAATTTCTCAACTTGATCCCACAGAGGGCGGTGATCTCCCTTCTTTCTCCATAAATTCATACCCAGATGTCCTCAAGGACACATGGCACAGTGGATAAAGGCGTTGGTTAGATCCAGTGACAGGACCCAAAGAGTGTGAGTTCAATACCCAGTTAAGGCAGTGGAGAACTTTGAGAGAGAAATTAACAGGAGATAGCTGATAACTGACATCCATTAAACATGGCACCTCGAACTAGAACAGTCTACCACAGTGAGCGAAATAAAGGGTTAAGTTCGACATTCCAACCACGTGAAGAAGACCGGAGCGTACAACGGGCAAAACGTAATAAATATGGCGACAAAAATGAGGACTAATGTAAATAATGTACATAATACCTCATCTCAGAAATATAGACAGATACCAACTTTCTTCATTACCTGTCCTATAAATTTTAATTATCTCTTTCTGTAAATATAAGTAACTTTGTTGATTCTTTTTATCCTTAAAACTGCCACGAAGCCGTAAGCCCTACTGGGAGTGAAAGAGAACGAGGAAAGATCAGAATAAACTGAAAATCCAATCCTGAACAGAGAACATGGTATGTTCAAAAGACAGGGAAGGACTGTGAACCGGACGGATTTATTTTTGACTTATTCGACAGTTTATTCTCTGGATGTTCAACACGTATTTCAAAATTTGGAAAATTATAATGAAAAATTTAAGATAAACAGTGTCTGTTGAATTTAATAAAACTTATATTTATACAAGTTTCATTAAAAATGATTGACAACTTACCGCGGTTAAGTTTTTATTTAATTTTTCTCGTCTTATTTTAGGTTGGAAATGGCAATACTATTATTTCCTTATTGGTTGTCATAATTTAACAAAGGAAGTAACACTAAATATTGTCATCACCAGCCTACAAGAACACAAAGGCAATTAAATAAAAACAAACTTAGTCGCGGTACCTTGTTAGTCGATTTTAATGAAACTTGTATAAAAGAGCGATTGCTGCCAAAATACACAATGATTACCATAATTCCCCACGTATAAACGCATTTTTCTAAAAAAAAATAAAATTAGGGATGCGTATTATGCACAGCTACAAAAATCTTATTAAAAATGCCGTTTCATAGGTCGATTTCAGTTACGAAATGACTATTCACCACAAACATACGACGATTTGACACTAACATTCGGCAATTGCAACCCCTAAGGATGTCAAATACAATTATATATACCTAACAATAGTTACAAATGTAAAATAAAGCAAAACTATATTACAATAATATTATTCTATGTTTAAAACCATTTTTAATAAGAGTAGGAAAAGCTGGCCGTAATGAAATTGGAGAGGTACAATTTATGCGATTTGATTACTAAACAAGGAGTGAATTTTGACCAAACAAGAGGCTAGCATTATCACGTGAGATAAACAGATGCTTAATATATCGTGTTCAATACCAGCGAAAAAAAGTATGAATTTATCGTATTTTTCAAAGCAAACGTATCTTAACGACAAAGCTCACGAAATCTCCCTTCTTGACTGGTGTAAACTTTCCTCTTCAACGCTTGACCTTATCCCATACTAGGATAAGGGTTCTGAATAGCGGACAAGTGAACGCATGGACGACTAAAAGAATCATTTAATGTAAACCGAAATTTTTCCTTCTCGCCTTTTTTATTTTTTTATTATTATTATTCTCATTATTCGTAATGGGAAATTGATATAAAAAATAACCTTGAGAAGTGAAAAGAAAAAAAATGTTACTACATCGACAACATTCTTACATTTTCTATTCGCTTTTTTACAAAAAAAAAAAAAAAAAATGCTGTTATCAATTTATTTCAACGATATTACCTCACTAGGATCGTTTAGTAACCCTTTGTACGTGAGAATTTCCACACCATTTTTAGCGACAGGGAACTTCTTTTTTTATTAATTTTTATGACATCACTTTACTTATTTGAAAGGAAAATGATGGATAGCGACAAAAAAAAAAAAAAAAAAAAAAAAAAACGGCTTTCATCAAAAGAAAAAGGACTCGATGGCGCTAACGGTTCTGCTTTCTCCTCTAACTTCAAGTTAAGATTGTAGAGTTCTTTTCCTCAGGCTCCGGAGAAAAATACTTGAAATATAACGCACCTTTATGAATTTCAATAATATTTTTGTTTAAAAACAGTCTTTACACATGCACGAAACTATATATATATATATATATATATTCTATAAAATTACAACTTTAATATATATATATATATTCTATAAAATTACAACTTTAATATATATATATTCTATAAAATTACAACTTTAATATATATATATATATATATATATATTCTATAAAATTACAACTTTAATATATATATATATATATATATTCTATAAAATTACAACTTTAATATATATATATATATTCTATAAAATTACAACTTTAATATATATATATATATTCTATAAAATTACAACTTTAATATATATATATATATTCTATAAAATTACAACTTTAATATATATATATATATTCTA
The DNA here is from genome assembly GCA_963932145.1 of Acanthosepion lycidas. NCBI lineage: Eukaryota > Metazoa > Mollusca > Cephalopoda > Sepiida > Sepiidae > Acanthosepion > Acanthosepion lycidas. The sequence goes on from OZ010572.1 coordinate 130,500,452, forward strand.
TAAAATTACAACTTTAATATATATATATATATATTCTATAAAATTACAACTTTAATATATATATATATATATATTCTATAAAATTACAACTTTAATATATATATATATATATTCTATAAAATTACAACTTTAATATATATATATATATATATTCTATAAAATTACAACTTTAATATATATATATTCTATAAAATTACAACTTTAATATATATATATTCTATAAAATTACAACTTTAATATATATATATATATATATTCTATAAAATTACAACTTTAATATATATATATTCTATAAAATTACAACTTTAATATATATATATATATATTTTCTATAAAATTATAACTTTAATATATATATATATATTTTCTATAAAATTATAACTTTAATATATATATATATATTTTCTATAAAATTATAACTTTAATATATATATATATATTTTCTATAAAATTATAACTTTAATATATATATATATTTTCTATAAAATTATAACTTTAATATATATTTTCTATAAAATTATAACTTTAATATATATATATATATATATATATATATATATATATATTCTATAAAATTACAACTTTAATATATATATATATATATATAGTGAGAGAGGGAGAGATGTCTGTGTGTGTTATATATAAAATAAGTGTAATATACATATGTACAGTATCAAAGCATTATATCATACCAACTCTGGCGTTAATGTAAAAGGAATTATCGCAGCAAAGTCCCGTTGACGTTAATGTAATTCTTTTATCAATTTTCTCCAAAAATAGCGACATTGTCACTAAGATGCAAGGGGCTAGAAAACGACTTTAGAAGGAATTCAAAACCCAATTCTAAACAGGAAACAAGAATTAAACCCTTACACCAGTTAAAAAGCCCGGAGTGTGGAACGGCTGATAGGCTAACCTGTATACTCCTAGTAAAGGAACAAAATTAAATAGTAAATATAATTAATGAGTTTAGGCGAAGAGGTTGCATATAAGAGAATGGAGACAAAAGATAGGAGAAATAAAATTATAATTAAATTAAGGCTAATGAGATGGCGGTGGGATGTAATCACATAGGATATTTTCACTGTTTTGATTTCTAGCTTAATGCTAATCACTTTAATGCCAACTGGATTTCAGTATTCACAAAGGTTTTCTGATTATAGCTAAAAGTTGACTGCTTTAAGCATTACATGCATAAATACACTAAAAAAAAAAATCACCCTCAACATGATCTGCTGAAATGGAGTGGCATTTCATATGCATGGGTGTCGTTCATGCCGTCACATATAGGATTTTTCGTGGAGTAATCTATCAAGCGTGCGGGAGTGCCACTAGTACACAAGGGGTTACAGAGAGTGAAAATGACAGAAAAAAAAAAACTAGTGCATACGGGGAGCGGGTGTTGAGATATAGAAAAAGATAAAAAGGACGGAGATCAAGGCACCAGAAGATGTCGATTGACATTACATTTAAATTTTTGAAGATTATATTTTAATCTATATCGAATTAATCTTGTAGAAAATGAATACAATTGGATTGATTTTCTTTGAATGCTTCCTGCTTGTGCCAAGTTTAATAAATACGTACAGTTTATTATCAACCTCATTTCACAGAGCAATTCGCAAGCGAGTTAATTTCGATCCTCCTTGTTACCCAAAAGCGTGGCCTTGTGCCAAATTCAGTTTTTATAATACTTCTTTAAACCTTCCATTACTTTATTCTATTTTTGTTCATCCAGTATAAGGCCCAAGATCCACTCAAACTTGCTGAACGATATTGTTATCACCTCTTAAAGAGAGGATTGATGGATTCATTTACTTTCTATGGTTTATCAAACTACCGAAGGTTATTTAAAGCCAGGAAATATTTTTTTAGATTGTAAGAATTTATTTCATGTTATTTTATTTATTTATTGGAGATAATGGTTTATTGATACAAGTCTTACTAATTAACCCATAGCTGGAGGAGAAGAGACAGATTCATACGTTTCTCAAGGATATGTGCACGTAAGTGCATATAACGAACTCAAAGAAAATTCAAACTAAGCTCTCCGATTAAAACTTCGGAGCCATTATTAATTACATGAACCTTACATCCAAGCTTACAGGACCTGGTATTCCCAGGTGGTCACTCATCAATGTACTTGCACAGGAACCGGTGTTTCAACGTGATATGGTTGTAAGCTCTAAAGGGAGGATGTAAGAAGTATATATTATGATGTCGGATAGATAACGATTAGCCTTAGATTTGAAAATATTAAAATAATAGAAGTTGTGTGGAATTTTTTTTCGCTAGTGGAATAGAAATGGAAATGAAGATGGTTCGCCACGCTGTGTATAGTGGACCTTAGCTGTAAATGTTTGAACTGGTGAATGATGCATGTCGGAATTTTCTCCAGGGAAATAGCGATAGGGTAGAGATTATCTTGCGACGTTGCGATAAATTCGTTACACGGTGGAAATTAATACATCCTCTAACAGTCCACATAAAGATTTCTGAACATTGTCAAGTCTGTTAATAGAGGATAAGGCAGCTCCATTCAGATATAACAGCGATACTTCATTTTTGGTCGTATCTGACTCTTGTTAAGAGAGTGCATTGTGGGTAGAGTCAAGTACCTTCTGGTGTGGGATAAAGTGCCGTCCATTCTCCAGCATCTTTAGCGATGGACGGTCAGAAATATCTTTCACGCGGTCTGGTTTGAGCCTGGGACACAAAAGACGCCCAAAACACGAGATCTCTTTGAGAGCGCAACCATTCATTGTAACTGGTGGGAATTTAAGGCCAGCTTGGTGAGAATGAAAAGTTACTACCTCGGTTTGCGGGGGTTGAAAGCCAAAAGCCGGTTTTTCCCCCTGGGGCTGTTAGAGCTAAGTCGAAGGAAAAGAACAAGTGTAATAGTATCAAACCCGATTGGTAAATGACGATAATACTCTCTTATTTATGGTCCGAATCAAATTAAATCATCACAATGTTCCCTTGGAAACGTGTGGATGCTGATAATTCCCTCATATATATTTTATCGATAGTGGACGCTGCCTGAATAGCAGCGAAAGTAGAAAGCGGCGGATTATCTCGGTAACCCTGAGTTTTCGCTTACCTGGCGATTGGTTCGGAATCGGCTACCTCTCAATGACAAGGTCTTCATATGGGGCTTGGCGGATTTGCCAGACTGTGAACGGTGTGGCCTTGGTCTGGAAGAAACGGCTTCGCAAGCCTTCGACCATTGTCTCCGTGTCCGCCCCTTATGGGACTATTTCGGCGAGGTGACGTCTTGTCTCGCTCCCGAAAAAACTTGTGCTCATTGATCGCGCGTACACGTGTGACAACGTGTCACCCCCGTATTCTGGAAGGAAACGGATGGTGTTTCTTACGCTGCTGGCCACGGCCCGAATGGTGATTTGGACGACGCGACAGGAGGAAGTCTTGCGAGGCAATCGTCTTTCTCACCAGTATCTGATCCGATTCTTTGAGCATCAGCTCAAGATGAAGATTAGAACTGATAGAAAACGCTTGCATTCGACAGTCTTCAGTGAAAGGTGAGTGAAAGAGTCGAGCTTGGTTCGTTTGAACGGGGCTAGCCTTGATTTTTTCTTTTAGGTCAGCCTACATCACATCGGGGTGGTTTCCTGTGGAGCCCTACCCTTGGTTAGGTTAGACAAGCCTTAGGGTACCTAGTTAATGTGAGTAGGTGTTGTTCTTGGCCTGTTCCCGGTTGCCTCTTTGGTTATGATTCAAGTCGAGATCCCCCACCCAGTTTGTTTTGGCCAGCCCGTTTTCATCTCGACTGGGTCAGCTTTATATTTTCCCATGCCCGTATTATTTTTTATCCTTTTCCAACACCTGTAGTGAGAGAGCTTCTTGATTTTGTCCAATTCTCTGTTTTGAAGGTTGGACGGGCCCTACTAACATCAGTTATGTTTAATTTGATTTGTGTTAATATTTCAGTTTGTTACTGGGTTCATCTCCCTCGCCTCTGTGAATGGATAAATTGTAATGAGTGAATGCATCGTGAATCGGATTAGCTAGGTATAAGATAGTTAGTGTTAACCAGTATTAACCCCTCCCCTTTTTGGGCCTTGTGTCACAATTATGTAATTTTTACATAATAAATCTCTAGAAAGTGATAAAAAACAGTGACGTGAAAACATTGATAAAAAAACTGTGTCGTGAAATATAGCAGATTCTAAGCAGGTTGAATATATATTTTTTCTATTATTACCCTGTTTTATAACAGTATCCGATTATGCCACAAGCAACTCTACATTTTATATGAAAAAACAAGTCGATGTTTAAGAAAAAATATTTATTCCATCAAAATAAGCAGCTCTCTTTCCGTACCCACTGACCTGACAATTATTGATACGTTTATGTTGCGAGCAAACAGAGTATGAACCTAAATGGTGCCTACGTTGACATTCCGTCATTACTTTTGCTCAATTTTTATCAATATTCCTATCGTTTGCCAAATGATGGACAACAAGAGAAGAGGTTACCGAAAGGAACTCAACTCGATCTTCTTCGGTCATCTTTCGCTGCTCGCTTAAAAATATCATTGATCATATTTCTTGGTTTAACACATACTTAGACATCGAAAATATTCACATCCAACGTAGTCGTGCTTGGTCCTGAGCTTTGCCTTCTCCCAAAATTCGAAAAGTAAAAGGAGGGGGGTTCTGACGTTTAGACTTATCATTAGTTGCAATTTAGACCACCCGCACAACCAGACTTACACGAGGTGTATTCCCAGGCGGTCACCTATCTAGGTACTGACTTGGTTGGATGTTACTTAATTTCAGTGATCTAAGGGTGTTTCAAGGAGAAGGATGTTTTTCTAGTATTGATGGAAGTTTCCTCTCTAAACATGTAAAGCAGTATAAAAAGTCAGTATATTGATTATGCAATTTTTTTTTTGAAAACTTCGAGTGATGTATTTTCTTTTTATTTGGTAAAATATTGTTATTCTGGAGGGACAGTCTATCAGATTTTATGAGAGATAGTCTTCATTAAGACCTACTGGATTAATTGATCTAAAGCAACTTTAATCCTAGTTTTAAGAAAACGGTTGTATATAATCGATAATTCAGGCAATACTGAAATGGATGGATGACATGCATGACATCAATATGAGTCTTGACCTGATGAGATCATATATATATATATATATATATATATACGATATAAAAACATACAACAGAAAATTGTTTTAATAAAGGAGAATATATATATATATATATATATATAGATATGAAACAGTGAGGATGTAGAAATCAACACTGTATGGTGACTATCGGCTTAACATCTCAGACAACTTTAGGACATCTACAAACGAACTGTCTGTAATATTGAGTACTTTTCTCCAATGTTAGGGTAGGCAAAAGTTTGGACTAACGATTTCGCATATGGCGTGTGGTCCCTTGGTGAAAAAAAAAAGCCCTGTTTTATTAGAATAAATTGTTTCTGTTTCCTTTTTTCACTAACATATCGTATGATATGCCAGAATTTTTTGTATACCAGCCGGATTGACAAAGAACTGATTAATAAAATATATAATGTGAGATCATTTGGTCAGATTTGGGGAAAATAGTTCAAACAGAAAATCTTTAAGCACCCAATCGGGCTTCGATCAATTATAAAAGACTTTTATATATAATTAAATATAAAACGGCATTGGGGAGCTTCTATTCACAATGAAACTGCAACTATTTTATCATTAATGTGTGCCGTTGTTCTCCATCAATGACACAAACTTTCTTTTTGATTTCTAATGCTCAAAACTTAGACAGAACGTGTATTTTTCCCCACCTGTTTGCTTCACTACAGGCTCCCCTACTACGCTGCGAAAAGTACTCGTTTGTGCAAAATCAAGCGTCCTTGTGTGCGATTATTTTCCAATCTGCAACACATTTCACTCATTATTTCCACCAGTTAAGGCCTTCACACTTTGGACGCACCATGCCACGCACACACGGCGTCAAACCATCTTTCTTCCTATCGAATTACCAGGAAGAAGTTCTACTCTGTTTTTTTCCTCCCAGATCTGTCATTTTGTGGAACAGACTCCCAAGAGGATATTCACCCACCATTAAAATTCTCATCACATCAAGTAAACGGTAAACCGTTATCTATCCTACATATCCTCATAAAATACACCACTTCCTCCTCCCTTTACACTCTTAAAAAAATTTAATTCAGTAATCCTCTATATTGAATGGTTTGGTTTAGTTTGTTTTACGTCATACCAACTTCCATGGGTTAATTAATGCCGAAAAAAATTTTATTGCTGTTAATATTTCTTTTTCTTTTCAAAACGTGTTTCTGGTACGGTGTAGTTATGGATAGCGGCTCGGATTGAGGAATCGGAGAGCCGAGTTCGAATTCCAATCGAATCCATTACTTTCGTGCTAATACCCTTGGGGAAAGATATGAATCCTTTTCTCCCTTCAACTATGGGTAAATAGCAGGACAGACCGTGTTGTATAGCCTTGGATGGTAACTGGTCTACCGCAGAAAGAAATTGCAACCCACTGCGGGAAAAAAATATGCCTCGTCAATTTTGTATCGAAAGATACATGATCGCCTAAGCGTATATCCCGCATGACACATTACTAATTGCTGGTAATATTTTTTTCCTTCAAAAGTTTTTGCTGGTAATACGCTCCTCAAAACCTCCTCATCAGTGGCCTTGTTGTTGGGCGTAGTTTACCGTCATACCCAGGACGCGGATGTAGTTTATCGTTTTACCCCTGACGGATACATTGAGTGGCTCATGGGCATAGTGTTGGCCGAACAATAGCAGAAAAATAATCGGTTAATTGTAAACCTGGGGCGTTAACAACAAGAAAATATCATCATTCACAATGAATGTGCCTTTTCTCGTGAAGGCTCTTCCTTGGGTGCCTATTGGGCCATAACTCAACCCAGACCTCAAGTGGAGCTCTTACATACTGTCCATGGCTAAAGATGCTGGAAATCATGATGTCCTCTGTACCGATCCAATAATTAACGGACACGTCGTGCTCTTCTCTACCTTCACAAGAGCCAGACCAGGTCTAAACTGGAGTAATACTATCATATTTGGGCAGGATCTGCCCATTCATAATTTTTCAGTCTTAATCGAGTTCAAAAGCATCTCCACGTCCTTGTGTGTGACAAATTGTTTTCTACCCCTACAACCGCTTTCTTGCAGGCGAATAGTCGCAAACCTCTCACTGATCTATCGCTATCTCCATAGTAAGCGCTCAGACAAACAATATTCCGTATTTCGACTACTTCTAACGTTCATGGATAAGATCCGACAGGCTATACTCATTTAGCGAATCATCATCATTCCCTACGTATTCCAAAGGTGAGATAAATTCTACACCAGCAGCTTCTTTCTGTGAACTACTTTGTGGAACCGACACCCAAGAAGATCACTACAATCTTTACTCGTTCAAGTTTATGGTCAACCGATATCTTCCCCATATATCCACATAAACTGTGCCTCTTACTCTATAACCCCTACCTCGAATGGCTCTTGTGCCTTTTAAAGATCGAACATCAATGTAATAAAGAAAATATATGGTTAATTTTCAGCAACACTAGTCATGTATAGTAATTGTGTTATATAGTGTACGGTAGAAATACCTCCCACGTAATGAGAAGACATTAGTGACAATGGCCTCTTCATCTAGTTAATGTCTTGCCATTACGTGATAGGTATTTCTGGGATATAAATGTGAGAGGTGTTTCTGCCATACTAATTAATCTCCATCAATAGTACTTCTAAAAATAACAACGCAACATTGATAATCAAACTTTCTAACATTTTTTTCGACTATACTTGAAAATAAATTAGTTATCCCTAATACTAGGATCTTTACCAGCACGTCCAAGACATTCTGAGGTATAATTAGAAAGAAAAAATAAATTCGACACTAATTCAAATGACGGTACTAATTCAAATAAACTGTTTACAATGTGAAAGCGTTTATACAGGGGAGACATCAAGCGATATTAATCCTGTATATAATAACATTTTGCAGTATTCAAATTTTCCTTATTAAATGCTGAAAGTGCTAATTTTTATTTTTCCTTTACTTTTTTGTTTGAGGCCCTAATCAAATAAATGGTTGAGAATAAAACCGGAAAATGTGTATTTTTTCTTTATTTTCATTGCCGTTAAGATATCTCTATCTCTCTATTTTATATATATATATATATATATGTATGTGACACTTCGATATTTACATACGCCTTATCTCAGATATTGAGGACTTTTACCCAAACATATAGAATAACTTAAAACATTTTATATATAAATTTTAAGTTATGCTATATGTATGGTTAAAAGTGCTCAATATCTGAGATAGGGTGTATGTAAATATCAAAGTGTCACATATATATATATATATATATATATTATACATATGTATGTATAAATTTCATTCTTAGTAGATAACCGCTATTTGAGTAAACGTCCCTTTTATTTAATGAACCGTATATTTATTTATTTTCGTCTACCGGCCTGAATATTCGAGGAATTTTATTAAAGAAAAATATGCGGTTTCTGGTAGTAATCAAACCTGCGTCGTCCTAGGCAGGAGGAACCTTCATTAGATTCGACACGCTTATATATATATATATATATATATATATTCCTGAAAAAAATCCCATATAATTTCTAACGCAAAGATGAAAAAAATGGAATAGAAGACTAAGAAATATGTAATTTATAATGGTCTTGTTACGCCTATTTTTATTGTCAGCGGTCAACAGCAATTAGTATCATAAAAGATAAAAAAAGATTTCATTTTGTTCTTGGAAAGTTTCCAGTGCACAACTATGATGAAAGTAGAAAGTATAATTTGGAGGAAAAGCTGTTTTGCGAGATTATTTTTTTCAAAGCAGACAATTTTTTTTTTGTATTGTTTAGATAACAGAAAAGAAATGATCGTCATACACTGAATAATGTTAAGGCGAAAGTACGACACTTAACATAATAGCCACTGAGAGACGGTCTGGTGATGAGGAAAAAAATATCCCCAAACCTCACATTGGGCCTAGTAAGTTGGAGTGCTGTACACAAAAGGGTTTGGCAGTGTATATCTGAGAGACAGACTTTTCTAAGTTTTATACATCGATATGTCTACTGGTCACTTGGAATTTTTTGACAGCTGTTACTGCTTTGGCAGTGGTTATGGAAGAGTGGATTTCCTAAATGAATATTCAGCTTTTTTTTGTAATCCATCAACTATTGTAAAAAACCAGAAACAAGACTTTTTTGTGAATATATCTGAAGAGAGCAGAGTTCACAGAAAGTTGAATTATTAATTTAGAAACAATGTTAGCTGAAATTCAAATTTGTTTCAGGCTAATATTTTAACTTAGTTCTGATTAATTTGGTAATATATATATATATATATATAAGCGTTTCTCCCCAAGCAAGTCGAGAAGCCACGAGCACGCAAGGAGTTACAGAGAGTTGGAGCGAGAGCAAAGAGGAGTGATTTAGAGAAGGATAGGGGATAGATCAAGGCATCTGGAGACGTCGATTGACATTACATTTGAATAGTTGGAGATTATAGCTATCAGGGAAACAAGAAAAGGAGGGAGTTCCACAGCGAGAAGTGCGAGACATGAAGCTATTGGAGTAGAAGAGGCGGCTGCATTTAACAGTTTCGACAGTGAAAGGGTTAGAGGGAGATGTTAGCCTAGTTAAACGCTTAAATTCATGAAGTCTGGGAACCAAGGAAAGTAGCTCATCGGAGCAGTTACCGTGAAAGTATTTGTAAAAAAGACAGAGGGAGGCAACGGCACGTCTGTGAGAGAGCGGCTGCAGACGAGATGCCAGATCAGGACCAATTACATTGCATATCCCTTTCTGGATTTTATCAAGGACCTTGAGACAAACAGAAGGGGGTCCAGACCATATATGGCAGCAATACTCCACGCAAGGGCGAATGGTTGATTTGTAGATTTGAAGGATCGACTCCGGCGAGAAAATTTTCCTGGCGCGGTACAGGGAGCCAACTTTCCTTGCAGTGGGCGAAGCTATTGACTCAATGTATTTGTTCCATCTCAGGTCAGCAGACAATGTGAGGTGGAGCAGTCGCAAAGATGTGCTCTCGTGGAGTTGAGCGTCAGACATTCTAATAGGAGGCATGGGTGGTTCTCTGTGGTGAGTAATAGAGAGCAGTTTTGTTTTTGAGACATTAAAGTTAACCAGCCAATACCTGCCCCAGTCTACAACCGATTGGACACATACACGCCCCGTCTCGTAACCTGAGCATTTTGGAAGAAAGAGAATTTTTCGGCTGCTGCTAATTAATGGTAAAAGCTCTTCGCTATGAATTGAGCACTGGTAGACAATAATGCTTATATCTCGTATATAAGGTGTCAAAAATTCCCTTTCGCCGCGTGCGCTGATAGCCTAAGGTTTTCGATCCCGGTTTGAAACAAAAGGCATGTCTAGAAACACAGATGACGTGATAGAGCAAACCAGTCTGTCTGTAGACACACACACACAATCATCTCGAGGTTCTCGACAAAATAGAAAGACGGATATGGAGTGAGATGTTATTGGTCCTGACTTGGGGTCGCGACTCTAGTTACTTTTTCACCGACGTAATGTAGCTTTTGGTTGTCTTTTCTGTAAATATTATTATGGGATCTGCCCTGCATCTTTCAGAAATATTTTCACTGGTGCCCCGACTGCATGAATTTAAGCGTGCTTCTAGGTTGGTATCTCGGTCCCACACTTTTGCTGTCGAAACAATAAACAGTCGAACCGCCTCTTCTACTCCAACACCTCTTGCACTTCGACAGTGGAACTCCCTTCCCTTTATTTGCTACCCTGATAATTTTAACCTTCAAAAATTTAAATGGAATGTCAATCGACATCTGTTACCTTGATCTCCGTTCTTTTTATTTTTTCCTCAGTCCCACCTATACTCAGTCGTTTCCCTTACAATATATTGCGTACTTGTGGCACTCCCGCCTTGCTTGGCCTGAAATGCTTATATATATATATATATATATATATATATATATATATATATAGAGACACACAGACACATATATATATACAGACAGAGACAAATACGCAGACGTTATATATTTATGTAAGTGAAAGAAGTTATTAGGAGGATTTGAAATAATCATAATTAAGTAATTCATCGAGTCTAGAAGAGTGCAGAAAGAAGTGGACCATTACGATACGACGCAAGTGTCATAGTAACTGTACCAAAGGGCCTCGGTGACGAAGAGGTGACTAATTAGACTCGGTATAGCGCTGGTCTACACAAATTCCGTGGCGTAACTCATCAGAGTTTCCCTAACCCAACGGACTATGTCCCCACGAGCCACGTCTTCTATCCCCAAATCCCTCCATCCGGAGCATTAAAAGCCGGTTGAAGCAAGGTTATACAAGTGAAAAATTATTAGGGTTATTTGAAATAATCATAATTAATTTCTCGAGTCTAGAATTTTTTATATATATATATATATGTGTGTGTGTGTGGGTGTAGACAGACACACATACATACATACATACTCACATACAGACACTCAAGTCAGTGTACTTGTTAACAATGAATAGAGTTCAAGTTTTAGATTTCAGCTGATTATAATGAAAGTAGAACGAGTCTTTCATACAGCAATGGTGACGTAGTAAGTTTCTGTTAGACAAATTCTGTGAAACTGCTCGGGGTATATGCAGTCCTCTAGAAATCATACCACATAACTTCTAATAGAAAGGTGACAGAAATGAAACGTAAAACTAAGAATTGTTTCTTTTGCAAATATTATTATTTTTAATTTTTATTATTATTTTTATTTCCTTTCATTTCTGGCGTTTACACATTTCTTTCCGAGTCACGCCCAGGGTTCTAAGGTTAGAAATGGCTTCGTGACACTTTCCACTGACAAAAAAAAAAAAAAAAATTACATAGACAAAGTCCATCGTAAAGTGTGGGCTGTACTTGTCAGAACAATGTTTTGTATCTCTTTGAGGCATGGACTTCCAGGAATCCCTTCAATTAGTCTACTGGAATCATTTACAACCAATCCTAGGGATTGTTGATGTTCCCATATGCCACATTTTTTAGATTTCTATTTCAAGGTCCTTGTATTTTGACAGCTTTTTGAATATCTTCAAAAGACAGTCGGCAGGGACTTCCATATCTATAAGGGGGCATTTTTTTGTTTGTGGTCTCTAATAACAATTTTTGGGTTGTTGGCTTTGATTGTTCTGTCAGTGTGTATTGTGTAGTCCCATAGAATTTTAACAGGTCCTATCTCCGTAACCGGGTCTGGGTGGTGTTCATACCAGTTTCTTTCAGTTTCCTTCCCGTAGAAGTTGCAGATTTTCCAGTGCAGATATTGGCTCACTCTGTCATGCCGGGTTTTATATTCAGTGGGTGCTAATATCGTGCAATCTGATACAAGATGATCAATTGTTTCTGGATATTTATCACAGAATCTGCATTTTGGGCTAACACAATATTTTAGTATATGTGCTTGATAATTCCTACTTAACAAGCATTGGTCCTGTGCAGCAAGGATAAAACCTTCAGTTTCAGCTTTCAACCCGGCACTACGTAGCCACTGATGGGTACGGGTTTTGTCTACGTCAGCTTGGTTGATACGGGCAGAGTATTGGCCATGAAGCGGTTTATCTTGCCATTGTTTCTGTATCTGGTCGGTTGCATTTGTCTTTGCTTTCTTTTTAACGTATTTTGCAGCTTCAGCCGGTGTACTGTGCTTTACTTGTATTTCTGCGCCCATTTGAAACTCCATTTTGAATTTGTTGGCTTATTACGGAGTAAAGACGCTTAATACTTTCATGTTCTTTGACACATATCATCATCCAGTATTCTGTAGTTTCCAAGTATCTTTGGAGGCCAATTGTTGTAGTTTTGTAGGACAGTTCTAGTTGAACTAATCCTCTGGCTCCTTCGGATCTGGGCACATACAGACGATCAACACCAGCTTTGGAATGATGCATGCGGTATGCCATCTCCTTGGCTAATTCCTAGGTACTTATAGGCTTCATCATGCTCCAGTTCCCTAAACTTTGTGACAAAATCTAAATCTATTAAGGGTGTTTCTGTAATTCTACCTTTCTTAAGTGTTACTTTCTCACATTTATCTAATCTGAAGTCCATACATATTTCGTCAATGAAGTATTTTACAATAGTGAGGAGGCCATTCAACTCATTGTCGTCTTTGGCAAAGAGTTTGAGATCATCCATGTAGATTAGGTGATCTCAGATTTTTTTCCAAAGACGACAAAGAGTTGAAGGATCATTATTATTATCTGCGTAAGTGAACATTTTCTGTGATCTAGGGCATATACAATAATTTCTTTTGTGCCAAACACAAGGGCCATCTTGAATAAATAAGTTGGTGGAAAATTTTCAAATTTGTCGTGCCGGTTGAAGTAAACATATTGCCAGAAATTTTAAGTAAGTTTATTAAAATATCATTGTGACGCGGAGAAAATTATTTTAAAAATAATAAAATAAGCAACGTACATGGATGGGGATTAATTGATGGCGATCATTTTATTATATCGATCTTTGGATTTAGTATACTAAAATGACTGCGAAGTTATAACCAATCGCAGAAAAATAAATCATAACTGATTTAATTTGTTCTTGGTAAACAGTCAACGATTTTTCTACGGTATTTCCGTGAATCCCACTTTAAAAAACAGCTTTGTGTCACATTCGGTAGCTAAGTAGACACAATGAAAAGTCCTGGTAAATATGCAACGAAGACATTATGAACGATAGAAAAAATATTTCAGCCGAAAGTTGTCTTTCGAAGAACAGAAATTTAACGACGAGTTTCGTCGGTGTCTATTCTAGTGGTTGGATCTAATGAAGTAATTTTATTTCTGGACCCTCTCATTTTTAAAATCCCAACACATTTTCCTTAAAGTTTTGTCCTGAAGAAATCAAATCTAATGTACGTCGGCGAAACGCGCCGTTAAAAAAGCTGGTGATGGCCAACACGGAGATCTACATCAAGTGGCTTGAGGTGGTAGTGCTGTTCTAGGTCAAGAGGGTAGTTGATGGAAGAACTGGCAACAGGACTATGCACCATGCCACACAAGCAGGAGAACCCAGTCATGGCTGTCAGACAATTTCTGCGACCACATCACCCCTTACATCTGCCCACATGGCGCTCCAGACTGCAACCCTCTTGATTATTATGTGTGGGGCGCAGTTGAGCGAGAGACCAACAAAACTCTTTGTAACACCAGAGATGAAGTGAAGACAAGGATTATGGCAACAATCATCAACATAAACAAGGAAACGGCCCAGAAGAGTTACAGAAGTTTCTGGAGGCCGTGGTTGAATAAATATATTCGTATTTCAAGATATTTTCGATTAATTCTGGTAAATATATCTGTAGAAATGAGATGCTAATGTCATTTTCATTTTTCGCGCAATTTACATGACAATTTATCCATTTCACTTTGTATTTGTAAGTTATCGACTAGGAAAGACAACTTGGGGAATCGAGTTCGAACTCAGACTGTTTTTTACAGTTACTTTCGCACAAGTAGCGTTGGAGAAAATATGTATCCACCCGACTTCCTGTATGTGTTTTTGTGTGGTTCGTTTAATGGATGACAGAGTTCGAATTCCGGTTGATTTCATTGCATTCACACTCTCTTAAATATTCCTGGGAAAGTATTGATTCCCCTTTTTTTCTCTACACCTACCAGCTATGGATTAAACAGCAGAAAACAGTGAGCTTTGTTGGCATCCAGTCTAGAAGAATGGCACTTACGGTAAGAGGCAGTTTATACGGATTGGAGGGAGGTTATAACGGTTAACCCTAGACTTTAACAAGTTAAGATTGTTAGGAAACATCCTCTTGGGAGTCGGTCCCACCAAGCAGTGGTTTGCAGACAGAAGCTGTTCGAGTGGAACTTAATTCTCACCAATGGAATACGGAAGGAAAATTGGTAGTTTACTAAAAATGTAAGTGTCATGGCGGGTCCTAGCCGTGAAGGTTAAACCTGGCGGAGTCAAGGAATGTAGTTCGCCTGGGCACTTTTCCACGGAAGAGCAGCGAGAGGCGGGCCATATCCTGCCTGTGAGAAAGAGGTTAGACGATGGAAAATAATTCGTCACCCAAGACTAGAAAAGTAAAGATGGGGGTAGCCCTATCCTAAATAGCCAAATAGTACTCCATTGTCGGTCTGACCTGACCCTTGTAAAGGTAGAGGTTAGATTGAGGAGTCAGGTACTTAGTGGAGCGGTACAAGTAGCGGACTTTTTGAGCATATTTGGCGATGGATCGTATGTAAGAGTCCAAGGGCGAATTTAAGGCTCTCTAGTCTCTCATGGCACGGAGACTCTCCGAAGAAACATCCGCTCACCATTCGTCGAAGTATAAAAAGAGAGTTCATTATGTATATATCAATAATGATGGAAAAAGTATGAAGTCATCCAGTTATTAAAATCAATTTCCTGTTAATCCTCAACTTTAAGTTACAATTTTCATTGTTTGTTTCTCATTTATAGTCCCAGTCATTTTAACATGAGCAAATCGGCAACAAATGTCGGCACTACAGTGAAGGTCACTTTATCTATAAATATCTACGAAAATATCTCTGCCTGAATTTCTGTGATGAGGAGTTACCATTATTGATCTGAGTTAAGTTCATTACGGTGTTATATCACAGATATAATAATGCTCATAATGGGGGAAATGCAAATGAAAGAATATATCTTTCTTCTATAGCACCCTCTGCAACCCTTTAACGAAAATAAACCTACGATATTATTTAACCATTTTGAACATCTTGAGTCTGTGTGTGGAATACATTAGAGAAGAATTTACTGCTATGCGTGAACAGTTTTTTTACTGATAAAATAGACCAATGGATTCTGGTGATGGGATTTCTTTAAAAATGGTTTCCTCCTGGTGTGTCAGCCTCTCTGGGTACACTTCAAAATTGAGTTTTCGCTAACATTGTTGAAAAAGACAAAAATCTCCGGCCATGGACAAGCTTAAGGCAAACGCAAAGAGGCAACTAGGCAAACGCAAAGAGGCAACTTGCTGCGTTTTTCAAGATTTATTTGGTGACAGGTGTAGAAAAAAAAAGTGAATGCCATAGTGGACTAAATGTGCACGGTCCCAAACGCGGTAATTTTAATGAATCTAAGTATATTAATTTTTCATTAATATTAAATAGCTGGATCAATTTCCAAGTAACATCTGATTTGATGAAATGAAAGGAAATTATAAAAATATATTCCTTAAATTACCAGAGACTGACAGCTGATCACTTCTCTGACTAATCTGTAACATCTCGGTAGGGGAAGGTAAAACTCGTTGGTTACATTCAATGCCTCGAATATTCAACATGTTACTTTCCGTCATCGCTAATTGAACTATCACCAATAATGATGTTCTCCGAGGGAGGCTCTGTGTCTTGGGCCTTATGGCAGTTGATTTTGTAAAAGAAAAAAAAAAGACTGTGTCAGGCAGTCAGTTATGTGACATGCGCGATACGCACTTAGGCGATCATGTGCCTTTCGCTACATGACTGACGAAATAGTTTTTTCCCTAAGTAGGCTGTCATTTCTTTCTGTGGTAGACCAGCTACCATCCAAGGCTATAGAACCTGGTCTAGGGCGCGAGAGAAGATGCTTCATACCTTTCCCAAAGGTATTAGCACGTAAGTGAATGTATTCTTTTGCATGCAAGCATGCTAGTTAACATTCGTGTCAATAACTGTTGGCTCTCACGCTGGCAATTGGAATCTTCCTCCCTATCTGTGGCAGCCAGTTATAGGCTCTCACACTGGCAAATAAAAAATGGCTGCAAACAACATGAAAACTGCCGTAGAAGCATCAAAAATCGATTATTTACACTAACAATGGGAGTTGGGAAATACAAAGTCGGTCTTGAACTTTCCACTATCTTGGAGCAAGTGCAAGTAAATTTTGGTGCAAATCCATCGAAGAGTGCAGCTGTGCATTATTTACACACAAGCCCTGCATTTTATATATATAGGAAAGAGCTAACATATTCACTAAATATAAATTTCTCTCTCTCTCTCTCTATATATATATATATAGAATACAGCACTATATATATATATAAATATATACAAAACTATATATGTATAAAATATACAACACTATATATATGTATATAAATATATATATATATGTGTGTGTGTATATAAAATATACAACACTATATATATATATATATATATATATATATATATATATATAATATACAACACTATATATATATATATATATATATGTATGTATATAAAATATACAACACTATATATATATATATATATATATGTATGTATATAAAATATACAACACTATATATATATATATATATATATATGTATGTATATAAAATATACAACACTATATATATATATATATGTATGTATAAAAAATATACAACACTATGTATATATATATATATATATGTATGTATATAAAATATACAACACTATGTATATATATATATATATATATATGTATGTATATAAAATATACAACACTATGTATATGTATGTATATATATATATGTATATAAATTATACAACACTATATATATGTATATATATATATATATATATATGTATATATATATATATAAAATATACAACTCTATAACTATATAAAATATACAAAACTATATATATATAAAATATACAACAGTATAAAATATATAAAACTATATATATATATATATATATATATATATAGTTTTACATATTTTATATAGTTATAGTGTTGTATATATTATATAACTATATAAAATATACAAAACTATATATATATATATATAAAATATACAAAACTATATATATATATATATAAAATATACAAAACTATATATATATATATAAAATATACAAAACTATATATATATATATATATATATATAAAATATACAAAACTATATATATATATATATATATATATAAAATATACAAAACTATATATATATATATATATATATATAAAAAATATACAAAACTATATATATATATATATAAAATATACAACTATATATATATATATATAAAATATACAACTATATATATATATATAAATACACATCTATATATATATATATATAAATACACATCTATATATATATATATATAAAATAAACAACACTATATATATAAAAAAATACACAACATTATATATAAAAAATACACAACACTATATATATAAAAATACACAACACTATATATATATATAAAAATACACAACCCTATATATATATAAAAATACTCAACACTATATATAAATACACAACACTATATATATATAAATACACAACACTATATATATATAAATACACAACACTATATATATATATATATATAAAAATACACAACACTATATATATATAAAAATACACAACACTATATATATATAAAAAATACACAACACTATATATATATATTTATATAAAATACACAACACTATATATATATATTTATATAAAATACACAACACTATATATATATATATATATAAAATACACAACACTATATATATATATATAAAATACACAACACTATATATATATATATATATATAAAATACACAACACTATATATATACACATATATATATAAAATACAAAACACTATATATATACACACATATATATAAAATACAAAACACTATATATATACACACATATATATATATAAAATACAAAACACTATATATATACACATATATATATATAAAATACACAACACTATATATATATATATATACACACATATATATATATATATATATAAAATACACAACACTATATATATATATACACACATATATATATAAAATACACAACACTATATATATATACACATATATATATATATATATAAATTACACAACACTATATATATACACATATATATATATATAAAATACACAACACTATATATATATAAAATACACAACACTATGTATATATATATATATATATATATATAAAATACACAACACTATATATATATATATACATATATATATATAAAATACACAACACTATATATATATATATATACATATATATATATAAAATACACAACACTATATATATATATATATACATATATATATATAAAATACACAACACTATATATATATATATATACATATATATATATAAAATACACAACACTATATATATATATATACATATATATATATAAAATACACAACACTATATATATATATATACATATATATATATAAAATACACAACACTATATATAAAATACACAACACTATATATATATATACATATATATATAAAATACACAACACTATATATATATATATACATATATATATAAAATACACAACACTATATATATATATATACATATATATATAAAATACACAACACTATATATATATATATATAAAATACACAACACTATATATATATATATATAAAATACACAACACTATATATATATATATATAAAATACACAACACTATATATATATATATATAAAATACACAACACTATATATATATATATATATAAAATACACAACACTATATATATATATATATATATATATATACACATATATATATAAAATACACAACACTATATATATATATATATATACACATATATATATAAAATACACAACACTATATATATATATATATACACATATATATATAAAATACACAACACTATATATATATATATATACACATATATATATAAAATACACAACACTATATATATATATACACATATATATATAAAATACACAACACTATATATATATATATATATATATATATATATATATATATACACATATATATATAAAATACACAACACTATATATATATATACACATATATATATAAAATACACAACACTATATATATATATATATATATATAATACACAACACTATATATATATATATATATATATAATACACAACACTATATATATATAATACACAACACTATATATATATATAAAATACACAACATTGTATATATATATATATATATATATATATATATATATATATATGTATAGAATATATGTATGTATATAACTCTTTCTCGCCCGATAGATTGATATCATTTTTTAATATTAACTAATATCTATTTTTAAATATCCGTTTGTTTTTTGTATATTTTTAATATAGTTAAAAAACGGATATTTTCAATATATTTTAACCCTTGAAGGGTGGACGTGCGTACAAGAAACTTGCGTAGATGGGAGAGAAATTATTCTAAAAACTGGTATTAATTTACAGTAAATATTTTTTTTTTAATTTGAAATAAATTCTTTTAAAAATTATTCACGCTCTTATATTGTATAATTTTTTATGTATACATATAGGAATTTAACTCCTCTTTAAAATCAGAATTTTTACGAATTTGCATTTTAAAAAATTGCGTATGTTATATTCAACCAAAACTCGATTATTACAATATCATACTTCGTTTTACCAACCTACTCTCTATTTATCAACCTCCTGATGAGACGAGATGCAGCACAAGGTTAGTTTTTAATGTGGGGCGTTCTGATCCCGTAGTCTCGGACAAAAATCACCCGTAGACCACGTATACACAGGGTCGGGTTTGTCTACCTCCCCAAACGAGAATGCCCTTCGGCATCGCCTCGTCTGGGTTCCTCTTCACCCGGAGGCAGCCTGTTCGACAAGAGAGGAAGTGAAAAACTCTCTCCCTCTCCTCGTCAACCCAAACAGAGTTGAAGACCACAGACGCCCCCATACACACACACACGGGAATTTAAAAATCCAACCAAATAAAAAAATATTTTGCAACATATCGATATATTTCAACGACAAATTACTATGATGACAACTTTAGACTTCACTCACATGAATTAATGCTACCGTCATAGATATACCCACACACATACACACAAGCGTTTCTTTGCTTACACACACTTACGCTATTCCATACTTTAACATTCTAAATATTCCTCACATATGTTTATATATTATCTATTGCGTTTTTACAATGAGAATGACCAAAATATCGTAACATTCAATACTGTCTCCTTGCATTTGTATTTCTATTCTCGATCTCTGACTAAACCTTAATAAAAGGTGAAATATTTTAGATTGAAATTCGTTACCTACTTTGTTCTTTAATGACTAGCAGGCTTCGGCCTCTCGCTATCGCTTCGCAAATATATATTCACTACTTGAAATCTTTGAAACAAAAATTTTAAATGAACATTTCATTTATAAATTAGCCTGTTCTCGTTAAGGAACGTTTTACAGATGCCAACTTGTTGAAGGCCAAGTAAAATGCAAATTTCAAACACTTTTCTGCACTATATAAGACGATATTCCTAAACAGAACTATTTTTGATATGAAAATCAAAACAATCCTTGAATGAAAGGACATTAATGAATGACAGTTAATTAATGAAATATTTTTTTTTAAATTACCATGCAAATCAGGTAAACCTGAAGACTGATATCACCTAGAAATAGATAATATATAATACAGATATTGAACATTTAGCATATAAAATTTATAAAGTAGAGATGGGCCTTTTTCAACCTCAGAATTCATTGGATAATTGTGTGTCAAATTCGCATTTATAGATTCCATAATATAGGTTTTACTTAATTAGCTATTATTTTTCTCTAACTCTTCAAATGTTGAATGTATAACTACTTCTAATTTCCCATCTTTACACTATATTAATTTTATCTTATAAATTATCCCCTGTTCTGTCACCCATGAAATAAAAATAATTGTTTGTACGGAAAATAAGGATCTACGTACATCAAATCATCTTTAAATTAAGTGGCAGCAGAAGAATTATCGCTGAACTTTCAAAAGGTAAACTTAAACATTAATTCAATGCTTAAATGCAGCAATCAATTTTGAGTTCTTCCATAGTTTATTGACGCCTATCGCATCTACTCCTCCCTAGCTATTGTGATGATGGCTAAACCAAGAGTTCTCCACAGGAGCTAGCTTAAATGCCTCTTGATAGGCCGTTTTTTAAGCTAGTTTATAATAAATCGTGCAGTGAAATTTTGGATACAAAATAGAAATAGCCGTTACTCACCTTGAACCATGAAAGCAATGTTAATGGCTAGTATAATATATTAATATATATTTTTAAACCTCGCAAAATCTGATAAACTTGAATCTGAGCTCAATGAAAATCGTTCCCTGCGCCTAACTTTTCTATGGCTTTTGAATGAGCTAAGAATAATTAAAATCGGTCTAGTGGGAGCGGAGGAGTTGCAGGGACACACACAAATGTATATATAATATATGTTTTACACACACACACACACTATATATATAGATATATATATATCTTACACACACTCTTTGAATGCAACGCGTTGCGACATTTACAATTGTTAAATTTAATTAAATCTATGCGCGTTATACAACGCGAAATTGCAGAGAGGTTTAGCAAATCTGCATGATTCTCGTTATTCAACATTAAAGTATTCATAGAAAGTTTAAAATATTTATACTTATTGTTAATAATTCTTAAGTATTAAGATGGTTTACTTATAACTAACGATATTCAAAATGACCTTTTGATTTGAATCGATTGGGAAAATGTACATTTGAAAGTATCAAAATTGGCGTATTTATTTTTTATTTCAAGACTGAAGACAGAAAAAAATCAGCAGCATTTTCGGCATATAATTTTTTTATTATTTTAAGAAAGGTAAAAAAAAAAGAACTTAAATGCAAGTGACATGTGAAATTCATAGAAAAATCTTGTTTCTAATCGAATGTGTGAAAAGGGGTTTGTAAAGATTGTTTCTGAAAATGTCTTGCTGGACGATTCTCCACGGTTGAGTTGATCAATCAGAGTTAATAGCGTTCAAATTCATAACACATTGCCTAGGTTAGTCGCTTTGTTGTTTGGCTTCCGGGTTCAGAACATGACTTAGTTTTCCGTTTCTTAAAGAAATTGTGACGAGCGACTGAAAGGATGTTTTACGTTTGAATCGTGAAAACATAGCGTAGTTGGAAACACTAACCGTACTTCATCCAAAGAAAGTAAGGCAGGGTATATAGTGGGAATGTGAGAGAGTTCTATACATATAATTTATCTATTAGAACAACTCCTGACCCCAATCTTTATGTGCCGTGTCCTTTCAGGACGTGAATGACTTTACATAAGCTCGTTTCGTAGTATTTGTCTATGTTTCTGAGATGAAGTCTTATTTACACTATTTACATTATTCAAACTATTGTCCTCATCTTTGTCGCCATGTTTATCAGAACGTTTTGGCCGTTGTACACTCCGGCCTTCTTCAGGTGGATGATGTCGAAGTGAACCCTTCATTTCGCTGACTGGGGTAAACTGTTCTAGTTCCACTTGCCATGTCTAACGGATGTCTTCAAGGACACATAGCACAGTGGATAAAAGCGTTAGTTAGATCCAGTGACAGTACTCAAAGAGTGCGAGTTCAATACCCGCTTAAGGCGGTGAAGAACTTTGAGAGGGGGATTAACAGGAGCTAACTGACGGCCGAAAAGATGAGGACTAGTCCAAATAATGTAAATATTGCTCGTTTGGTAGGTTAAGCGCTGATTTTCTCTGTCCCTCAATATGTCCCGTGTGTCAAATACTTTGCCGTGCTTCATATGTTCAGTGTATGATATTCTCAGCATCCTCCTGTAGAACATCATTTCTTTTGCCACACTTCTCTTCTCTATCTATGAGGAGATGATACAGCATTCATTGTTATATAGGATGATATATACTGTATAACAGTTCGCACTCTTATTTGTCTGAATTTATTTTCCTGGGTCTGAATACTTTTCTTAGCTTTTGAAAAGCGCCTTTCACTATTCCATTGCGTCTTCGCATTTCGGCGTCACTTTTTTCGTCATCTACCACCTAAATATTTAAATGTCCGCACTTGCTTGATTTGGACATCTCCACTTTGTATTTCGCATCTTGGTATGTTCATTTTGATGACAACAATTGATGCTTAGTCCTTTCTTCTCACTTTCTTTTATAACTGTTGTGGCAAGAGCCAATTACCCTCCTTACTTATGATGAATGCACTGGTCCATTCATCATAAGTATTTCTGAGTAATTGTCGATAAAAGAAAATAATACTATTGCAGTGACTTGTCTAGCTGAGTAATGAATACTCTACTATCACGACCGATTCTGTCGAGTTACGAGTTGTGTCTTGTCACATTACAGCAATCATATACTGTAAGTGTTCCCACACATTCCTTTATGCGTGTTATATATCATATCTATGAACATTAATGTGTATGTCCCAATCCTCATAAATATTATTTTCTCCTTCCTCCCCCTGGCGAAAGACCCTTTTGTTTTTGTCGAAGGGCAGAATATAACCGCCTCTTTTTTTTTGAGGGTTGGACGTGTTCTACTAACATCAGTTATGTTTATTTTGATTTGTTTTGATATTTAGTTTATTTTGGGGTTCATCCCCTACCCTCCCATTTTAAATCATCCAGAAATTTTTATGTATGAAATTTTTATGTCATCGGGTGAGTTTTTTAGGTTCCCTGGAAGCATGCAGTATTATGGTGTATGGAGGATTGAATGATGATGGATGCGTTTTTTTTTTATGGTGAATGTGTGAATTGTAATGAGTGAATGGGTCGTGAATTGGATTAGCTAATTATAAGATAGTGAAGACCAGCCTCAACCTATTCCCCCTTTTCGGCCTTGTGCCTTAATTGTATTTTATGTATATGCTGTCTAAGTAGTGCACCACTAGTAGTGGTTTACCTACTTCACGCCGCTGGCGAGTATCATATTTTGTTAATGTTATAAAAATTACCATTTTATTTCTAACCTTCTTTTTGGTTAGTCCTCATTCAGTAACTCTTTCTAGCTTACAACAATGCATCAGATGATAAGACTGTGTAATCTCTCTATATCTTATAAGATTTTTGCCGCCAATCCTGAATCCTGATAAAGATTGAATAAGTAGAGTATTAACACTAAAAATGACGAAGAAAAATACATCTGCTAAAAGGATGTAATATACCACCAGAATAAGTTCATGTTTTTGATGACCATGTAAAAAGAAAACTGTTACATAATGGAATATTCACTCACCTTTTTTTATCAGCTGTTAGAAACTCGAATTTCCCTATCATCAGCTGTTTCTTTTTTCATTAAGAATTCTCCAAATGAAATACTGTATTCCTTTCCTTGGAAGACTGAAAAATTAGCCGAGAAAGATAAAACTTCATAAAGGATGGAATGAAGTGACTTAAAAGATGACAGTAAAAGAAAAATGGCAAATTCACTGGCGGAAAAGGAAATTGCAACATGGCGATTACGCGCTTTAATTTACTTAAAATTAAACCAAACTTGATTACTTGAGTAAATAATCACACACAAAAAATACGTCGCGAAAGAAGAAATTTTTATGAATTCAAAATGGATTCTTTATGTAAATTGGCCAGATATTTTTTTAAGTGGAAAATAATTGAGTTGTTTGTATTTTTAAAGTGTACGGTTTGTTTTCATTTTATGGCGTCGTATGTATCTGTGCGTCTTCTTGCTGTTGTCGGTGCTTGTATTTTGTTGTTGTTCTTGTTGGTGGTGGTGTCTTGTTTTTGTTGATGGTGTATGTGTGTGTTGTGATGGTGGTTGAGTTCTGATGTTAAAGGTTGTGATGTTTGTTTTTTTGGTCGTGTACATGTGTTTTGTTACTAGTGAGGGTGGTGTGTGTTCTTTTTTATTACTGGTGGTGATGTACGTGTGTGTATGTTTTATTATTAGTGTTGGTAATGGTGGTATAGGTGTGTGTTTTGTTATTCTATGTGTATGTGGGTGTTTTGTTTTTGATGTCGTGTGTAAGTTTCCTTATTTCAGTCCCTATGTTCATATCTATAAATTGGTTTAAATGTTCTTAATCGCCGTTTTCGGTATAAGCATTTTACGACTATATATATATATATATATATATATATATATATATATTATAGTTTTAACTCTTTCTGGTTATAAATTGCTTTTTAATGTTTGCTTTTATCATTCTACTAACATTTTATACCCCTGCGAAAATAATTTTTCAAATGTTCGCGTAATTTAAGGAGGTCTAAAAAATGGAATATAACCGTGTATTTTATTGTCTGACGAATATGATGAATGTTGGAAGGGAATCTGTAATACTCTGCACAATCATCTGCTAATGTTTGGGTCCTGCATTCTTTAAATATGTACTTTTTTAATACTCGTGATAGGAAGAAATGCGTTTGAGAATTATCTATTGTATATTATGAATACTCCTTCTAGTTAGGTGCTGCCTTTGAATGTAGTGTAAATTTTTTTTTTTTTTTTTTTGAACAAAGATAGCATCTTTGAAGTTTAAGTGATAGGAAAGAACTTAATGGTTTCTCCCGATGGAGGTCTTGTAAGATTTCTAGACGTTTTGCACATTTATTTCTTATGGATTTGCAGGCAATCAATCTTCCGTATCTTACGTGAACAGGTACCAAAGGAAGTGATGTAGCGACAATACTTTACGCACATACATTGTATATCATTGTTATGGGTTAAAACTCTTGCATGTATAAGGTCGTACATATGACGAATACCATGATTTTTGCAAGTGTTATTGCAGTACAGCAGCAGCTATAGGTGGGCTAACGGAACGAGTCAATGGTAGTCACATCATATCCGCGGCATATAAAATGGGGTTAGGTCCAGCAATTCCGCCGTCTCAGAATGTTGAGCATCTTGCAGAGCATGTTGAATAACAGTGGCATCATGTTCACGACATTCACGAGCCCCGTAACTCATTAGGGTCGTAGTGGCATTACGTGTACAGCAGCAGTGGTGTGTCGTGGGTAAGATAGCCTAACGAAGCTCAAACATCTTCAGGATGGTTTTAATTCATAGCTGTGAGTGGGAAGAAATTGATTTACCGTTCCTAAGCGTATTTTTGTGTAAGTAAATGTAAGGAACTCGACTAGAATTCGAACTCAGCTCTACGATTCCTCAAACCGAGCCACTATCAAAGTATCGCGTATCCTTCGGTATCATGAATGTGGACATTATTTTACTGGATCAGGTCTTCTCCTCCACATTCACCAAAGATGAGCGAGAACACATACTGGGCGGTAATGTATGATTCATCGGCGCGGAAAGTGAAAGTACCGAGGCGAGTTCTCCTTTCTGTTCGACTTCGCAATAACGCTCTCGAAAAAGGCAATAACTTTATCTTCAATCTATGGGTCTAAAATAGCACGGCAAAGTGGACTCTTATTTGACAAGCCGTGTTTAATGCCCAATCGAATTCGTTGCATGAAATTTTCATTCGAGAATGGTGTGTATGCAAACTGGTCTCACTTGCTTTAGCGGGTAGCAATTCTATCAGAAGTAAAACTCTGAATTACAACATGACTAGGGCTGTTTGAGTCTCTGTAGCACACTGTGCCATTTTTCTGTTATCATTTCTTGCGAAAAGAATCCCTGTGAGTATCAAATTCTTTGAGCCTTCATTCCTCATTATGTAAAATTTCAGCGTTCTCTTTCTGATTCTGAGTATGTCACCTTTATTCTTTCATTTTCCTCCAGACTTCTTCGTTACTTACGCACTGTTTATTCTCAGCATCCTTCTGTAGAACATCTCTGTTAGCTCCAGTTTCTTTCTTCATCGCCGAGAAGATGGTCTAGTAGTTACTTTTGTACAAGAGGAGTGATATTAGGTGACGGTTCAGCAGATATTTCTTTTTTTGTTTCTAATGTAATTTTCCTGTTCCCTAGTAGTTTGCTTAACATCTGTAAAGCATATTTTGCTATTTGCATTCGATTTATGGTGTAGCCTTTCAATCGTCTGTTAAGACTTCCAAAATTTTTGAACTTCTGTACTTGCTTGATTTTGACATTTTCAGTTCTTAGTACGTATCTCTGTTTTTTTTCTTTTACCGACAACCATAAAGATTATGCCCACCGATAATAAAGCGTGGTAGCGTCTCCATCTCGCTCAGGATAGCGCCATTGTAGAAGCTGGATAGCATCCTTATTTCAATTTCCTTTCTGTTATGTCTAACTTCTTTCCTGTTTCGTGTCCCTTCAGGGCATAAGCGATCATGGTCCTTCACCTCTTCCTGTCCGTTGTAGATTTTAAGTTTTGTCTTATATCTCCCAAACAGTTTTGTCATCCATTTGCTGATCCCATCATGTTACGCACTGATTTCCTCTGTCACTCAATCTTTTCTGAGAGTATCAGGTTTTCCAAGCCATCTTATTTCATTACGTGCCCCAGAAATTTCTAGTGCCTTCTTCTGATGTTAAGTGAGAGATTCCTTTTCTTCTCATATTCTCCAAAACCTCGTTTTTGCTTATATGTTCGGTATCCTCAACATCTTTCTGTAGAGTCACATTTTCTTGCCTCAAGTCTCTTACTCATCTTTGAGGAGATTGTCCAGTATTCGCTGTCATACAGAAAGACTTAACAATTCAGTACACTTTGTTTCCAACAAAACTTGTCTGTTTCTTAATACACGGCTTAGCTTTTAGAATGCATCTTTGGCCATCCTAATACGCCTTCGGGTCTCAGTGTCGCACATTCCGTCCTCTATTAGAACAATTTCCAGATATTTAAATCTCTCTACCTGCTTGATTTTAGTATTCCCGACCTATGATTTGCATTTGTGGGCTCATCTTTCCACTCAATTGAAAACATATAGAAGGACTACATTCCTTAATTTGCAAAACTGTAACCTTCCCAGCTATGATACGCCACGCTGCATACATCGTATTTCTTTAGGAAAGAATAAGTTCCACTCGGATTGCTTCTTCACAAGAACTGTTGCTTCGTGGAACAGAATCACAGGAGGACGCTTTTTCGACCACAAAAATCCTAACCTCTTCAGTCCTACAGTTAACTGTTCTTTTACAGAAATCGTCATTTTGTAAGAAAACTACAAAATATCTTGCCCAAGCTTGTTTTTGTCCCATTAATGTTAGTGGAGCCAATTGATGAGTTTCGTATTCTAGTAAATGTTGCCACGTAAGCGAAGTGTAACATGTTTACATATATATTAAATTTCAGTTGCATAAGGTCTTATTATTTTTACAAGCTTTCGTCTGTTCCTACAGACATCCTCAGGTATGAAATAGAATTTGTTCTTGTTTTTACTCTCAGTAATAAGTGGACAACGAAAATAGAGTTGTAATCCGAAAAATGCTGAGAAATGTGTTATTGTTTTGGAACGTGCAATCGCAACGCCGAGTTTGAATTTAAATTTTAAGGTTCTGCGTTTATGTAAATATCACTATATTTGTACATAAACGCAGAACCTTAAAATAATAAGACCTTAGGCAACTGAAATTTATAAAACAGGATCTTTTCATTCATAAACAGGTTCGGGGTTTTTGTATATTTTTTGAATTGTTCGCAAAGATGGATTTCTCGCCATTTAAATCATTAACCTTTGTATTTGTTTTTTGTATGAATAATTCATGAATTTGTAAATTAATTGCACCTTTATTGAAATTATATATATATATATATATATATATATAAAGAAAGAACAGTAAGATATATAATCCGGTGTTCTTATAGATATTTTTATTTTTACGAAATAGTGTTCA
The DNA here is from genome assembly GCA_963932145.1 of Acanthosepion lycidas. Classification (NCBI taxonomy): domain Eukaryota; kingdom Metazoa; phylum Mollusca; class Cephalopoda; order Sepiida; family Sepiidae; genus Acanthosepion; species Acanthosepion lycidas. The sequence goes on from OZ010572.1 coordinate 130,530,081, forward strand.
ATGTAAATTTACAGAGTATTAATATTATTAATTGATTTATTTAAAATGTTTTTTTCACCCCACAGTTCTAACCATGCGAAAAAAAAAACATTTTAAATAAATCACTATATATATATATATATATATATATATATATATATGTACCTGGATGTGGGCACTTAACTTACAATTGTTTTTAGATATTTTTGCTGTATAAATATTTCTTCAAGGATCATAATCTTTTGATTACTATTTCATTTTGCTAGTAGTTTGGTATTTTTAGTTTTTGTATTTTGGTGGGAGTAGCTGTGCAATGTTACTATGACACTTAACCTCCATATTAATGTGTTGTATGATGGCATTATGGTCCAATAAGTGGCAGGTGTGTTTCAATGAAAATGTTGTTAGCGTATATCCTACATAAGACATGGATTTTATAAAAAAAAAAAGAAAAACATTCTCCTATGGGACAAGTCTATTCCGATATAACAATGGTCTAATATGAGAACTGGAAGTTTGACACATCATTTTTATAATTAAATTGCTAGTTTCGAATTTTTTGTAATAAATAATAAAGCTGTCGTAATTTTTTTTATCGACTGCGTTTACATATGCATATACGAGTATTTTTTTGATATTTAGTTTTTTTTTTATGTGGTATATTTGATATTAGTAATATATGTTAACAGCTTTATCATGAGAAAAAAGATGATTCGTAATTTGGAGAAATCGATCATTAAGATTAATCGATACAAATCGTAGTATTAATATTTGCCGCATATATATAATTTATTCCTTAAATGTTATTTTTTAAAGGATATCCATATTTGAATACCATCCTGGCTAAGACGATAAACTATGCCCAACAGCAAGGCCTCTGATCAAGAGGTTCGGATCAGTGTGGAACCACCTCTTAATTGCTGGAGTTCCCAGGTCCAATGACCCGGGGTGGTAGCACAAACTGCAGTCAAAACACCATGAAAGTGTAAAAATAGGTTTTAATACCAGAAACACATTGCAAAAATTACCAGCAATATGTTTTGGGGAAAAAATTACCAGCTATACATTTTTGAAGAAAAAAAAATGTTCCTAGAAATAGATTTTTGAAGGAAAAAAAATATTACCAGCAATAAAAATTGTGGGCATTAAATAACCCATTGAGGTGTTGATATGCCGTTAACCAAATCAAACCATATTTGAATAGATGATGGGGTTTTATCTATTTATTAAGCAGGGTATTTCCTTTTTCCGGTCTGAATATTCAAGAAATATTGTTAGAAAATATGCCGGAGGCGCATATTTTTCTAACAAGATTTCAGCATAAAAAAACAATTAATTAAAATATGTCGGATTAATAAATGAAAATAATAATAATAATAACATATATATATATATATATATATATATATATGGATAGGAATCCGACAAAACGATGAGAAAACGAACAAGTAGGAAACAGATCTCAATCTAACATCTTTCACTCTATTAAAGCTTCGTCAAGGATAAAGATAAAATTGTATGTTGTGTTTGGCTATTTCTTATTGGTTAGATACGTGTCGCACGTAATGAAATAACAGATAATATTTAAATATTCCAAACATTCACGACGCAAAAGCGTGTAAAAGTTAGTAAGATGCAGTAGGACATTTTTATTTGATATGTGCCAGATGTAAGGAAGTAACAGATAATATTCAAATAGGTGTATGAAAATATCCTGGATGTTAAAGTATGTAAAAGGTTAGTGAGACGCTGCAGGATATTTTAAACAATTTTTCATTAAAGTATATCTTGTGCGTATTTTGTGTGTGTGTATATATATATATATATATATATATATATATATATAAGGTTGGTGCAAAAATAATGACGTGATGATGTCGTTTTTTGAGGTTAAAAAATAGGTCAAAAAACGACATTATCACGTCATTATTTTTGTACCAACCTAATATATATATTCGAGAGAGAGATTTTAAAGTCATGAATAATGTATCCGTAGAAAATTGGTGATGTAATGGAGATTTTAAACGTGTGTCAATAGCTGGTAATATTGCGATTAATATATTTCCATAATATTTTCTCTTTAAAGAGTTATGTTCTTTTTTGATAAGGTTGGCTTTAGTGAAATTAAAGTTATGTTATTGCGGCGTAAGTCGAGAGTATTTGAATGTTTATCTAAACACAAATCTCTTTTGTGTTCCTGGATGTGGGTCTTTAGATCACGTGATCTCTCTCCAATGTACATGTTATTGCACTATAGACATTTTATTTGATTAGTTCCAGCATATGAATTGTTATTTATTTTTCATCTTGATTATATCTCCGATAGTTTGGGAGGTGGTTGTAAAAATCCTCGTATTAGAGATGTCTAATTCATTTTCGAGTTTAGTTGAAGTTTTAGATAGTAGGATTCTGCGATGAATTATTTCCAAGCCAGAAGTTTCTTTCCTGCAGACGAAACATCGTAAACCTACCGCTACTCTATCACTATTTCCATGGCTAATGTTCAGAAGAGATACATTCCTTGAATTCTACTAGTTCCGACCTTCACAGCTAGGTCCTTCCATTTCATTCATATTCCAGTGGCAAAAAAGCGAATCCCACTCAGATTCTTATCTGGAACAAAATTGAAAAAAAAAAAACTGGAAATACCGTTTAAAACCACAACCCATGAAGACTGAGAATTTTACCAAGAAACATCGATGCTTTTACAAAATAGATATTTAAAAGTTAAGTAATCTTTTCATATAAAACCATTACACACACACCTACACGCATGGTAATTCAAAATTGTTTTGCTTTTATAAGCTTATCTTTATTAGAAAAATGTAGAACTGATGCTTTGATTTTAGAGTTTCTACCTGTTTTTCCAAACCTGTTAATACGGAAATGGAGTCTCACATAGCTGATTTAAAAAGTGTCGGTGGGTTAACATAACGGCTTGGAATGAGAAAGTGATGAGCCAAGTTCTCATTCCAGTCGGGTTTGTTACATTCACTTACTAGCAAATGACTCCATCTCCTCCACCCAGTTATAGATTAAATATATGAAATTGTATCTGAATAAATCATTGGTGTCCTCAAAATGCTGTTCATGAAGTATTTTATTTAAAAAAAACCCCTAAAGAAATCAATTATTTAATAGAAAATGCTGAAACTTCTATTGGCGGCCTGCTTTTCTAGTGACGGTGCTCCATTAACAATTAAATTCTATAAAAAAAATCAATATATATATATATATATATATATATTCGTAACTTAAATATTTATTTTTTAATTGTCAATGTTATTTGTGAAAATTCCTCACAGAGAATGAAAATGTCTAATTCCTTCCAGAAAATAATAACGTTTGAGTCTACTGACTTATGGATATAATCTAACATATATATCTATATACATTTCTATATAAAGTTCGCGTATCTAATATAAGAAGTTTTGGCCAAAATATTTTTAAAGGACAGCTTAACAGAAGTCAGTTTTAAGGGGCTTTTAGCTTTGCTCTTTCTAGATCTAGAAAAGTGGTCCTTACAAAAATATTTTACCACAAAATTCTTCAAATGCTTAGTATATGTACAAATAATACATTCACATGACACAATTTTTCCCGAGCTTATAAATAAACCTAATAACGGTGAACCTACAATAGATGTTACATTTTATACTGAAACTAATAACATTACCCTTTCTAGATATCATGCTAAATAAATCTGACGTTCAATTAAAGCTTTATAGAAAGTCTATGAACAATAATGACCTCATAAAATCTTCTTCTCACTGTTGTAGCAGAATCAAATCTGGAATAATTATAGGGTTTTATTTTAGCCCCCTAAGAATCTTCAGCCCCACAAATTTATCTGAATAAGAAACATACATTGAAAACAACTTTAAAATCCGCCAATATCTCTATTAATTCATCTATAATGCTAAGAGAAATGTATACGAAGTCTACAACAAAAGATAACAATAACAACATTCATAAAAATAAATTAGATCAAAATAGGTATATAATATTAACTACTCGCTTCTTGACATCTTGTTATATTCCGTGCTAAGGGAATAAATACTTAACACCATGTCGATAATAGAAGAAAGGTTTGTTGTACACAACAAGTACAATATGAAATACCATAGAGTTCTACACACAGGTCAATCTAGTAGTGAGTGCCACTAATTGGAAGGTCTGACGTGCTTGCATCGTCTCGCTCTTCCTCGAGTCTCTCGTAGACGGTTGACTTTACAGGTACTTACTACCTATAGTGTAATCATTCATCGGGGTGACAGGCTATTCTATTACATCACATCTATACAATAGATCCAGTGTTAACATTAAAATAATTAAAAACACATCTGCCTTGTTGGGCTGTTATGATGCGAGTGTGCTTTGATGGAAAGAGATCTGGAGACCCACCATCATGCTTAAAAGAAAAAAAACGGTTATGGGCAAAATAAAAAAAAAAGCAAAAGAACCGTACATTGAAAAAGTGTCAACATGTAGTGTGGATAGACGAGACCAAATTTGAGCTTTCTGATAGTAAGAGGAGATTGTATGTGAGAAGAAAGCCAAGAATTTTGTAATAGCATTAAAAGGCAGATGATGGCTTTATCGAGGAAAACAAAATATGATGTTGTATGATAATTTCATAGATAAGTGATTTTTTTTTGTCAAAATAAAAGCAAATTCACTGTAGTTACTGAATTTTTGTCTTTTACTTCAAGAAAAATAAAAAAATTCTCATTTTAAGATGTTTTTGAAAGAGATGCAGACTATCCCCAAACTTTTTGCCTGTAGTGTGTATGTGCATATATATATATATATATATATATATATTGAGAATCTGAAGCATTGATTTAGATAATCTTTTTTTTATGAAATCATTGATGATCACTCAATTTCAATCTCGGTAATTGCTTTATTTTTGTACCAGACAAATAAACGTAATATATTTTGTGGGAGGGGACTTTCTCTTAGCCTCTTACTCGGAGAAATACTGTATTCTACACTGAAGCTGTGCCTTACTTTCCTTATTTTTAATCAGTAGTATGATGAGAATTTTAAATATTTAATGGCCAGAACCGATTAACTTGCAAAATTTCAGAGTAGTTTTCAGATTCTGCCAATAGTTTGAATGTGCAGCAATATAACAAAGATATTCTCCATGAATTTTTAATAGGATGTATTATAGCTGAAACAGTTGCGCATATCCAATCATATTGAGCATATAAACGCTGATTTTGAAGGTTAGCGAAACACAATCTTCTCGCATTACACCGAGTTTATTCGGCCATTAGCCATACAGAAACTATGTTAATATCATATAAATAATTAAGATGTCTTATACGTTATATCGCTACTGACCTCATCTTTATACTTATCAATACGTTTCGGCCGTTGTGCTTTGCGGCTTTCCTCAGGTATATGTCGATCAGAGTAAACAACAGGGAATTTCGAATCGAACGCTTTATTTGATCTACGCGGTATATTGTTCGCATTCTACTGATCATAACTAGGGATATCTTGACTAGTTCTTATTTTCAGTAATGCTCATTTATTGTTATCCAAAGAGTTCAAGTACAGACTGCGCGGCCCAAGGATCGAATTCACAATTATGTCACAAAATTCACGAGGCAACTTTATTTAATTCTCTAGGCTGTTGTATTATAACAACAGAAATGGATACAATAGTCAAAATGTATATAATGATAATTCTTCATCCCCGAAATTCAGACATGAATTCTCTTGTCATAATTTATTTGCATTATTTTCTTTAAACGGATCAACAGACACCAGAAGAAGGTCGAAGACGACTGCGGCTGAAATTTTGTGAAAGTTGCAACAAAGATAAGAATCAGTCCAAATGTAAATAATGTAAATAACACCTTATCCCCGAAATTCAGACAAAAAGAACTTGCGAAGCTTTCTGGTTTATAAATTTTCGTATTTCTTTAAATAAATTATAAGAATTTAGATATTTTTTGAACACAAGATTACAAAAAAAAAAAAAAAAAAAAAAAAAAAAAAGAAAGGTGTTGGTATTCTCTCCCAAGCAACATAGGGTGACCCTACTAACGAAGATAGAAAAAAGATGGTTGCATATCATTACAGCAAAGGATAATATATCTTAACGCCTCTATTTAGTCTCGGAAAAAATAGGAATATATGCAAAAGATTTCCGCGAATCGTGCTTGATGTAGATTTAACACAACTAAGAGTTTACTCTCCACGTGAAAGAATCCTCGGGCTGGCTGAAGGTGGCTTCGTGCTGATTTTAGCAACATACAATACTCACGTACTAGTCCTTCTTTCTTTATTAATATGAAGGAAGCATTACCTATGACCATCTTTGCTTCGCCCAAGGCTATAATCGTGAAAGATTGAACAGCCCACACTTAGCAATGCTATGAGAAACTGTGACAGGCATTGAATGTGTTTACTAAATTTACACTTGTCTGGTATATGGCACGTGGCCTTTTGGTAGTCTAAATTCAGTTAAGTGAATAGCAAAAATCTTCCATTTCTACGTGCCGTATTACTTCAGAATATAGGCGATCATTACTCTTCACAACTTCCTATACTTTAATATCTCTATATTTCTGAGATGGGGTACTGTAACTATTTTTACTGTTCGGACTAGTGTTCTCGTCTTTGTCATATTCGCGAGGTTTTGGCTGTTGTACATTCCAACCTTCTCCAGGTTGTATACTTCAGAATTTCGAACCGAACCCTTTATGTTGTCCACCGGGGTAGATTATTCTAGTTCCACGTGCCATGCATTTTCTTGATATCTCAAGGACACCTGTCATCCACCCAGTGGATGAAAGCGTTCATACTTGACCCAAAGAGTTATGAGTTCAACACTGACCACAGCAGAGGCAAACAACTTGGAGAATTGAGATACAAAGAGGAAATAACTGAAACTGAGATATCCAGAAAAGGCATGGCCCGTGGAAGTAAAACAATCTACCCCAGTGGACGAAATAAAGGGTTCGGTTCCAAATTCGAACATATATCATCTGAAGAAGGCCGGAGCTTACAACGGACGAAAGGTCCTGAAAATGATAAGAGATGAGGATAACAATCCGAACTATGTATTAGGTTGGTGCAAAAATAATGACGTAATAATGTAGTTTTTTGACGTATTTTTAACGTCAAAAAACGACATTATTACGTCATTATTTTTGCATCAACCTAATAAAAAGGGTACATTATTTACAGTCTTTGTAGTTTTTAGTAAGGTGTCTGTTTTTACCACCTCTCTTATTCCTCATTCAGACATTCATTTACATAGGCAGCGGGCCAGCTGTCTGAATTGCTTAACATTGCACAGCATTCACTGCCATATAGGAAAATTGATATTATATAGCAGTTCAACGCTCTTGTTTCTAAAGACATTTAGTTTTTTTTCTTAATATTAGGTTGGTGCAAAAATAACGACGGTTTTTGACGTATTTTTAACAACATTAGTTTTAAAAAAAGTAAATAAATACGAAAAATGCCAAACAGAAAGTTTATCTTGTTTTTAAGGCAGTGATTAACAAGCTTATTTTTATAGATGATTGCTTTTCTTGTCAGTTTGATCAACTTGTTACATTTGTGATGCTGAAGCGATCAAGGTCCTTGTGTATTAGTGCCAGTGGTCGATGTTCTGGCCCAGAAAATATACAGGACTTTTATACATAATTTTTAAGGTCGAAACGCATCCCGAAAAAAAAAAAAAAAAAAAAAAAAAAAAAAACTTTAAAATATTGACTTAATATCAGTAGAATAAAGAGTTAGGTTACATACAATTTCCCTGATATTTTAGTTTTGTAAATGAGTGAATTTCGATATTTTTAAAATAAAAATGTAAAATGTAGAGTTCTCAACCTAGTAGCAAATTTAAAGAACAAGAATAAATGAAAAAAATTCAAAGCAGAAGATTATATATATATATATATATGAGATTTACTCCTAACAGGCTTCACGAAAATTTACCTTTAGCAATTTTGTTCTACCTATGAAAGAACCTTCAGGGATCCACATGCTGATACTGAAGACACGGCACATTCCTATGTAGAATGAAGCATTTTTAAAAACAATTTACATTTTAATATATTAATCACTAGGAGCTAGTATCTTTCAAATAGTTGAACCTACAAGAAAGTTGGGCTACGCTTGTCACTGTAAGCTCTTCTCACGAATATCGTGCTTGTTCTAAGAAAAAAAAAAAAGGTTAATTTCTAAGAATATTCCTTTAAGGAAATATCGACTTGATTTCAAAGTTAGTCTACTTGATTTTTTTTTTACGATGCAACGGTTATCAGCACGAAAAATAAATTCCGCATGATGAGTTCAATTTTAACGCGATTCTGTTTCGTTCGCTTGACATTAATACCATAGGAAATGTTACAACTTCATCTTCCTTAAGATGTTAAATTTAATTGAGAGTATAAACATGTTCTCTTACCTTGATATATCATTCAGTCTAGTAGAAGAAAGACTGGATTCAAAATCAGCCTCATGATGAATGTTGGCTGTCAGACTATCTTGTCCTAGAAACACTACGGTAGTTATGGCTGCAGTACATAAATAGCACCATGACCCTTACTGGTTGTTTCATATTTCACTAATTGACGCATTTTGCCGACTACTTGACAGTAAAAGAGAGGGTAAACCGAATTCGAGAACTTTCAAGTCCTAGATTTTATTCGCACCAACGTATTCGTTACTAAAGTAAGGATTATCACTGAAGAATTTGGGAGAATTCTTGCGTTTTCGCTACTTACTTACTGATACGTCAGTTCACGGACCAATGAAAAGGAAATTGCACATCTTTTGTGTGAGGCTTCTGACAATTAACTGGCCCCATCTTATTTACAGTATTTCATAATTGACTTATTTCCAATAACCTTTATGGTCGCTTACTAGATCTTTTCTTCTTAATCTCCTTTATTTTATACGCACAGTATTACAATATTTGCTGATTGTGGGAGAGATATGGCCTGATTTAATATTACGACAACACGTGACGATATACGATCTTTATTTTTAAATATTTCTTTATAAGGAATGAAGCAAGAAATTTGAAGGAAATATTTTAAACAGCATTGTTCAACGGCGTTAATATAGTTGTATCTGCGATTACAAAGTCTCTACTACAACGAGCATTACGAAAATGACGAATATCCGATGACATCACAGAAATGGCAACGGGTGTTCGTTGACATCACAAAAGAATTTAACAGTTATATTTTTCTTTTTAACATCTTTATAGTACAGGTTGAAAAATAGTAATTCTTTTAGGGATGGAGAAAAACTCCGAGGCGCATATTTATATTTTGATAAGATTCGATAGAGCCAATCTCAAAATTTTTCCGTTCATGTAACCATGTGGGTTGTGCTTTTGGCTAAACACGTGCATAAAGAATGAACCTTTGATATTACAATGGGAAGTTTTGACGGTGATAGCTGTGAACTCATAGGTATACAATTGCTGTACGAAGACAGCAAAATAAACGATAAAAATTATATAGGCTTTTACAGGGACGAGAGTTTCATAATCTTAAGAAATTGTAACTGACATAAAAACAGACAAAACCAGAAAAAACAATAAGAATTTGTTTTTCAAAAGTATGGGATTCGACATAGATATAAAAAGTAAACTAAAATAACTAGATTTCCTAAATGTAGCATTAGACTAAGAAAAGGTACATACCAAACATAGAAAATCTAATGATGTAACACTATTTCCACACATATGTTCCAACCACTCACTATCAATAACCAAAGCAATTCCAATTAAACCGTTTTCAACGAAGGTAAGAAAGTGGATTCCGGGCAACACTCACATACAGACCACAAAATTCAGGAAATGAAATAGCATATGGTTCAATCCACCGTACAACATAAACTTCAAAACAAACATAAGAAAAATATTCATCAAAGTCATACACAAATAATTCTTCACAAGCAGCCTCCACAAGATATTCAACAAAAACACAGTAGAACTGAGATACACTTAAACCGAGAACATGAGAAAAAAAAACAGAAAACAACCATCAAAATACCCGCACAAATCAAACCCACGTCTAACTCCAGAGCAAAGAACGAATGTTCCTTAAACGGAAATTGCTTATAGAACAAAGTAATATATCAAGCGACTGTAAAGTCAGCAGATAACAAAGAGAAAATATGCATAGGAATAAGTGAAGAACCCTGGAAACAAAAAAACTACACACATAAAACATCCTCTACAAATAGCAAATACGCGAACAGCATAATACTTTTTAAACATAGATGGGAAATTAAAAACAAAAAAAAACAAACAAATCAAACCAATTAATATCATGGAAAATAATGAAATCGGCATCAGCCTACAACAATAAATCTAAAAATCTATAAACTCTGTCCGGAGGAGAAAATATCTATAATTACTTTCCTACACCAACATAAATTACTAAATAAATGATCAGAACTCATCGCAAAATTCAAACACGAAAACAAGTTTTTACAACGTTTCTTAAATATCGCAAATTAAAAATGTCTTATAAATCTGCCATGTCTGCGTTAGTTTCTAAACATCTTTGTTAGCCACAAAATGGCAGGGTGATATTCCAATATGTTGCATATTGGAATATTTCGCATTCTGCTTTATATAGCTGTAGGTGAAACATTAGTCATTTTTTTTTTTTTGTTTAGTGTTCCATAAATTTTTAATCAGCTTTCTCGAGCCATTGCTTTTTATGTAGCTGGAAACTATAAACCATCACCAAAATATACTGTTTTTGTTTTAGATTTTGTAACGTCTCTTATACATATTGGTTTTTGGATACACCATCTTATATTAAAATTCAGTTCTATTTTGCTTTCGTCATCACACACTCACACATCTCACTCTCTCATATATGTGTGTGTGTTTATTTTTCATTATCCTGTAGCAGGTGTTCTTTTCCCCAATGTTTTCATTATAGATGATTTTTTTTGATTTTTTTTATTAATGATGACTTTTGCTGCAATGCATCCATTGAGATTTCTTTTACTTAGTGATCTTTCTTTATGGAATTGATACTTCAGTAGTAACACTGCTTTTATCCATCACTTGAAGGTGCTGATAATCTGGGTTATTGAGAAACTTTCATTGATCTCTTGTCTAATTTTGAAGGTCTACTGTTCCTTTTCATCTCCAAAATGCTCCCAACATCAGCATCCTTCTTTGGGGGAACTCTACTTTGTGTTTTGATAGTTCAAGCTTCTTAGCAATTTCATGCTGACTCATTCTTTCTAAAATTTTAATAATTTTTATCCTCTTCTCAAAACTCACTTTTCATTTTTTTTTTTTTTCGGAAACTTAAACTTTTGAAGCTACACTAAAAAGACAGACTGAAAGTACACCAAACCTTATGTAATTTGTGTGAATCATTTTAACATGAGAAATTTACATGTCTATTTTAATCTGAGATGGCATTCATCTTAAGTGCTATCAAGTTCTTAACTTTTGTGTATCTTATTTTCATTATTTATGCTCTTGTATCCACTAGGGATAGCAGTTGAACAAGTACAGTCTACCACTGGAGGTCAAATAAAGGGTTCAGTTCAGAATTCCCTGTAAGTTACCCAGATCAATATACACCTGAGGAAGGTCGGAGAGAACAACGGTCGAAACGTTGTGATAACAGCAATAAAGACGAGGAAAATAAGTAGTGTAAATAATGATAACTCCTCATCTCAGAAATTCAGACAAAAAAATTGTTTTCACTATCACCATCCTTCAATTATTTGTTGATTTATTTGGGAAAATATTAATTGAATTATTTTTACGGCTTATTAACCCTTTATAGGTTATTTAAAATCATAAAATACTTTTAGATTTTAAGACTTTTTGTGGAGGAGATGATTTAGTGATAAACGTCTTACTAATTAAGCCATAGCTGGGGTGAAAAGGGGTGGATTCATGCATTTCTCCAAAGGTATTTGAGAGTAAGTGAATGTCCAACGAGAATTGGTACTCATTTCTCTGAAAAACAATTCCGAATCATTATCTATTTTCCCAACCTGCACATCTAAGCACCTTCTATCAACGAAGCAGTCACTTATCTAGGTACTGACAAGGCTCGACATTGCTTAACTTTGGTAGTCGTACGGGAACCGGTGTTTCAACATGACATGCCGTATGCCGGGAAAATATTGGAATAATCCAGAACATTTACTACGAACAAATTGTTTTTATTTTATCCCCCCCCCACAGTCATTATTTGTACATATGGGGTTAATCAGGATTCTCATTGAGACAATGAGGTATTTTGGTGGTTGTTAGTAAGAAAGGTAATTATGAATGTGGTGTTAGGAATATTGTTTAGTATGTTTGGGTCAGTGGTTGTGGATAGCTAAGTTTAAATTAAGACGTGATGACAGTCCTTCTTTCCTCATCACCTCTTTTGGCCTTGTGCCACATTTATTGTATTTTTTACAATAATAAATATTGTCTTAGCTTTGGCTATAGTCGATTTCACCTAGACCTTTGCCGACTGCTATTTTGACGCCCGTCTGTTTTTTTTTTTATATTGACCATTGTGTTTTGAACGTCATTTTTTGTTAAGTTTGTTATTTATAACTGTCTTTTTGTGTTCTTACGACTTTTTTTGAAAAGATTTTGATTTTTTTCTTTTCCTTTTTTTACCCTCCTCATTTTTTAATTTTTACCTCCTTAATTTTTGGTCTTTTTTCTTTTATTCTATTTTTCCTTTTTGATCTTCATTTTTACTCCCTTTAATTCTTGCTCCTTTTTCTTTTTATTCTAGTTTTCCGATTTAATTAATTTCTCTTAATTATATCTTCATAACCCCAGTCTGGGTTACGTTTTTTGTTTTGACTTACCGTTAATTCTTTAATTCTTTCCTTTTTTTTTTAATATCCTTTAAGTTTTCCGTGTTTTTTGTATTCAATTTTTGTATTGTCTATTTGTCTAATTAATTTTTCGAACCTTTTTTTCTGTCTATTTGCCCATTTATTTGTTTATTTATTTGGTTCTAACGTTTGAATTGTATATTTTCTTTTCTTTATTTTGGCGTCAGCCATTTTGTTATTTGTGACTAGCTTTGATAATTTTCGTATTTTTCGTATTTTCTTTGTTTTTCTTTTTTGTCTAGCGTTTTTCGTGTTTCTTTTTTCTTTTTTATTTATTATTTTAAATCTTTGTCTATTTATTGCACGTTTTATTTCTTGCCATGTTTTTATTTGCTTCTTCTCTCGCTTTCGGGTGAGCTTTGTGTTTTTGTGTGTTATTTTTTTACTGTTAATTTTTTCTTTCCTTTCTTTTTAATTTTTCGCCTATAAGGCGGAATTTATTAATTATTTCCCACCCCTTTTTTACCCCTTCCCTTTTCATAAAAAAGAAAAGAAGGAAAAAAAGCACTTTCTTTTTTAGCTATTAAAAATAAACCAAATTTGTCCGACTATAGAAAATCTATAAGGCAACATTTATTCACCCCCCCCCCACAAAAAAGACCCCCCCCCCGGATAAAGAGAATTTAGAAGAATACCCAGCCATTGATTTAATTTTCCCTAGCGAGGATGACATCGGTGGGAAAAATGAAAATTTAGTCAATACAAGTATGGAGGCAAAAAGATAATTGAAAGTACTACGGAGGCCAATAATGGCAATAAAACCCAAATTGACTGGGAAGCCAAGAATGGCGCTCAAAAGACTGAGGCTGGGGAATGGCCCTCTTGTTCGTCGTCCCCACCGAAATGCATTATCAATTTGGCGGATTTCTTGGAGCGTGCTAAGTGTTACGCTCACCTTGTCGTAAAAGGTAGAATCTGAGAAGACCCCCAAGAATTGAAGAAAATTGAAAAACGAAAATCTGTCAGTTTTCGTCGTCGATAAGTGTACGCGCAAAATTTGTCGCTCGACAAAAAACAGTCCTTGGGATTTAAGCCCCCTTAGAATAGTTAAGGGAGCCAAATTTTTCATGTGGGAAGTACTGTTACCCAGGCCAGAAGACTGCGTAGCCGCGGCGAGCTGTGAGCTCATCACAAAAGATCTCATCCTACGAACGGAGTATGAAGGCAGCAAAAGGACAAGTGCTGCAGTATATGTGGTCCATCCTCAGGTTATCGGGGAAGACCTCGCCACTTTCATGTCCCAGTATGTCGAAATTCTGGGCGCCTCCTGTGATAGCCTGATCGGGGTGGGGGTGGAGCTTTGATATTATGTTGGACGAGAAAGCCTTCCGCTCCATCCCAAACTGTCTGGATGTTGGTAGCTTGAAGTTACCGGTCATTGTAACAGGCCGAAGACCGGTATGCTGGAGGTGCGGAGAGACTGGTCACCTCTCCTCCTCCAGCCCAGAGAAGAAGGCCTCTGGTAGTCAAGCTCAAGTAGACCAAAATCCCCCTCTGACCACGTCTCTACTTTCCGCCTCGCCTGTAATGGGCGTACCAGCTTCCGGGGCCTGGTCGGTTAATCCTCCGATTGGTGTATCATCAAAGACCACATTCCCCAAAGAGTCTTCGCCCGCTGCCAGTACAGTTGTAGAGAAGGAGGAGGGGGAATGGCTGGTAAGGGAGGGAAGCGCCAGACAGCGGGTCCTCAGTCCCCTGAAGCCCCAAGGACGAAAGGCACGCACAGCCCCACTCCCTCTGGCAACGGTAAGGGCGATGCCCCGGCCTCTCAACAATAATTCCAGGAGAAACAAAAGAAATATGATCCGGGATGTGAAAAAAACTGACAAAATTAGAGAGCTAAAGAAAAAGTTAGACAAACAGACAAAATCTCATCACACAAATCCTACACCTTCCACGTCCTCTGCTCGGTCCGCACCTTCACCCCAAAACAAATCTTCCCCTCCATCTACACCGCCAAAAGCCTGTTCTCTCAGCAGAGATCCCAGTCCATATAAACACAGATCATTCTACACCCCCCTTCCCACTCCCAGACCTTCACCTGTTAAACAAAGTTCACCTTACAACCCTATGCATACTCCCAGTCCTTCGCCGGTCAAAAAAAAAAAAAAAAAAAAAAAAAAAAATTTCCGCAGCTCAGGCAGAGAGAGCCCGTGACTATGGAAACAGAATAAAAGACTTAAAGTACCTTCTGTCTATTACGCAATATGTCGATTTAGATTTTGAAGTTCCTGAAAATTTCCCGCTCGCCCAAAGGATCCAAACTCTTATACGAACAGGTCCGGGCGCAAAGCAAATTTGGGCGATGATAGACGAGGCCATTATGTCTTACAAAATGACCTTGCCTATCGCCATAATGCAAAACCATCAATTAAAGCAGCTGTCAAAACTTTGTGCAGGGAGGGTCCCCGTTTTAGTTCACCCATCCCTGAATAGAGCCCTGAAACTAACATTCCCCTGGGATATCGGCGGAATCTCCCAAGACAGTACCTTCAAGACCGAGATGGGCCATGGGTCTATAGGAGAAGCTGTTGGTATCCTGACTCCGGCCATGTTCAAACCAGTATCACAACCCTAATCTGTTTTCATCATGGCTCTCTGGTTAGCTAGTTTAAATGTCCAGGGCGTGAGGTCCGAGTTTCGCAGTGCGAGGCTTTCTCGTGACTTTCAGCGCCTCGGGGTGAATGCTTGTTGTGTGCAAGTAACCCGGTTTTCTTCTCATGATCGTGAGAATATACTGTCTAAGGGGTTCGCCCTTTATTCAGCTTGTTTTGATGGTCGTTCGAGGGATGTCTCTTGGCTAGTGAACAAGTCTTTGAAGGCTGCATGTTCCCTTGTCTTCGCGGATCCGGCGGGCAGACTTTACGTGCTGGATGTTACCATAACGGATAAGGTTATACGTCTCATTGGGGTTTATGCGCCCAATAACCATGCTCAGTGGCCTGCTTTGTTTCGGCAGATCGCGCCGTTCTTGACGACGTCTCGTCGGGTAGTTTTAGCGGGGGATTGGAATGCCGTCCTTGACTCCGATATAGATCGTATCAGGCAAAAACAATCCGGACGTGAAACCATTTCGGGACTTTATCGATGAGTTTGATCTTGTCGATAAGTACCGGAATGAACACCCTCGGGAGGTAGCATGGACTTGGACAAATAGTGGCAACTCGGCTCCTTGGACGCTTGCGAACTACCTCGACCGAGTTCTATTTAGGAGAGTCGATGTAGGGCTCTTAGGGTGTCCAAGTTTCCACTATATAGTTTATACGGATCACAGGCTTGTCCGGGTCCGTGTAAACTTAGATAAGCCTAAGGTTAGAATGGCTGGTTACTGGAAATTTAACTGTTCATTATTTGGTGAGCAGGATTTCCGGGACCAGCTGCTACTAATGATTAAGAGGGAATTGACGGGGGCGGTTGTGGAGAACGCTTGGTGGGACAAATTAAAATCCAAAATTAGAACGTTTGCTGCCGATTTTAGATAATCTAGATAGATTAGTGGCGCAAACGGCTTTAGAAGAAAAAGTTGATCGGGCCGTGAAATCCCGTGTTAGTTGGGAAATAGCCTTATTTAAGGCAGAGTTGTCCCCCTTGCTTATCAAGAAGGATCAAGCTCTGGTAGTTATGGCTAGGTTAAAAAGAATGTCTTCTGAGGCGACGAACATGGCCGCTGAATTGCGTGCAGAGGAAAATCGGAACGCGTCTAGGCGACATATATCGTGCGTCACATTGCCGGATAAGCGGACCGTGACTACAATCACGGTCATATACCAGGCCTTTCGAGATTACTTTCAGGATCTTTGCACTAGGGAGCCCGGTCTGAACTCTGCTCAGTTCGATGCCTATTTAGCCGACTTTCCCTGCCCCGAGGCAGCTGAAGCGGCGAGGTGCGAGGGTCCCATAACAGTCGGAAATCTGGGAAGCACTGAAGCATCTCCTGGAGTAGATGGTCTTCCCTACGATGTGTACTTGAGGCTGTCGCTCATTTTTGTGCCTTTGCTGGGACTGATTTTCAACCATTGGATGAAGTAGGGGTCTATACCTCAACGCTTCACCAGGGATGTGATCAAGTTGCTGCGTAAGAACAAGAACGGTGGAGATGGGTTAGGGAATTTTCGCCCTTTAACCATGTTAAACACTGAGTTAACGATTTTGGCGAAGATCTTAGCCAACCGTTTGCAGCTTGTCCTGTCTAGTCTGAGTGGCCCTGAACAGACTTGTGCTGTGAAGGGCAGGACTATTCAGGGTAACCTTCATATGGTACGCTTGATCTTAGAACAAGCCGACAGTGAAGGCGCGCTGATTAATTTAGATCAGTTCAAGGCCTTCGATAGGGTAGACCATCTTTTTCTGGAGGCTGTCCTTTCGGCGGCCGGTTTCGGAGCCGACGTTCGCTCCTGGATACGACTTTTGTATGCGACCCCCAGTGCGCTGGTGGAGGTGAATGGGATAAGATCGAAGCCTTTCGTAATTCGTCAAGGTTGTCCGCTTTCGCCTTTTCTTTACGTTCTTGCGTTGGAACCATTCCTTCGCAAGTAAAAGGCGAATCCGGTCCTGCGCGGAATTTCCTTGCCTGGGGCTACCACCTCATCCAGGTATTCTGCCTATGCCGACGACGTTTCGGTTCTTGTCTCGAGCAGAGCCGAGATTGACGAAGTCAGCAAAGAGATCAGTGGGTATGAGATGGTGACAGGGGCCAAGATCAACCGCGATAAGTCTGTTGGCTTGCGGTTGGGTGCGTGGAAAGGAGTTTCTCTTCCAGGACCTTTCCTCTGACGGATGGGCCGATCAAGATACTCGGCGTCTGGTTTGGTCCTGATCTCCAGTTGGAAATGAATTGGTCGGAGGTACAAGAGAAGGCCGAGATCGCGGTTAATCTGTGGACTCGGAAGAGACTTTCCCTGAAGGGAAGGGCGGAAGTATGTGTTTCACACATCTACCCGATTCTCCTGTACCGACTCTGTACTTCCACTCCCGTATGCCAGACTAATATTATTGGTACGGATCTTGTTCTCTTTCTTGTGGAGAGACAAGGCCCCTATGGTACCTCGCGAGATCTGTTGCCTTCATCCCTCTGAGGGTGGTCTGGGTATGCCTAGCATTGAGATTCGTCAAAATATGCTTCGCATCACCTTTCTAGACCGAATGTGTCGCGGATCAGATGAGGAGGACGCCTTCTGGAAAGAAGACGTCCGTAAACATTTCCCATCCTTGAGAAGTGTGCACTCGTGCGAGGAAGAGGTCGGTCGTACACTGCGAGCCGTGTGCTCCTTCTACCGCGAATGTCGTCGTGCTCTGAAGCTCCTCTTACAGGCTTTGGATGACCTCTCCAAAAGCCCAGGCGCTGTCTCGTAAGGCATTGTATCAACTGTTAGTTAGTGGGGCCGTTCAAGATGATCTGTTTGGCGAGGTCGGTCTTACGATATGGCCTTGGGCGCCTGAGTTAAAATGCCTCAATAATGATGAGGCATCACTCACCTGGCTGGTGATTCGTGGGGCCCTCTGAGTCAGCAAGAGACTTTCTTCAGCAGGCTTGGAGAAATATCTAAACTGTTGTCGCTGTACTGGGGAAGTCGAGACCATTGGTCACACCTTCTTTCAGTGCAGGACTGTAGTGCCTTTGTGCAGGTTTGTTGAGGGCCTCAGGGTTCGCATGCTGCAGGGAAAGTTTTTTTTTCTTGAAGCCAGTTCTGTTTGTAGCAATGTCGTGCCGCAGATGACGAAGACTGAACACTATATGTTCTGTTGCTTACTAGGGGTTATGAGAGCCGTGATTTGGACGACGCGTCAGAAGAATTTCTATGAGGGCGAGAAGTTCACTTCTTCCCAACTGATCATGTTCTTTAAGCATCAGCTTAAAGTCAAGATTAGGACGGAAAGGCGGCGGTTCACCTCATCAGAATTTGGCAAAAGGTGGGTGAATCTTGCGCGATGTGCCGAGTAAAAGGGGCTGACTTTAGTGGCATTTTGATGCCCGTTAGGCATAAGGATATTGTTTTCCTGGGTTGAACATGGGCAACCCATCCAGAGATTAGGTTAGTGTAGGTCTTGTTTTGATTTTTAGTTTTTCTTCTTTTCAGTAAACTTAGCTAGGGTGTGTTTTCTCATTGGCCCCTTTTATTTCTGTCACACTTTTTTTCCTTTAGTTTAACTCCCCATTCCCTCCCTCGTTTAGGTGGTCAGTGATGTCAGTTCTCTAGTGGGTGCGGGCCGCCTTTCGTTTCGCGTGTGTTTTTCGTATTTGTTGTTGTGTATGACTGAGTGTGTGCCTGTAGAAATGCTTTGGAGGAATGAGTATTACCTTTATTTTCATAGTCCTGCATCGATTTCGTCCGGTTAACTGATATTTCTGCCACATTTAAGGTTTGTGGGTTTTTTTTTTATTACTAACACCTTTTTGTTTAGTTTCTTGTAAATATATTATGTCATATTGTATATACTCATTGGGGATCTTTTAAAAATTGTTGTTTTTTATACCCCTCCCCCAACGGACAATATTTGTACATAAGGGGACTATTTAGGATTTTCATTGAGACAAAGAGATATTTTGCTGGATGTAGTAAGAAAGATATGGATAAATGTGTTGTTTTGGTGAATGGAATATTGTTTTGTATGATATGGTCAGTGGTTGTGGCTAGCTAAGTTTTATATTAAGACAAGCGATGACCGTCCTTTTCCCCAACCCCCCTTTTTGGCCTTGTGCCACATTTGTTGTAAATTACAATAATAAATATTGTTTTAGCTTTGGCTAAACTTGCCAACTTGTGTGTCAGGCTACTGGCAAGCTAACCAATATTCTACAACACATGAGCTTATAAACAAGGAAAGAAAGGACTAAGCCTCTAATGCAAGAAGACAGAATGTATGAATAAGGGGAGAAACACAAGATGCGATCTCTGAATTGTAGACAACAAAATGAATCAAGTTCAGTAATTTAACTGAGAAGTGTTTTAACGGATGAAAGAAGACGTAATGCGGAAATCTGAAAGCATATTGGAAGAGCGAAAGAATCCTTCTAAAAGTCAAGCAAGGCAATATGAAACAGGAAAATTTCATTGGAAACAAAGTAAAGACTGCTGAATAGACATATATCAATTCTCCTATAAAGCAGTGAATACTTCACAGATAATGAGGAAACATGAACAAAAAGTTTGGTTTGGTTTACGGCATCAATTGGGTCATTTAATGCCGAAATTTTCATTTTCATTTTATCTTCTATATAACGTCTCTTATTTAAATAGTAAAAAAATTTAAATAGTAAGACTACTGTTTGTTATGATTATATATATTTTTAATTACGATACTTCTCCATGTATAATACGCATTTTTTGATAAAAAAAAAAAAGTAAAAAATATGAATATATATATATATATATATATATATATATATATATATATATTGATTGTGGGTTCAGGTCTCTATATGGGATTGGCCTATATTCCAAAATTAGCCCAAGCCCCAGGGAGCCATTCCCCAGACTTTACCTTTCCCTCGCACGGGAGCTGATTCGTGATTCGTAAATACGCTTTTAAGTAGGCGCACAAGGGGGTCGTCAGTGATGTTTTGACTTGGCTCATCAGGGAGTTTCGGGTCTTTCAACATCATACTCCCCATCACCAAGTCGACCCAATCAGGGGAGATCAACCCCTGATTCCCCCTTTTGATTGAACACTAACAGCTACTCTGGCCTTTTTTAAAGAATAAGAGGAAGAATGACCACGTGTTCCGGACATCTGATTGGATGTTAGTAACAACCAATCTGCTGCGCGGACTAAGTTTTAAATGGCCCGCGGTTGGGACTGGTTTCTTTTCTTATTTCGGTGGATTGCAGTTTCGATGGTTAACTGAGGAGGTAATCTTAATATTCCTAAATCTTACCCTATTTCCTTGAGTATTTTATGGTTTAATTATTTGCCGTTTTTATTTGTACTTTTTTTCCTTTTGACGGGGATACTTGAACTCAACGCTATTATCACATTTTATCGTTAGCCTGTTTCTTAATACAAATATACAAAAGAGGGAAATGTTCGTATAAATAAAGATAAAATAAATTAGCCAAATGTCTTACGTTCGAATAAACATTTTTTAAATTATATTTATATATATGTATCGCTAAAAAACCGATGACAAACTGATAAAATAAAAAGATATATATACAAACGATATATGGTAATGATCAAGAAGAAAAACACTATATATGCGTTATGGTTCCGATTTAAAATATACAAGAATGTGAAATGTTCGTCTAAAGTAAAATTAAATAAATAAATTAGACAAAAGGTCCGACGTTCGAATAAGGCCTTACGTTCGAATAAAAATTAAATAAATAGTCTTACGTTCGAATAAAAAAAAAAAAAAAAAAAAAAAAAAGACGAAAGGTCTTACGTTCGAATAAGAATTAAATAAATAAATAAATAGACAAAAAGTCTTACGTTCGAATAAAAAAAAAAAAAAAAAAATATATATATATAAATAAATAAATAAAATAGACGAAAGGCCTTACGTTCGAATAAAGGTAAAAAAAGGTCCTGCGTTCGAAAAAAAAAAAAAAAAAAAAAAAAAAAATTATGAGAAAAATGGACAAAAAGTCTTACGAGATTTGTCGCGCCGGAACCGCTAAAAAGAAGTAAATAGTAACATAAAGGGTACCGCGTATAATACGGGTTTGACAAAAACATATTTACAAATACAATTTACAAATTGACGAGATATATTCTTTGGCAGTACTTGTACAATTCAATTACTCACATTCGCACGCACAACAAAAAAAAAAAAAAAAATATAAATGCTTTAAATTAAATGTTTATAATATTGGCATGTTGCAATTATATTAAAATTATTTACAAATTTACCCGGCTTGATAATTATTTACATTGATGTCCATGAGCTATCACGCTTAATCCATAACCATTTTGCTGCCCTTTCTGCTGTATTAGTTATGGTCCGAATCGCCTTTCTTTTGTTAGCACCTACTACGCCAATATCAGTTAGAGCTTTGCATAGGGACCTGAATTTATTGCCCGGCGCATGAGGCGTCCCTAAAAGGTTAAGTGCCAACGTGGATTGGAAATTTTCAACGGTATGTACTGCCGAGAAACCTACCTTAAACTGACCTTGTGTCACATCTGTTTGTGTTGTGCGCGCACCAGTAAATACCTATATGGGATTTTGGTATCTAAGGTGTCAGTTTTTTTTGTTTTTGTTTATATAGTTGATGCTTTTCTTGCCATAGATGAGACCCTAACAGTATCAGTTCAGGGTAGATCTGAGAACAAGTGTAGTTAATGGTTGGTCCCACGCTCCTCAAAACCTCCAATCTCCTGATTAGAGGACTTGCTGCTGGATGTAGTTTATCGTCCTACCCAGGACTATGAGTCAAAAGAGACGTATTTCTACAGAAATATGATCAGAATACCATGGACTGAGCATGTGAGAAACGAGTAGAATTTAAGGAAAATGAAAAGGACATTTGTAGTTAGAATCGGAAACAAATGATGAAGAAATATGACTTAGAAAATGTCAAATTCACAGAACATATTGAAAGCAAGATTTGTTGTTGTTGTTGTTGTCAGATTCGTTTTCTACGGTTTATCAACCTCTTTTCGAGGTATTTAAAGCCAGAAAATATTCTTACATTGGAAGCATTTTTTAAAGTATCATAATGGTTTAATGAGCCAAGTTTGACTAATTAACCCATAGGATGAAAGCTATTATTCCTACTTTTCCCACTGATATTTGCATTAAATAAATATAACGCACCCAATGGTATTCCCAAGCGGTCACCCATCTAGGTACAGACCAGGCTCGATGTTGCTTAACTACGGTGATCTTACAGGAAAAGATGTTGCAACATGCTGTAAATCCTTGAAGGCAAGGGGTGTAGAAGGAAACAGTGTGTCACCTACCAAACGAGCTTGTAAAAATGGGGGTAGCAGAACAGGGACTGGGAAGAGCAATGAAAGATGGGAAATTGTGGAGAGCCAAGAGGTCTGAAAGGATACGCTTATCAGAGAAGAACGCGTTCATTTCTATATTTCCTCTCGTGATGTGTGCTGGTGAATACTACTGCTTGCTTTAGTGTACTCAATGACCACAGAGACAATTCCCAAAAGTACATTGTCAAATGCCGACAGTTTTTCAGTAAAAAATTAAGTAAATTTATTTTTACTTCAGTCATTTCTTTTGCAAGCCCGACTACGTATCGTATATATTAGTCACCTTGCATTGTAAGCTACAAAACGCGTCAAAGTTTTAAATATTTCAAAACTCCAATTACTATCTCTTACAAAAATAATTTTCTTGAGGTTTTAAGGACATTCATCGCCTCTTGCTTTGTAGTTTCTGTTTTTCTTTGAACTTTCTTCCGTCTTTTTCCATTTTTATAGAAACCAGAAAAAGATATAATGGTCTAAGTTAAAATGGCGGACGAAAGATTTTTTGGCATGAGATTAGCATAGGAAAGTCTTCCGATATCTGAAAAACTTTTTTTTTTTTAGAAAAAAATATTCAAAGCAACAAAACTTCATGCACTAAAACAAAAATGAATAAATTCTACTTTATTTTATTTTATTCAAAAGTAAAACCATATGCTGTCCCAGGTAGTTTATATTTAAGTACCCAAGCGCCGGCTTTGGTGGTTGAGTAGTCTCGACATTTCTTCTTATTGCTAGAGATCGGCGGTCAATCCTAGGTACAAGTTGATTTTCCAGAGAGGCTCTCCTCAATTGGAAGACCGCATGGAAGTTTTCAAAAGCCCTTTGTCGCTGTTTTTCAGCCTAAGTACCCGAATCATGATAACTTCAAATACACGTTCGCCATATTGTTAAGTATTTTTTACAGGTAGATTATAAGAAAGAAGATAAGAAAATTGATCATAGAATTGCCTACGCTCGGACGTAGTGTTTTGTTTAACACCACAAGTTGCTATAAAAACAAAACATTAGACTTTCATATCAAAGTGATTACATAGCGCCAAAACTCATTCAGAAATAAATTGTTAAAATTGTTTACAACCGCTTTCTCAGGTCAATGGTTAGGAATGGCTACCAGCGAATGAGATCTATGTGTCTTAGCGACAACCATACGTCTTTGAAACTTGTGGATTGGTGTGACCGATTCACAATCAGAGAACTGTACGAAATAAGAGAAAACACATAAATTAAGGACTTCCAACAGCAGCAATGATTAAACTGGATATAACTCAGAGTAAATAATAATAATAAAGTTGCTGACGTTCCGCACTACTTCAAACCAAAGTTTAGGAAGAAACCCCTCCCCCATCAATACTGGAAATAACAATAACAGCTGCTGGATTTTAGAAACCTGAAAAATTGGTTTTACAGAAATATTTTATAAACTTCAACCAACAGTAACACTGATTAACCGATCAATGAATGCCGATTGTTTCCTTATAAGGAAACGGCTAATATTACCATTGTTATTTCGTTTTATTACTTATAATTAGTTTAGATAAGTAAATATAAATAACTAAGTTAACATATTTTAAATTATAAACTGTGGAACCTAGCCCAGCAGTTCCCCGTATCAGCGGACTCGATTTCCGCGGCTAACTTCAGTCATAAACTATTCATAAGTTTTATTTAATAACAAAGCAGCTGGTCGCTTAGAAAAAGCGTTCAATTCGAATAGAACAGCATCATGCTTAGATGTAACAGAATCTATCTTCAATTCGTACTTTAAAGTACTTTCATCAAAGAACATTTTGAATGAATGCAGTTAATGATATAACAGAAGTAGTCTGTATTTATTCAATCGAAGTTAGCCGAGGACATCAAGGTGTAAAACAGGCCACATGAAAACCCACTTCAGACCACAATTATTTTGTAGTTTTTGAAATTCAATTTGTCTGTGTGCTACCATGGATGTAAAAGATGTTAAGTTTGATGAAACCAATAAAAAAAAAATCACCATTTTTCGATATTTATGTGGGTTTTCACTATATGGTTGGACTCAATTATCAAGTTAAATCACTTTTATACAATCAATTTATTGTTGGTTACAATTGAATGAAGTTTGTATTAGATTGCTTGAAAATTGGTGTTTTTAGTTTTAAATTTGTGTTGAAATAGTTTTTCGCCGGTTTTGGCTAAACCCAGTGGCATAGAAATAAAAATGAGGTATCGTTGAGCTCGTCATGATGTAAGTAACCTACATACCGGGTTTGAACGAAATCGGAGGAAAAAAGTTGAGTTTATCTATTTTGTTCGGCTTTATTAATTATCGATTTGTTACGCAAAGAACCTATCTCGTATATAGTACAAGGTATGTGCCAAGTTTGGTCAAAATCGGTTGGATGGATTTCGAGCGAAAAGGTATTCCAGACATCCTTATAAGAGATTGTCCCATTATATATATATATATATATATATATATATACATACCTTTTGAGATTGTTAAGTTCAATGACAAAAATGAATCTTTTGTCACAACTTTTTACTAAATTCTAAGGCGAATAACAGTTTCATTGTAGTTACGAACAACCAGAAAATGACAGTTAAAATGTTTGTGGCCCCACAATAAGGAAATAAGGCTTGGTAAATTTAATAGGAAGCAACAAAAAGCAGTCAAAAGCGCAGCTAAATGAAAAAGAAACTCCCAAAAGAGAGCTATCCATTAAAAAAAAAAAAAAAAAAAAAAAAAAAAAAGAAAAAGTGGCATGAGCGAAAAAAAAAAAAAAAAAAAAAATCCAGAATGACTTACGCCCACGTCACGTTGAAACATTGATTAACATAAGATCTCTAAGATAAGCAACATCGGGCCTGGTCTGTACCTAGATGGGTGACCACTTGCGAATAGCAAATACTATAAACTGGGATATATTGGATAATAGCTACTAATTCTTAATCGGTGGTCCTGAGTTCCAATTCCAAACGAGTTGGTTATATTTATTTACGCACAAATGCCATTTGGAAAGGTATGAATCCACCTCTTCTCCCTCCGCTATGGGTTAATTAGTAAGACATTACTAAACCATTATTATCTCAGCCAAAAATTTCTTACAAGCTAAAAATAGTTTCTGACTTTAAATAACTACAAATGGTTGATAAGCCCTAGAAAACGAATCAATCAAACTTGAAATTCATAATCGTCTACGGCCTGAAGGTCTATGGCACATCTAGAGAGAATGTGTTTCGCGTAATTACAGATTAGTGTATATGGATAAAACTCAATCAAAATTCAAGAAAGATTATTTTGGCAAACATTGCTCTTTGGCAGAAACCTTTATATTTTTAAATATAAAAGGATTTCATTCTTTCAGAAATAACAGCAAAGCTAAGAGAATTTTTTAAAGGTCAAAAGCTGTTAGCTTCTTGGTGTCTATTGACTTGTTTGGTCTAAAAGGCACTTAATTTGATAACAAAGAATGTACCCGTTCGCTTTCCTTTTAAGATAAATCTTGGAAAATGTTTTAAACAGCTAATTGAACTATTTCTAATAACATTGGAAATACAAGAAAAACTACCTAAAAAGTTTTAAGTGATTAAACAAATCAAAGAACAGTTAAAAAACAAAACAAAAAACAAAAAAAAAAAACAAAAAACAACAAAAAAAACACACACACCTGACTCGCCGTTTATACAACTCGTGTATTTACAACTAAAATTAATCAAGAAAATTTTTAATCATAGCGCAAACTGAAGTGCCAAAAAAATCTAAGAACTAATTACCCTAAACAATTTCTCACGCCCCACTATTTTTTAAAAATCAATTAACCACAAACATAACGATGCAAAGGGCTACTGGGAGTGAAAATGCAATGAAAAATATTTTAAAGAATGCGGAAACCCAATCCTAAACAGGAAACAAGAGATAAATCTATAATCTTCAAAAAAAAAAAAAAAAAAAAAAAAAAAAAAAACGGAGAGGAGTTAGAATCGGACATTAGGCGAAATTATCCACTCAAATTGAAGGAAAAAATAAAATATTAAAAAAAAAATCAGATTTTAGAGAGAGACTTTAGAAGTATAGAGTTTAAATAGGAGAACTGTTAACCGACATATTTAGCGTAACAAGTGATGATGTAGTGTAGATGCTATCACAGAGATGACTGCTTTATTTTCAATCAAAAACAATAATTTTGACGTTAAACGATTTTACATCCTGTCCGCGCTTTTTGGCTATCGAAGCTACATTGCTCCATTATCGACTAGTTCAGACATCGGCCATACAGCTGAATTCATTTTAAAACTAGAGACGAGTTGGACAATCCGTGTACTGCTGTTTATAATTTTTCAAATTTCAGTTTAAGTATATAGATTTTTCTTTATACGAAAGAAAAGCATACGAAATACAGAAAAAAATATAAACGTACAAATAGCATAAAAATTAGGCTCCTATTATCTATAAACTGAGCAATTTCAACAGAATAGAAACAGAGGCGTTTTCTTTATTATATTTTATTTTAATTTATTTGACTGTTGTTGTATTTTCCTCGTACCTGAGTTTATCTAAGTATTTATTTTTGAATGTGTAACTGTGTATTTCTGCTTGTAACCATCTTTTGCTAGCATTAACAGTCACTGAGTAAAATTAGGACAGAACAGTGAATTATTTGTACGTATACTTACCCAAGTATCTTGTATATTTTTCACGAATAAAATTCCAAATAGTGGTGTTCGGGCAAAACATTGTTTTAACTTAGGAGTCGTATATGGAGAGGGAGAGAGAAGAGATATTTGGAACTAGTGTTAACAAAAATAGTAATTAGAGCAGTTAATCTTCCGATCAATTTGACCTTAATAGGAGATATCGCAACTGAAAACTAGACAGAATATTATCTACTGGTCATCTGTTTACGATGGGTTCCCATTTTGAATCAGCTACTGCTAAAAAATTGGTTAACTGTATCGTGGTAGACATTTTTCTTGACAGAATGTATCTTACACATAAGTTCTAACATTCGTTCATGCATTGACTCTTTCTTTCACATCTGGACCGATGTCTTATGTATTTAAAGATTTTTGATAAAATACAAAGAATCTGCAGTGTTATTGGTCCTGATCTGGCATCTCAGGTTCAGTCCCTTTCTCACCGCAGTAATGTCGATTCCCTGTGCCATTCCTATAAATATTTTCATGGTAATTATTCTGATGAAATTTCCTCTATGATACGTAGACTTTATGAATTTAAGCGGAGTACTAGATTGGCAAAGAGATCGCATCATTTTACAGTTGAAATGGTTAGAATCCAACCGTAAGTCCTATGCTAACAGTTTCTTCTATCGCACGTCTCGCTTGTGTAAATCTCCTCCGGCTCTGCTACGACTGTGAATACCGATTGTGGGGGCAAAGTCCCAAAGGTGCAGCAACCGATTTGTGTAGAACGGAGAGATACGGGAGAACAATCTACAATGTTATTTGATTTCACTTGGCATATACTAAATTTCTCACCATCGAAACGTAGATTCCATGTGCCTTTTCTATAAATATTTTCATGGTAAGTGTTCTGATGAGCTTTTACTTTTTGGTGCCTAGTCTATGAGTTTAAGCGCAGTACCTGATTGGCGACAAGGTTTCATTATATTACAGGTGAAATGGCTAGATGTAACCGTAAGTTCTATGTTAACAGTTTCTTCTACCGCACTTCTCACTTGTGAACCTCTTCCGGCTTCTTGCTTACCAGTCAACCTTGATCTTAATTCGATTTTTGTATTATACTTTATTTTCTCTTATATTCTCTTATACACACTAATCCCTTTATTGGCTTTATTAACTTGCTTCAGGTGAAAGGCTTAAAAAATATCACAAACGTTTCAAAGAACAGTTAAAAATATAATCAATAGAACTCAAATACAATCTCTTAAAGAAATACACCGACGAAAAACCTAAATTGAAGTTAAGTATATAAAAGGGGTTTAAAATTAAACAATACAATACACTTGAAAATTACTGGAACCTTCGTGATCCCAATTTGGAACTGGAAATTGCAATTTTAAAAGAGAACTATAATTTGCTTAAATGAAGATACGCTGAACATTCCATAATAGACGAATTTCCTTTGATACGACCAGGCTATTTCCGCTCATCGCCTGTTGCTGCTAAATTAACATTGAAACAATGTTTGAAATCTAAACATTGAAAAAGAAAATAAATAAACGGAACCATGACCAGCGAAAATCTAATTCCAATAACGCTGAAGGTTCATAAGTTTTCTCGTATCAATGAAGGTTTGTCCATCGGGAAGAAATCCACTACCAAAACATATGCAATCCAAATTGCCATTATATACATATTCGGTTGAATTATTATTCAACTCCATTCACAGATATATATATATATATATATATATATATATATATATAATGATAGTCGATTCCTTAAACGACTCCGAGCATCGCTGACTAGAACTTTGATAATTAAGAGTTTATCTTCTAGACCGGTTTCACTTCAAGGCTGAAGAGTCCTGTCCACACTATTATTTAACCCACAACTTAAGCGGAGAAGTATATTCACACTGTTACCGAGATTATTTTCTCGAAGGGAAATATAACGAGCGACTGGAATTAGAACTCTGAGCCTCTAACCATCCTATGTCAGCAACGCATCTGCTGAGATTATTATTGATATGTCCCGGAAAGGGATAAATTTGATCGAAGTAGCTAAATGGTTTAGACTACTGAAACCGAGTAGAACAATCTAGCAGGTAGAAGTAATGGAACTGGTACTCGTTGTAGTCAATAGGTGTAGGCAATAGGCGTAGACCAATAGGATAGCCAATGGCGTAGTCCAATAGGCTTCCCTGTACCTCTATATCAGCCTGTATTTATGGCTGACACCAGCCAATAATATTCCTGAAACTCTTAACCAAATATTGATCTGAAATATTTACCGTGTAATTTTCCCTCAATTTGATTAATATCCATCAATGAAATCAATGGAAGGAGATTATGTCAAAAATGTGTGTGAAATAAGTGTTCGATCCTTTCTTAGGGTACAAACACACAAATGTGTATATCATTATTTATATATATATATATATATATGTGTGTGTGTGTGT
>OZ010572.1:130569949-130574949 GCA_963932145.1 Acanthosepion lycidas
TGGATTTGATTTTACTTTCCTCGTCGAAAAGAAGAACTACAATTCGCATTGATGTGGTACTTGGTGAATTTGAGAGAAAATAGTTTAGTTTTTAAACAAAACAAAACTGGACATGTAATTTTGGAAATCATGGGTAGTATTTATTAAATACGTTAAAATATTCATAACTCATGACTTATACAGATGTAACAAATCTGGTATAACGAAGGAAACCAAACAATCCCGATTGTATGTTACCAGTAAACGCTTTACGTGTATATATATATATATATATATATATATATATATATATATATAGAGAGAGAGAGAGAGAGAGAGAGAGAGAGAGGCGATATGTAAATATGATAGAGGAAAAAGTTTTCGTTTGAAGTAATTCGTTCTTTAAGACATCGTCACATTCGACTAGTCGTGCCCGAAGGAGTGTGGTGAACGTTGAGAATTTTAATTTTAATTTTTTTTTTTTTTTTTAAATATGTTTTGGGTTGTCAGTTTCATTTAAATTGGGGAGGTAGTGCTGCCCTAGATGAAGAGGGTGGCTGCTGGAAAACCCTGTCTGGTAACATTTGCACCATGCCACACAAGGAGAAGAACCCAGTCATGGCTGTCAGACAATTTCGGCGAGCACTCACCCCTTACATCTAGCCACATAACTCGCCCCTTGTTTATTATGATTGGGGAACAGTTGAACGAGAGATCAATAAAACTCAGACAAAATGAAGGCAAAGATTTTGGCAACATTCACCTACTTCAACAAGGATACCTTCCAGAAGAGTTGCTAGAAATTCTGAAGTCGTCTGGAGGAGGAAAGTCAATGGCGATTTTATTGAATGAATTTAGCCTTTAGTTTTCCAAGATATATTTTTTGTGTAATTTTGATAAATATATCTGATAAAATGAGATGTCAGTGTTATTTTCATTCTTGCGTTATTTTTGCGATAATTTATCTATTGCAACCTGTAATTTTCTAAATTTAAATTAAAAATTCTCAGTCCTCACCTCCGGGTGTATGTTTAGTCTCATCATCATAAATCCCAATTTAGGCCAATGGATGAAATGCGACGTACGAAAACCTTTCTACTTTGTCATAGTTCCATATATCATTCATACATATCTACTGTCTCCTCAAGTTCAAAAATAATGTCGACGATGGAAAGTAAGGATTAGATAAAGCTATCAGGTCCATCTAATGTAGCTCTACATTCAGAATTCAAAATTATTATTGAAAAATCTGTTTCCAGGAACATCTTTAACTAACCATTTTTCTTTGATATGTTAAAGTTTTCGTGGCTTTCATATCTTCCACCAGTGTTCTTGCTGTACTGCATGTTTTTTCTTTAATTTCACTCGCAATACCAAATACTTGGAATATTTTCTTGCTGCTCATTCTGACTTCTTGATAATTAGCCTTTTAAACTTTCATAAATATTTATGTGACAATCTTGAAGTCATTATGTAACTGGTCACTTGTATTCGAGTATACACGTCTACTAAGGCGCTTTTTTGTTTATTCAACACCCACAGAGCTCATCTGTTGTTTATACTGCAACTGTGCTGAGCAGACTTTAGTTACAGTTTCTGGGAAAAAGCGTGTTAGTTAGCGTGATCAATAGTTTGAACAAGACCAGCACAATGAAGTCCTCGACCACGATGACTTGTGACATATATAGGAGGCACGGTGGAGTAATGGATTAGTGGCTCGAATTAATTGATTAAGATTTACGGCATATCAACTTTAATTGGTGATTTAATGTAGACAATATTTTTACTGCTGGTAATATTTTTCTTAAAAAATATTTCTGGCAATATCCTACCTTTTGAAATCGATTGCAAGTAATATCTTCCAACAATGTGTTGCTGGTGATATTCCTTTACGAAACTGTATTGCTGATAATACGATATTTCCTTCAAAATTGAAGGCGAAATTATATTATTATCTCCGATAACCATTTTTTTCTTCAAAACTATATTGCTGATAATAAATCTTTCTTCAAAAACATAGTGCTGGTAATAACTTTCCTTCAAAAATGCATTGCTGGTAATAATTTTTCCTCAACAATGAATAACTGTTAATAATTTTTCCTTCATAAAAGTATTGCTGATAACCAAAAATGTATTGTTGGAAATAATTAATTTTTCCAAACTGGGTTACAAAAATAAGAAAGCAGATTTAGTGAAGTGTCTATACTTTCTGTACTCTCCAGCCTAATAGCATTTTGTTTCTTGTTAGGTTTTGTTCTTTGAATTTCACTGTTTGATTTTTTTCCCTTAGTTTTTCCATTCAGTTCTTTTAATGATCTTTGTATGGATGATAACCGTTCCCTTGTTTGTGATGGGCTGAAGTTTTGTTCCTCTATGTCCATTTCTTTTCATTCTTCACTAAAAGTTGTGTTATTGTTTTTATGTACCTTTTGATTCTCTTGACAACGTTTCGAGGTTTCCATTTCTTGGATTTTTGTACTTTGGTTTGGAATTTTCAGATTTAATTGTTTTGTACAAATGGAGACGTTGTTTTTTTTGTTTTAGGTTGACGGAACAGGAGTCTATGGGAGTTTGATTTATGAGGGATATACTAAATTTTAGTAGTTCAATTACACTTTTTAATTCGTTAATGAGAGTTCTAAGATCTTGGCTTCTTAATGCATTGTTTTCATGGATGTCTTTTTGTTGATTTGATATTTTAGTGATATTTGCATATGATGCTTGAAATGAATTAGATTCAACTTGTTTCCTGGCTTCTTTGAATGAGATATTTTGCATGCATTTTCTTCTAATTATTTCCTTTTTCCAAATGTTACACTCCTTGGAGTCTGCTGAATGTTTTTCTCTACAGCTTGAACATTAAAGAGGCCTTTCATGAGGTGATTCATCATGATCAGTCTCCGGTTCTCCACATCTTCGACAGACTGATTTTCTCGTCCAAACATTTTGGAGATGACCAAATCTTTGACATTTATGACATCTACGGGGATTAGGAATGTACGTCTACCTTGGTTATTGTGTAACCTATCTTTATTTCTTTTGGTAGAGTTGGTTTGTCGAATATCAAAATGTATGTGTTGGTGTTTATTACTGTGTCATTTCTTTTTACTTGAATTCTTTTAACGCTTGTTACTCATTTCTTTTTTAGGGTGTCATCCTTTTCAATTTCTTCTGATTAACAAAGAGACACTTCTGGGCATTTTATTACTCCTTTTGATGAATTACGAAATTTTAGCAATTTATCTGCGTCTTTTTTGGATATTATTTGAATTAATATGGTATTATTTTTTTTTTAACTTTTTAACAGATTTTGGTTTCATCATGTTTGAAATAACCCTTTGCACCACGAAAGGAGACACTTTTGATATATCACGCTCTACTGATTCTACAACAATGAAATTTGGAAATAATTTTTTTCTATTTTCGCTTTCAGAAGTCTCATTGTCTCTTGGTTCATTTATAAGAGATAGCCATATAATTTTAATTTTTGTATTCGCTGTGTTCCCCACCCACCTCGGAGTTCCTCCTTAAGGGGCGCTATCATGGGGGACTAATCCCATTCGACCTAATCCGCCAGGGATACACAGACAGTATAGTTGTAATAAGAGTGGATACGAGCAGCCGCACCCCCCCATATCTACAATGCTTGAGAGACTCCTTCACCTCGTCTACAAGTCTAGTATAATGTAAGGTTTCGTGGCCTTGTTGGACCCATTATCTATCATCCCGAGTAGCCCTTGCCACTATGTGACTAGCCAATTCTGATTGATTAGACTATTCCATCCACCCGTCTATCGCAGATAGGGACAGAAGTGACGTGTTGTGGAAACTCATGGTCATTTTATACCAGATCAGGAGTCACGCAGTCTCCAGGACTCCGTTTCCAGGTATCACGCGTCGCCACCCACTGCAAATGGGTGGCTCCAATTAGGGGAAATTTTAGTCTTGAAATCGAGTTTTGTGAATGTGCACATTATATACTGTAATTTGTTTTGATAGTATTATTACAAAAAAATCTCCTTACACTTTCCAAGTATTCCGACTCCAGTTCAAGGGAGCGGGAAACTATTTATCCATAACTGGACCCTAACGGGTCAAGGTGAACCCGGAAACAACAGCAACTAAGATGCGGTTCCACGCACCTCAAAACCACCTGATCATAGGCCTTGTTGCTGGATGCTTGGATTGAGGAACCGGAGAGCCGAGATTGAATTCCAGTCGAATCCATTACAACAATTTACGTGCTAATACCCTTGGGAAAGTTATGAACCCTCTTCTCCCCCAGGTATGGTTCTTTAGCCTTGGATGGGAACTGGTCTAGGAGAATGACAACAATGAATTCAAAACATGTTAATTCATGACCTCAATCGAAACAGGTTTAATGATGATCATATATATATATATATATATATATATATATATATATATATAATTAGGCCGGAGCTCGATCGATCTTTTCTGGCGTCTCTGTTCTTTGTCCCGGATAATCTTAATCAAAACAGACACTCCCGACATTACAAAGAAGTGCCAAATGGCACGGACGACAGACTCTTCCCAGGTAGAATGGGGAATCCCTCAATGCTTGAGAGACTCCTTCAGCTTGTCTTTATAACGCATCTTTGGTCTCCCGAGTGACCGCTTGCCTGTGGATAGCTCGCCATAGGGAAATATTTTTTGGAGTCGACAGTCGTTCATGCGGTGGACATAGCTAAGCATCTGGAGCTGATATCGCAGTAGGAAGTCATGGATGCACTCCGCCCCAGCCCGCTGGAATATTTCAGGTGTCCAGGGCTCTGTCCTGACACTTGACACGGATCTAATATAGAAGGCATCGAGCTGTTTAGCCTGCCGGCTGTAGACTGTCCACGCCTCGCACGCATAAGACATTTTGAGCTTGGTGTTCTCAGTCCTCGTCGCTCCCAGACTATCTCCTTCAGTCTGCCGAAGGCCGCGATGTCTCTGACGATTCTGTAGGCCACTTCCCCATCGATGTTGGTCAAGCGTGACACAGTGATACCAAG
>OZ010572.1:130579949-130687449 GCA_963932145.1 Acanthosepion lycidas
CGATTGAAACAGATTGTCGCCTTTGGGTGTTGACTTCAATGTCATATATATATTATATAAAAATGTGTGCGTGTGCTAAATAGTGGTTACAATGATTTTCAAAAAAATGATTTTAACTTTGTCATGCACTAACAATTCGCTTCCTAAGCAATTTTTTTAAGGCAACGATATTTAAAGAACTTAAAACGATTAATTGGTTACTTATTTTAGTGCATCATTTTACTTGCAATTATCTCCACATGACGCAGACTAATTTTTATAGTCATAAATAATTAACAGTGTCTTTTTATAGCCATATGTCAATTATATTATTGCCAACTAAGACTTTTTACATTTAAGTAGTAATTAAATTGCTTCGTAATTTTTTTGATTTTTAAAAACATTTTCTTTTTTTTTTAACTTCAAATACAATCGGCTCTCGAAGCAGCATGAATTAAAATGAAAATATTTGCGTGTAGATTCATTTCAGATAATTTTATTCTTAGGCAATCATTTATTTCATAAGAATTTGTGAATGTTATTTTTTTTTTTTTTTTTTTTTACTCTGATCAGATTTATAGCCAGAGAAAGAAAGCCCAGGACAAAGAATTGTCTTGCGTGATATCTCGTCAGCCGCACACAAGTGCTTAATTATCGGCCTGCTTATTTTCACACATCCGTTTCGCGAGTTCACGTGATCATAGCGTCTCGGCCTGCAACTTAAAAATAACAAAGACGGAACAACTGAGATCGTTAGAAATATCTACAACGCGAAAAGGTTAGAGTTGAAATCCGAGGGCGAAGAAGACAAGACGCAGGAGAAATATCAAAATGGCTAATCTTATCGCAGAACCGAATTGTTGCGGAAAAAAAAATGATCAAGGATTAATGTGGTAAGACAAGAAATCCGTTCCACCCGAAATATTTCAAAATGAAAATAGTTACACCGGAAGCTAGATAAAATATTTCGTTACAGAAAAGCATAATTTTATTTACACTATGAATATTGTCCGAGTTTTTGTTATTACAACATTTCGGCCGCTGTGCTCATCGGACTTCATCAGGTGTATATCGATCTGTGTAACCTACAAGGAATTCCAAACTGAGTCCCTTGGAGTAAACGGTCCTCGTTTCACTGCACCCGTGAATTAAATAAAGGGTTCAATTCGGAATTCCCTAAAAACTACCCGGCTATATACCTGATGAAGGCCGGAAGCCACAACAGCCGAAACTTTGGGCTAACTACTACCAAGAGAAGGACCATAATCTGAATTACTAGGTAAATAACGATAACTACTAATCCCCAAAACAGAAACTATAATGTAGATGATCTTGGCTCTCCACAAGATCCCATATTTTATTCCTCTGAATAAAATTAACTTTCTTCTGTCAAAGATTTACAGGTTACTCGCTCTTTCCCTGTTTCTATTGCTTCGAATTTCCCGTTTCTATGGTCGTGAATGCTTTTTTTTAGTAGTCTCTTTCAAATTTTCAATAGTTTCCTTGTAGTTCATTTATTTTTTTTCGTTAAAACGCCTCGTTACTTATATGTTCTGTCTATGGTATGCCTAATGTTTGACGATGGAATCTCATCAGTTTCTTCAAGTCTCTTCTTTCTCAGAGTTGATTGATATGCTCCTAAACAAAATCAGCCAATCAAATTCTATGGATTATTTAATGCCGAATTCTCAATATTTTTAACAAAACTTTATGGCTTCAACTAAATAGCTACCATAAATAGATATTGTTGGTAGCTTTATTACAAATTTGTATTGTTGATATTTATTTTTATATTTTGACAACGTTTTTTTGTTTGCTTGTTTGGGGATTTCACTATTTGTCCATAGATGGGAGCCTAGAAGGTGCTACCACTCAGGGTTGAAGTGTACCGGGGAACAACAGCAATTAAGAGATAGTTACTCGCTCTTGATAACCTCCATTCTCCCAATCAGAGAACTTACGGCTAAATGTAGTTTGTCATCCTACAAAGAGCTATCTTTCTCCTTGAAGAGATTGTCTAACATTCACTGTTATATAGGAGATTAGATATTACATAGCATTTCCAAAACGTTTCTCGGAACATATTCTGTCACTTAATACTTTGCTTAGTTTCTGAAAGGCATGTTTTGATATCCCTATACGCATCACAATTTCTGTATCACATTATATTTTATCGCTTAGCGCTTAGTCAAATTTGTGTATGTGCTTGATTTCGATATTTTCCTTGATTTCGATATTCCTAAGACTGAAGCTCAGGTTGTTGCGTTAAATGTTTCAAAGGCGTTTAACAGGGTTTGGCTTGTTGAAGAGTTATGTTGTTTCTGACCATTTTAATCGCGATATGAAAGTTATTTTGAATGGCTACTCATCTAGATCTTTTTACATCAACGCGGATATCCCCGAGGGCTCTGTCTTTGGATGTACTTTCTTCTCAATTTTTAACAACGACCCTCCCGATGCCATCAGTTCTCAAATTGGTATCAATACTGATGATCAAAATATTTACTTCTGAACGGTAAAGTCACATCGGCAGATCTCGAAAATGACTTCCAATCTGATGGGGGGCAAAAAAAAAAAAAAAAAAAAAAATGGCTTCTTTATTTTAAAGCCTCCAAAACAAACTTCTATTTCAATAGTGGTAAAGAACCTTTTTTGACTTCCATGAGCATAGATGATGCTAACCTCCTGCAGTCAGTCTAACGTTTTCCACTGAAATAAATCTCTTGCTATCAATAGTCCATAGCATGATGATAAACTACATCCGGCAGCAAGGCATCTGATTGTGAGATTGGAGATTTTGATAAACGTGGCAACCTCCATTAATTTTTTCTAGACGTAGAGTCCCAGTTATGGGAAAATATGGAACACCCAAACAAAAATTAAAATACTAGGAAAATAGAAAAATACATTTTCATAGTAAAAATATCAGCAATGTATTTTCTAAAAAAAATATATCGACAATACATTTGTCAACAATATGTAGGGAAATTATCGCCAATACATTTTTACATAAAAAAAAATACCAACATGTTATCTACAAAGAGCATGTCTAAAAATGTGTTTACCATGAATGTCTAAAATTATGTACAAAATATCTCTACTTGAACGCATAATATTGCGTATAAAATATCTGGAGCTGAAACCCTAAAGTTGCCTACAAATCATTTAAATTTCGGCATTAACCGATAGAGATGTTGATATGCCACTAAATAAAAATCAACCAACCCAATCTTGCTGTGAAAGTTAGTTTACTACGTCGCTCTAGACATGTTTCAAATACTATTTTCTTGCAATGAAATAATATATATATATATGGAGATGGAATATATAAACACGAGCAAAAACACAGGCGCACCCGCACACACACAATACACAAGAATGGGGAAGCTATTTTTTAAAGTTCACGCAACATAAGATAACAAAACCTCATACCTCCCTCTTACTCTGACCAATCTTAATGGGTTTTTTATTCCTTAAACAAAGGGACGCTCTTCCACAAGTCCATGATGATTATGGATCACTAGTACACACAAAAGATATATTGTTAAAATATTCAAAATAAGAAATAATTAATTCTTTTAAATAATGTTTGAATAAACATGTTCGCCCAATGAAGGACACAAGACCCGAAACATGTGTTGCAAAAATATAGAAAATAAAATATCCTCATGATGAACAAAAACATTTATGGCGTCTTCTCTTTAATATTATATAGCAAGCATTACGGCTTTTTGTTTTTATTAACAATACTTCTATAATTTTAAACACTCAGTAATATCAGCTAGGAACACGGCCACAATGTGCTGACCGTGTTTGGAAATTAAAATATACCGATAACTGTAGATACATGCATAAAACAATTCAGACATTCAATTAAAAGTAAAATAAAATTAATCTTTCTTAATGGCTAAAAATGTAGACGAAAACGATAAGAAAACATTCCGACAATTTTTATACAATTTATGTCCTGAAAAGAAAAAGAATAAACGAACAAATGAGAAATTATAGAAAAGAACTCAACCACCGCAACTTGTCAGGGGTTTTCAATGAAACGTGTGTGTGTGTGTGTGTGTGTGTTTGAAACGTTTTTATCAGAGAAACGCTCTTTGAAAACAAAATTACTGTCAATGATCAATAATTAAAATAAGAATTTCTCTTAGAATATATTATATTCAACATTTCTTTATATTTAGGGCGGGGGAAGACGACTCAACGACAGGGATAGAAGGTCTGTAGAGGTGTAATGACAATGGATCTGAAATTCACATTAAGGCATAAAATTGACTGTCACCATGCAGTGTTGATCCCTATGTCCACATTATATAACGAGTATAGTAGAGGTGAAACTGACTATATTAAACAGCTATATACTTTATATCGCCGTGGTGTTTCTCCTTGAATCCTGTTCTTTTTGTGTTGACTTCTCCACAATAATGTTTTCTGAGTTTCCTTCACTGTGTTATCTTTTATCCTTCGTAACCCTCAGTAACTCCCTTCTATATTAAACAACTATAGACTTTTTTATTTTTTCAGAGAAACGATTTTTCTAACACTTTCAGTGCAATTTTATACTTAGTAATCTCATTGTATATTAAACAGCTATATAATTTTTATTTTTTCAGAAAAACGGTTTTTCTACCAATTTCAGTGCAATTATTCAAAAATTTCAATTTTCTTCATTTCAAAACAACATGGCTATGAAAGTAACGCATCGTCAGTAATGGTGAGATAATCAGTAGCATTTACATAAATACATACGCATAAACAGATTCACAAACACAATAAGAAGTTTGTGCATGCGTGTTCTCGATAATCACCCTTTCCCTCCGTTTCCTTTTAGCTTTTAATTTATTGCTAATACATTTGCTATAGACAAGTATTGCAAATATTATTTTGTTATGGAAATACTTTGAGATAATTTTACTATAAAAGATACATAAAGCCCCAAGTGATCAAGAATAAATGGAAGTGTTACTCATAAAACGCTAGAAAGTAATATCCAATATTAAACATCTACACCGATGTAGTTGCCTTAAAACATCATACAATTTATTTTGGTTTTAGATGCCTCGATACGTTCTACAATTTATTTTGGTTTTGTTATATTTTCGAACCATATTTAATCCCAAGAGATCCGATTACACACCCCGAGCTGAATGTTGCTTCTAGCAATTCAGTTAGCAATGACACACTCTGCGTTTGCGAATTCTAACAGGGGATTTGTTTTCTAATGCAATTGATCCTGTTTTATTTACAATAAATGGTTCCAAAGACATGCGCATATTGAAAAACATCCAAAGCTAAACAACCAAATTACATTCCTTGAAGAATTGGAACAGTACGAACGCCATTTCTTTTGTTCTTATTCAATAAGAATATTCGTATCCTTTCTTTTCTACGAAAGCGTTGTTACTGTTTTTTTCCTCGAAAGTTGATGTCCTCGTCTTTAAATAGCAAATGACAGTGTTGATAGCACACACGAGATGTAAGCTACAAATGCTGCTACAGAATGTAGTATTTACCTCATCCGACTGAGACTAGATGTGAACCAAGGTCAAATTTAATGTGGGGAACCCGAGCACGTACACCCGGGCCAGGTAGAAAGTTGCCCCCCCCCGCAACCGTCGGTTGCGCTGGTATCGTTATGACTACCGATCCCCTATCTAGTGCAATGAGGCGGGGATACAGCCGTGGTCAGCTGTTT
The DNA here is from genome assembly GCA_963932145.1 of Acanthosepion lycidas. Lineage (NCBI taxonomy): Eukaryota > Metazoa > Mollusca > Cephalopoda > Sepiida > Sepiidae > Acanthosepion > Acanthosepion lycidas. The sequence continues at coordinate 130,585,633 of OZ010572.1, forward strand.
CCCTAGACTGGGTACCTCTCAATATTTTTGTTCCAGCTGCGTCTCTGTCCGCGGACAGAGACACGGTTGAGCCGCACTCTGCCCGAAGACAGAGACGCAGTCGAGATGTAACTCCACAGAAGGTAACGAAGGAAAGAGAGAAGAAAGGACCAACTGCAAAAAACAGAATGCATGGTTATCAGCAAAAGGGTAAGCCCAAAATGCAAATTCCAAATCGGGGATACTAAAATTAAACAAGAAAAAAAAATTTAAATACTTAGAATGTTTTTAACAGAAGACGGAAAATATGACACTGAAATCCGAAAACGGCATTCGGATAGCTAAAGATGCATTCCGAAAGGTAAGCAGAGTATTAAGAGACAGGAAAACTTTATTAGAAACAAAGAAAACAGTACTGAACTGTTACGTGATATGTCCTAATGTAGCGAATGCTGGACAATTTTATAATAGATGAAGAGACTTGAAGTAACAGAAATGTAGTTCTACAGAAAGATGCTGAGGATACCATGGCCCGAACATGTGGGAACGACGAGGTTTTAGAAAAAAATTGAAGCAAAAAGGAAACTTATACATAATATCAGGAAGAGGCAGTTGAAATTTCTGGGGGACGTAACGAGGAAGGAGGGCTTGGAAAATCTGATGCTCACAAGACAGATTGAGGAAAAGAGGGACTGAGGAAAGCAGCGCGTAATATACTTGATGAGCTTGAGTAAAAGCATAGCAAAACAGGGTTTGGGTGATATAACAAAAAGACAAAAAAAACTTATTAAGAGCTACAAGCGACAGGAAGAGGTGGACGGTCTTGACCGTCCAAGTGTTGGAGGGACACATCGCTTGAAAGAAGAAAAAAACATCCCTCACGCCTCAAAAGCGTCATAAGAAAAGTCAATAAATAGTTCAGTTAGAAATTCAAGGAAGGTTATCGAGAGGATGAGGAAATGGCCGACCATTTGTAAGCCTAACAAATAAGAGGCGGTTGATGATTGTAACCCCCTCCCCACCAAAAAAAAACAAAAAACATTAATCTTTCAGAATATAAAATAAGCTCGCAATTCGTTTTTTTTCATAAAATAACATAAAAATGAGCAATAACCTAACCTTTGATATAATATGATCACGTGTTATATTTGCATTATTCTTATATAGCAATGGGGACTGTCATCCGAAATTTGCGGTTTTATTTTCAAAGATTTTTCCGTATCCACGATAGATATTCAATAACTTTCGTACCGAAACCAATATTTGCTATCGATCCCATAATAAAATTTATGCACAATTTGCGAGTTCTTATGAAATCAAATGTTAATTTACTTTTAAAGTGAGTATGTTTTCTCTGTTTGAAAAATAATGGCAGCACTGCATTTAAAACGACAGTAACTGTGGGATACGAAACTAAGATTTTCATTTTTCATTAACATTTCCTTGTCTTTATTTTGCGCACCATAAATGTGTGTAAAAATATGATAATTGGGAAGTTTGTGTTGTTCCAGACCAGTACTGAAATTTAATGTCTGTCAGTATTTTAAAAACCAGTCTTCAAAATGCAAGATCTGAACATGCTCATTGGAAATACTTTACCATAAAAATAACAAAAAAAACTTTCCTACATGATACTGTAAAGGATGGTACCGGTAAGCTTCACTCCTGACCCAGAAACTGTGGTCATTCATCTTTGGAATCAGCCGCTAGTGTTCTTCGATTACGTTTCAAACCAAAATTTAAACAGTAATTGAGTGAGTTGTCTTCCAAGTTGTTAACATCAATGTGTAAAAACGAAACCTGAAATCCAGACAAATATTTTTAAAACTCCTATATTTATTTCAGCATAAAATTTGACACAGATTTATTAAGCTATTGACAATTTCTTAAATCAAGAAAACCAATTAAAATGCAAACAATCTCAAGTTATTTTCATTTGCCTTTTTTAAAATTCTTTCAATCCAAGCAAGGCAATAAATCCACTACGACACAAGGGAGTTACTGAGGATAAAAGACAACACAGTCAAGGAAACTCAGAAAACATTGTGGAGACGTCACCATAAAAAAAAAGGATTCAAGGGGAAATACCACGACGATTGTTGTTGTATTTAAATTTTTGCAGATCATAGTTTACAGCAAATCAAGAAGCACTTCTTGCTTGTGGAACTCTGGGAGCAAGTTCTACAAGCGGGAAGTGATAGAAAAGAAACTATTACAATAGAAATTAAGATTACACTACGCTATTTCAACAGTAAAATAATGAGACCTATCTGCCAATCGAGTAGCACCCTTAAATTCACGAAGTTGAGGTACCAAAGAGGAAAGATCAGAAAAATTATGATTAAAATATTTGTAGAATAGGCACAGGGAATTCATTGCAGAAGCACAAGACCAAATGTGGCAACGATATTCAAGGTTCGTACAATGGTAGATTTATAATGATGTAAGAGTGATTCAGGTGAGAGGAATTCAGAAACTTAGCCCAAGAAAGAGCAATGATTTAAAGGAGCGATAAAATACTTAATACTTAAAATACTTATTTAATCCACTATTACAGACCCGTGAGAAGTAATGAAAATCATTTTTTGTCGGCTTTAAGGTGTCTCATTCTATCAGTAAACAAATTCATAGCCTTTTACAAATATTACGGGCAGTCATAAACAAGTCTGTTGTGATTGGACATATCACGTTGATACAGCCGCAGAAAGTATTTCCTATGGGCTATAGCGGCTGAACGGGATCTCTCAGTTAGGTTCATAAGTCAAATTCTTAGTAAAAACCGGTCACATTTAGGTGATCTTTAGTAAAGCAATAGCAGTTCTCACATTACACAGTAAACACGGTTTCTTTATTTCTTAATTTTTGCCTCGAAGTACAGTTTTTACAGCCGACTCCGAAAATCCTGCTAAACTCAAAGAGTGCAGACACGATACGAGATTCCGACAATCCGATGCCCAGCCAAAGATTACAAAAACTGACTTCGAATGCCAACTTGTTTGGATATTGGACACTTATTTAACTTTTCAAATGCCTAGTTTCGTTTTCAATAAATATTTACGTTATTTTGATTTTTGTTGCAAATACGATTTTTCATTCCTGCATTAGTCCCCAAGTACCAATTATTTATATTAAAGAGAAAAAAGAGGAAAACAAAATAGAAAGAAAAGGAAGAAAGGAATAAAGGAAGGAAAGAAAAGGAAGAAAGGAAAGAAAAGGAAGGAAAGAAAAGGAAGAAAGGAAAGAAAAGGAAGAAAGGAATAAAGGAAGGAAAGAAAAGGAAGAAAGGAATAAAGGAAGGAAAGAAAAGGAAGAAAGGAATAAAGGAAGGAAAGAAAAGGAAGAAAGGAATAAAGGAAGGAAAGAAAAGGAAGAAAGGAATAAAGGAAGGAAAGAAAAGGAAGAAAGGAATAAAGGAAGGAAAGAAAAAGAGAAAAGAACTAGCGAACAAAAAAAAAAGGAACAAAAGAACGTACAAAAAAAAAAGGGACGTACCGAAAAAGAGAGAAAGAAAGATCGAACGAACGAAAAGAGAAAGAAAGATCGAACGAACGAAAAGAGAAACAAAGATCGAACGAACGAAAAGAGAAACAAAGATCGAACGAACGAAAAGAGAAACAAAGATCGAACGAACGAAAAGAGAAACAAAGATCGAACGAACGAAAAGAGAAACAAAGATCGAACGAACGAAAAGAGAAACAAAGATCGAACGAACGAAAAGAGAAACAAAGATCGAACGAACGAAAAGAGAAACAAAGATCGAACGAACGAAAAGAGAAACAAAGATCGAACGAACGAAAAGAGAAACAAAGATCGAACGAACGAAAAGAGAAACAAAGATCGAACGAACGAAAAGAGAAACAAAGATCGAACGAACGAAAAGAGAAACAAAGATCGAACGAACGAAAAGAGAAACAAAGATCGAACGAACGAAAAGAGAAACAAAGATCGAACGAACGAAAAGAGAAACAAAGATCGAACGAACGAAAAGAGAAACAAAGATCGAACGAACGAAAAGAGAAACAAAGATCGAACGAACGAAAAGAGAAACAAAGATCGAACGAACGAAAAGAGAAACAAAGATCGAACGAACGAAAAGAGAAACAAAGATCGAACGAACGAAAAGAGAAACAAAGATCGAACGAACGAAAAGAGAAACAAAGATCGAACGAACGAAAAGAGAAACAAAGATCGAACGAACGAAAAGAGAAACAAAGATCGAACGAACGAAAAGAGAAACAAAGATCGAACGAACGAAAAGAGAAACAAAGATCGAACGAACGAAAAGAGAAACAAAGATCGAACGAACGAAAAGAGAAACAAAGATCGAACGAACGAAAAGAGAAACAAAGATCGAACGAACGAAAAGAGAAACAAAGATCGAACGAACGAAAAGAGAAACAAAGATCGAACGAACGAAAAGAGAAACAAAGATCGAACGAACGAAAAGAGAAACAAAGATCGAACGAACGAAAAGAGAAACAAAGATCGAACGAACGAAAAGAGAAACAAAGATCGAACGAACGAAAAGAGAAACAAAGATCGAACGAACGAAAAGAGAAACAAAGATCGAACGAACGAAAAGAGAAACAAAGATCGAACGAACGAAAAGAGAAACAAAGATCGAACGAACGAAAAGAGAAACAAAGATCGAACGAACGAAAAGAGAAACAAAGATCGAACGAACGAAAAGAGAAACAAAGATCGAACGAACGAAAAGAGAAACAAAGATCGAACGAACGAAAAGAGAAACAAAGATCGAACGAACGAAAAGAGAAACAAAGATCGAACGAACGAAAAGAGAAACAAAGATCGAACGAACGAAAAGAGAAACAAAGATCGAACGAACGAAAAGAGAAACAAAGATCGAACGAACGAAAAGTGAAACAAAAAAACGAACAAACGAAAAGTGAAACAAAAAAACGAACAAACGAAAAGTGAAACAAAAAAACGATTAAACGAAAAGTGAAAGAAACAACGAACGAAAAAAGAGGAAAGAACGAACGAAAAAAGAACGAACGAAAAAAGAACGAACATCAATTTCGTACTTCATGAGTGGTGTTAGTGGTGAGATTTGTCTACTGATTGCCATTTCCATCAAATAACAAATACAAGAATACAAAGAATACAAAACTGATGACAAAAGTCTCAAGGTCCAATTCTCCTTCCCGAACAAAATCACATTCTTTTTCCATTGTGGTATAACCATCTTTCAATATGAGCATATATATCCGCCTTGTAAAGGCTTATTTACTGTGTGCCAGGGGCATCTTTCACCTAATCATCATCATTGGTTTTTGAGCACTACCCAAGCCTTGCAAACTCCAGGAGCTATTGGACATCAACAATCATATGCACATGCAAACTTAACATACTAGGAACTCATTTGTACAGAAGCTATTTTAACCTGCAGGCACTACCAAGCCTCACGTATTTTTTTTTTTTTTTAACAATTTTTGAATATTGATTCTTTTATTAGCTGAGAGCATAAGTAGTTTATCCTTATAAACAACAGCAGCTGACCTTCCACTGTGTGGCCTGTTTCTAAATTCAATTTCATTCTCCCATCTAGGATCATCATTAACTTTATTGGCACATTATTGGGTCGACATCAAGTGAAGCTTTTCCATAAACACTTGTAATGAGGTTTGAAATATATTTCATATATTTCAATTTACACAAGTACTTAATTTCCCTCGGTCAGGGTGCACATATGAGCCCCATGACTCCTCATCTGCAACGTGAAATTTACGTTTTTGTGATACCGGAAACTACATATCTCCTCCTCTCCTTGGATAGGTGTTTACATGACTCCCTGTAATATTTCGCACGCTTGCAACCCAGATCAACTGTAGCAAGCACGCGTTCACATGACAAAGATCTGCATTCGATAGATAGGGGGTCATGTGTCAGGTTAAGTCAGCTTCTGGCTTTTCAGAAGAACGTACACTACAAAGATTTTATGTTTTTCTGACATGAGTTGAGACGCATGTGGATGTCTACGATAGCTTCTCTTTCCAAAAAAAGAAGGGTGATCCTATGACAGTTTTGGTTTCTGTGTATGTCCAGAGAGGCAGTCATTTTGAAAAGAAAAGAATTCTGTTTAAAGAAAGAGATTGTAGCGCCACCAAAAATATACCTGGGCGTTTTTATGATATACTGCAAAGAAAGAAAGACAAAATCGAACTTCCGACTAAGACTTTTAAAATTAAATTAAAACAGACATTACTTTTTGATTAACCCTTGTATTAAAGCCAGTAAGAAAATGTGGTAAAGAGCTAAATGGGAAAACATTGACTTAATTCAATTAGGTTTGTTCAATAATGGCAGATCTCGGTAACACAGTCGTTTTTCGCCCCATACTTTATTGCTTCTTATTAATTGCCTATTTTATTTACGAAAACGTTTGTAGTATCTCAAAGCTACGATTAGAGTGATTTGTTGCTTTATTGGCCACTTCCATTTGTATTGGATTACTAGCACCGCTTTGCAATCAGAAATACTTGCGTTCTTCGCTGTCTTTTGTATCGACGATTAGATCAATAAACTGAAAACCGACGCCATCAATTCACAGTTTTTGGCTAACATTGCTTCTGATTGCTTTTCTTTTCACTCCTGCGCAATTATAGAAATCCATAGGTACACTTAATAGAATTGATCAGAGATTATGCATACACACACTCGACAAACAATAACTAAAGCAAAAAAAAAAAAAAATCATTCAATCAACAGTGTAATTTTTGGCGTGAGAAGAAAATCCTAATTAGAAAAAAAAAACAAAAAAAAACAACAGAAAACAATTAAGAATATTCCTAAGCCGTTAAAATTCCTTCCGGGATATGTGGCCAGCATAACTATTATGTGAGCGGAAATTGGAATCTGCGAACAGGGTTCAAATTCTGACCTAGTCTATTATGTTCATTTTTCTACTATTACGCTGGAAAAAGGTATGAAATCATCACCTTCCAACCCTACCTCACGTCGTCCGTTGCAAAATATTGCGTCCGGTGGTCCGAATCTCCAAATTGAGCCTATTCGTAGTCGCAAATGTTTAATGGACAATGAAGACCTGTGGATATCCGGGGAAATTTGATGAGAAACACAACACTAAGGTGCGGGGGAGGAATGTTCAAAGAAAAGCAGTGGCTAGCACATGACCTGGCTGATAATCGGAAGCCTTTAAATGAGCTGTAAATTTTTGCTATTTATTTTTTATAATGAAATCTTTTCTTTATAGTATTTACTGACTAAATAATAATCATGCTGTACTCTCGAAATATCGTCATAGCGAAAAAAAGAAAACACGAACCCATTTTTTTCAATTTACTGGGTTCTTTATTCATGGTCTGTGTTTAGAGCCAGATGGCACTCGGGATATTTTTGCTGCTACTCTTCTATTCACCCTCGACAGACTAATAGACCATATCTTCCCTTTAGCCGACTGTCACTTGTTATTGCAGATAACTTTGACCATCCTCTTCTACTTCACTTACTCTTCTCCACGTCACAACGGAGACCTTATCACTCACTGACAAATGATTTGTGAATGCGGCCTGACTATCTAAGTCAACGGACAGAAATACCTAACTTCCGGCCTAGTGGCACTTGATTGCAAATATTTTCATTTATTCCTATTTATTTCTGTTTCATTTACTGCTACTTACAGACAGTAGGTCGTTACTTTGCAATATGTCCCGGAAAGGGATATATTTGTTCGAAGTGGCAAAGTGGTTGTTGACTACTGTAATCGGTTAGGACAATGTAGCAGGCAACCATAATGGACTCGTCCTCGTTGTAGTGTTAGGCAATAGGCGAAGACAATAGCCGTAGTCCCTGTACCTCCATATCAGTCTGTATTTATGGCTGACACCAGCCAATCATATTACTGTGAAGGGGAACCCAGGTGTATGCATATTCATTACATCACTTTGATATTTTCATATCAACATTTTCTGGTGATTTTCAGGAAAAAAATCCATCTTTTCAGGCCCAGACGAGAAATTTCTCAGTTTACTTGACTATACGAAATCATTTTTTCACAAAATTTCAGGGATGAGTTATTTATATTATTCAAATTCTGACTGGTGTCCCCAGAAATTATCCGATCAGTACGGACTATTTGATATACCAACAAAGGCGATCGGCAAAGTTCCATAAAAGTTGCAAATGATGTCAAACTACTTGATATTGCAGGCGTGTGAGATTAAAGCTAGTTCTACCATATATACTAAGAGTCCCAAGAGAAATACGAAAGCTAATTTCGAACGCTATCGTGAAGGAGAGTATTGTTAACCCTTGCAAGAAATACCATCTATAACGTGAAAAGTACGAACAAACAAGAGGATTCCTTAGCATTGTTTTGAAATGGGATATCTCCATGGCAATCATTGACATGTTTTTATTTGGGCTGACAAATATACCTACCCCACAAGCAAACTTCCCAAAACAATATCGTCAGATCCAAATTGTCTTCACAATTTCATCACTGTAATGAAGGAATTTGTTTACTTGTTTGGCAGCATATCAATTCCATATGGGTCATTTAACGCCAAAAATTAATTTTCTTGAGAGCATAAGTAATACTTTATACAAAAAAAATGTATTAATTTTTTTTGTTTGCCTAACATGTGTCCTGGTAATTTTTTTTAACCATGAAAATGTGTTGCTAGTATTTTTACTATAAAAATTTATTTTCTTACATTCATAGTGTTTCGGTCCCGGTTTGGGTATTAACTATTTTTCCATAGATGGGATCCTAACAGATGTCACCGCCCAGCGTCAGGGTGGACCTGAAAACAGAAATTAAGAGGTCGTTCCACGCTCCTCAAAACTTCAAATCAGAGGCCTTGCTGCCGGATGTAGTTTATCGTCACACCCAGGACGCCTATAATTCAGTATTGAATCACAACCTTTTGCAATCTGTTCAAATAAAGATAGTATCATGGCGTTGTGATTTGGAATTGTTGTATCGAAATTTGCAAACATTTTGACCAGAGATGGTGGACAGAAAGAGGCTTAGCTTGTAAAATTTATGCTAAATAATTTCTGCCGGCTGGTGAATGCAATGTATTGCAGTCACCAGCCGGCAGAAATTATTAATTATAATATTTAATCATCGATTCATTTAATAAAACTATACATAAATAGTTTCCGTTTCCTATTCCTGTGTTAGAGGCACATACAGGTCACCTAGTGTGGGCCAGACCGAAAACGTCTTTCCAGCAGTTCACCACCGTATGAGACGCTGGATCACATCGCACTGAAAATAATTCATTGCCGGGTCGTTGGTCATTATGTGTCGAACCTAACGGTGCAAGCTTATCTTGAGCTGACTTATGATTCAAAAAACTCTGTTTAGTTTGTTCCAACTTTTGATAAGTGAAGTCGGCTGGGAACAAATTTAAAATGACCTATTCGCTTATTTTATTGCAGTATTTTGTTGCTGTATATGTCAAATTTTTGATCGACGGATGCTGACTTCAGGTTTTCCATCATAACGATGACCTAACGAATAACAGTGTGTCCGATCAAAGAATTTTAAGCTAGGGTACATGTCCGTTCGGACGGAATCAAGAAAGGTCAAGCAAAACATTTGAACCAAAGTCATTCTTCGCCTTTCGGTTTTAATCAAAAATGTAGATGAATACTCTGGCAAAAAAACATCAAATAACTTTTTGGAACAGTCAACAGAACAAAAGCTCGTTGCCAACCTTTGCATGAAATAATAAATTATTGTTTAGCAAGTTTGTTGCATTTCATACAAGATGATCTGTACATTTATAAAGAATCATTAATCTACGATTAAGACACATTTTAAGAAGTGCTTCCCGTTCTACTACCGAAATTTAGTAGCGTCCAGCCAGGTTAAAGGTCAAATGAGATAGTTTTGGGTAAAACCTGGTAATGTAAACTTTAGGGAAGTAGACCGAGAAAAAAATAAAACATCTTTTCATTGGTTGTTTGTTTTGTTGATCGGCATATCAACCCTTATGAGTTATTTCATGCCGAAATTTAAATATTTTGTACACAATTTTCTTTTGTGGTGGGGTGATAATAATGGTTTTAGTAATACAAGTTTCACTAATTAACCCATAGCTGTGGGTAGAAGAGTTGGCTTCATAGCTTTCCGAAGGGTATTTGGGAATAAGTAAATATAAAGAACCCAACTGGAACTCAGCTCTCCGATTAACAATTTTTTTTTTTAAGCTTTTCACCCCAAGCAAGGCGGGGAGCCTCTAGCACGCCAGGGGTTATAGAGAGTTGGAACTAGAGCAAATAGGTGTGATAGAGGAAAGGATGAAGAGAAGTATAGGGGATAGATCAAGGCATCTGGAGACGTCGATTGACATTACATTTGAATAATTGCAGATTATATCTATCAGAGAAACAGGAAAAGGTGAGGGAGTTCCACAGGCGAGAAGTGCGAGACATGAAACTATTGGAGTAGAAGAGACGGCTAAATTTAACAGTTTCGATAGTGAAACGGTGTGAGCTAGATGCCAGCTTAGCTGAAGGAGTTATCAATTACACCACCCACACATCCAAAGGTTACAACACCTGGTATTCCTAAGCGGTTATCCAGGCTTGACGTTGCTTAACCTGAGTGATCGTATAGAATCCGGTGTTTCGACGGCGCCGTAATCACTGCCATTCATGTTTGACAAGTGATAAAAGTGATTATGTGTACGAACTAAAAGATTTTTTCGGATTATATTTTACATTTGGGAAGCCGATTTTGTGCCGATTTTGTTTAGAGGCATATCAACATCTCTATGGGTTATTTCATGACTAAATCTAAATATTTTGTATGTAATGTTCTGCTTTCAACTACAGATATATTATACATAATTTTATACTTTCAGTGTAAATATATGCTTTTCGGATATAAACTTTATAGATCATAAAATGTATAGTTGATAATTTTTTCAATGTACCAAAATGTATTGTTAGTATTTTTTTTTTTATAAAAATATGTAGTACTGGTAATTTTAATATAAAAACGTATTTTTATACTTTTTAGTGCTGTATTATCATTTTGCAAGAAAGTGCATTTTTCATCATTTTACTATAAACTGTATTGTTAGTAATTTTACTAACAAAGTGTACTGCTGATTTTTGTTTGGAAGTTCATCGTTTGCCCAGAGATGGGACCCTATCTGGTACGACCACCCTGAGTCAGAGTGGACCTGGGAACAAAAGGCGTTTAAAAGAGGTTTCCACGCTCCTCGAAACTTCACATTTCTTAATAAGCGGCCTTGCTGCCAGATGTAGTTTATCGTCATACTCAGGACAACATTTGGTTTGCGAAGGAACGTTACTGTTAAAAGCAAAGAGATACCATTTCTAAAAGTGAACACCAGAAATATTTACGATTGTTTCATCACAAAATCATTCATTGTATAAGAAAAACTACACATCTAGTAAAAACTGAGAACTCTTCCGGTTTGAGACTTAGAATTTATATCTCTTAACAATTAGTTATGACGGACTGTTTCGCTGTATCACAGCTCTTCAGTGTGGCTAGACGTCCGGTTGCCTCTAGCCAGGATCGAAACCAGGCTGAATTGGCGTCAGTCGGAGAGTCTACCACTAAGTCGTCGGCACACGGCAGGGATGAAGGTGAATTTAAGCGTATTTATTTTTAGATAAACACACAGTAACTGAGAGGTCTCAATTCGCTTTACCGAAGAGTCTTGCTATAATAGCCGTAATAGTCACTGTTTACAAACCCACACTTCCTCCACCAAAGAGTTCAACCGAAATAAATTTTTCAGGGGCCTATATATTTCTTGCCTGCATAATAAGAAAAGACATTATAGTCTTACACCGAATGGTTACAAATGGTAATTAGTATTAAAAGAGTGGTAGGCATTACTTTTCCCGCACTGGGCCAGCACATTTTCTGGGGAAGGCTGAGAAAGTAAAAGTTTTAATAGTATAACTTTAAAACCTTTCAGAGTGCCCAGTATATACGCATAACAAATATACAGATAGAGCGCTTTATTATCAAGTGAATAAAGGGTGAGCGATAACGAGAGAGATAAGTAATTCTTATTTTGCTCTTTCTGGATGGAGACCCATTTCCGTCATGAATATTTTATTTCGATTCCAATTTTTTTTTTTCGCAAAACTGAACTGATTCACCATGCGACAAATATAAACACTGCGAAAATGGATATATAATTTCCGATAAAACTTGAATTATCCTTACTCATTTTTCTATTATAAACGTCGCTTTATTCGTTTCAACCACGAAAATCTTCAACGTGAAGTACCGAACATCTTCAGAACAGGCGATTATGATTCTACACAAACTTCTGTCCCTCATAGTAAGGCTTGTCTTTCTGCTATCTCTTCTACTCCCTGTTCTGCCAACCATTTGAAGAACTTCTTTAAGTCATTCAATGACTCTTTCCTGCCTTCAATATCTTCTGTGAGTGTCAAATTCTATAAGCCGTCTTGCCTCATTAATATGTCCTAGAAATTTTAATTATCTCTTCTGCAAGTATCGTTTTTGTTACCATTTCCCTAAAACTTCGTTATTGCTGACATGTTCATAGTATTCCCAGCATCCTTCTGTAGAACCACATTTCTGTTCCCTCATTAGGTAATTGTGCAGCAGTCAGTGCCATATAGGCGAACCAATATTACCTAGCAATTCAACAATTATTTCTTTCTAATGAATTCCTGTTTCATTTTTTTTGATGATGCACTTTCTTGCCAGATCACCGAAGCAACTTCGAGCCTGGTCATCCCCTAAATAGATTACCGCTTGAAAATGGTGCCGGAAGCTCAGTTGTAGGATGCGCGGATGGTATAATGGATGACAAATCAGAGTGTATTGTTCAAATTCCACTTACACGTTAATAGCCTGAGGCGACTCGGAAAGACATGGTCATCCGATCGTGTCACATCTGCCCCTACCAACATGCACTGGACCAGCGTGGCAGGGCAATAGTCCATGATCTGGAGAAAGCCTACGTTCAACAAAGTATCTTGACAGGAAGAAAAAGAAAAATGTCTCCTCAATAGTCCAGCACTCTTAATATAGTTTTCAATAATTCTGTTGTCTGGATGTTTCCAAATCTTTTCTTGATTTGTGGTTCTCCTAGTCATTTTCTAGGCTCTTTAAAACTTTTCACGCATACGGCAATAAAAAAATATTGTCATGTTGCTCAGTTGAGGTATAGATAACATATGTATTTTTATCTGTGAGAATTAAATTCAATACAGCGCTAATGTTTTTGAAAGATTAGCAATGCTACACTATTATCCTCTATGTTTGCTCATTTTTATCTTGTCAAAAATTTAAAAATAGCTTTGACGTTTATACCAATTTTTCATGTCTGTTTTAAATTCAATAAAAAGTAATAAAAGTAAGCAAGAAGAAAGTACAAAATATTGACTATGTAAATGGAATGCATGATTGTCAGCAAAAGAAGCAGCCAAATGCGTTTGATTTTTTTCCTTTAAAACACACCAAAAAAAGGAAATAATGCTACTAAAAATGAAGTGGGTCAGCGAGAGTGAAAGAAAGCGAGAGAAACCTTTGTGAAGAGAGGGGACAATAAAAGAATACGATTGAGGAAGACAGAAAATGGTAATTCCGGTTGCATTTAGATGCCAAATAATCGTAGGTAGTAAGGAACCAAGAAAGCGGAAGAGAGTTCTCACAGGCGAGAAATTCGATAAAAAAACTATTAGGATAAAAAAAAAAGAACAACAAACAAACTCATTGTTACACCTAGTTATTTCAACTCAAATCATTAATTCAGCTGGAGACACCATAGTCTTTCAGCTTCTGAAGGAGGCCATTATGCTAAACACTGTCAAATGCCTTTGAGATATCTATAACCACAGCCCGAGCCTCGTTCTTATCTAAAGATTGATAGACAAATTCGATAGTAGCAGTTAACACATTGGTGGTTTTCCTAGAGAAGCAAGAGCCATATTTTTTTATCTGAAAGAAAGCCGTGAGAAATAAGCTGCTTAACTAATTCGGTATTGATTACAGCATTTCTTTTAGACTGATTGTCGTATCTGTAGAGATATTATTATTATTATTATTATTATAAATAAATAAAAATAATTATGAAAATTATAAAAGAAAACAATAACGTTTAAATTTTGTTTAAAATAAATTAAATAAAATTAAAAATAATAAAAAATACTCCCAGCATACAAAAAATCTGTTCCTGACGGAAATACGCACAGCCCGCCAAAAGGCGTTAAATTCAATCTTTTCGCCAAGAGCCCCCAGGCATGCAACACGTGTCCAACTTCCGTGACCTGGCTTGTAATAGTAAGGAGTAAATTCTCCCGTTTATCCCATGTACCATACAACAATTTTAAAAAAAATGCGCGCACCAATACATACAAAAATATAAATAAATTGTATAATATTAACATAAAATTTACCATCCTTTTCCTGCTTGAGTACGTTTATTACCAGTCACGTATGCTTTATTACCAGTCACGTATGCTTTATTACCAGTCACGTATGCTTTATTACCAGTCACGTATGCTTTATTACCAGTCACGTATGCTTTATTACCAGTCACGTATGCTTTATTACCAGTCACGTATGCTTTATTACCAGTCACGTATGCTTTTTATCTCTGTGAACACAAAACTGATTTCTGCTGCTATGATGTGAGTTACAAATCCCCCGAAACATTATACTGACTGCTCAATAACCCATTGATTCACAGCTCTACCGGAACGAAATCCATTATATCATGCTTTATTCTTATTTAGTAAAAAAAAATCCTAAATTTAAAATTCCCAGAATATTTTTTTTTATCCTGACATATCCCATTTGGAGTGTTAATATTATCCGATGGGAAATATCCAGTCTTCCTTGACAGAAACTGTCAATGTTAATGTCATTTGAAATTTATATATTTATTCTATTAAAGAGAACCAGTTTCTCAAGTCCAGCAAGTGTTATTTTTCTTTCCATTATTAATGAAACTTCCTTAACCTTTTGTTCGAAGTAGTGTGGAGCATCAACATGTTGATTATGTCATTATCTTCTCTAAGTTACATGTGCTATTAATTATAGATGTTGCTCAGAAATTCTTGGTTACCTATTTTCTAACTCCAGTTCACGAGATTTCAAGGCACATGCTTCTCGCTACGACTTAGATGCTTCACTCACTCGAACCCAATTTTAGCCAGTTGTACAAAGCTGGCAGTTTAAATAATTGTGAATGAGTTTGGCGCCATGCATGACATCCTTTTCTATCATTTCACGCCAAGTAAGTCAATACAGGATGCAAGAGATTACTAATTGTTAGAGAATATAAGAAAAAACTACTATTAAAGGAGAGAAGACATAAAATAAGATAAAAGAATGTTCGACATGGTATTTTAACTTTTAAAGCTCAAAGCTGGAAGAGAGTTCCACAATGGAAAAGTGCGATAGAAGAAACTGTTAGTTACGGTTACATGGAGGCATTTCAACTGTAAGATAATTAGATCAAAATATGAGAGTCGCAATCTGACGAGGCGATTTAAGACCATGACTTGAGTTTTTTGCTTAATGTTTTAGTTTTTTAGCAATCTGCGGTGTTAGACGAAACTACACCTGGCTCAATTATTACATTGGGAAGACGAAAATAACGGTAATTAATGGGAAGACAAAAATCATTTTTAAAAATGAGGAAGAAAAACAAAAACAATTCCACATAACTTTAAAATATTTACATTATTTACATTGTTCGGACTGTTGTCCTCATCTTTATTGTAATATTAGACTTCTTCAGGTGATTGGAATATTGAACCGAATCCTTTATTTCGTCCACAGTTTTAGATTGTTCTAGTACCACGTAACACTTTAGGATATCCCAGTTTCAGTTATCCCCCTTTAGTAACTCAACACTCCAAGTTTTTGTTCACCTTTGCTGTGGTCAGGTATTGAACTCACAAGGCCATGTGTCCTTGTCATCAGTAATATGAATTTTTGTATTCATGTCTATGCTTAGCTTAGATTTTTGTGGCCTAGCATATGCGCTGATTCCTTAAGTTTACGTATTTTCCATTCATGTTCTCTGTCTTATTTCAACTTCATCTCACAGGGGGGGATCTTCCTTTTCCATCCATATATGGTTAGCCCCGCCTGATTTTCTATTTCCCCTAGTTTTAAGATTTCTAAAGATTGACAATAATTGATATTAAAGAAATTATTAAACGAAATCTCATCGAATTGATGGCAATAATTCTAATTCTAATTTATTCATGAATAAATAAATTCTAAGCCATTACTATAATAGTGAATATAGTGGAATTATCTTTCTATTTTAGTATTGTCCACGAACTACAAGGCCCATGAGCCACAAGAGTTAGTTACTAAATAAAGGTCGTTAAAGCGTACAGAAGAACGCACTTTATGAGGTTATATAGGGCAACTAAGAATTGACCGTCGCCTTGAATAGTCTAATATCTGGAACAGCATTCCCTTGGGAGACTGTTACATAATGCAGCAGTTCTAGGGAAGACACAGAGTTAAACTTCCACCCCCACCAATGGAATATATAGGGAATGAGAAGAGATTGGCGGTGTACGTGGCCTGCCAGGTCCTAATTGCGAAGCTCTGGACTGATGGACTTATAGTTCGCCCGAAAATCTGCCACTAACACAAATAATTTAAGAATTAACAAAACAATTGCTCCAAGAAGAGATTTTATAAGATTTTTGAAATCCGATTGTTTTAGTAATTCTGTTTTATTAATGTCCCACTGCGTAATTGACGGGTGACAATTTAATATTTAGATTTGATAAGAGTTTGTTCTCAAAACAAAATTAAAATGTATCTTATAAAATAATTCAAAATTTTATTTTAAAAAATCTCAAAGCCCTCAATGACAGATTATTATATAAAAAGTGTTCATGGCTGAAGTAATAACGAGGAATTCTTTTTTCTGAAATTCCCACTTCTTACGCTGTACTTGAATGGTTTGTGATTGCACCAAACAAAATCCGGAAAGAAATCTGGAAGAAGAATTTAAATTCACATGAATTCCGTGAATAAAATACAAAATAGTCACAAACGCTTTGCTATGAGGCCTCGTTTACTAGGTGAGTCTGGCCATTATTTAACCATCTGCAGGGACTTGGTTTAAGTTGGCAGCCTATCAAAATGAGGTCTTACTGCACATGCATAAAGTGATTCTCTTATGAAGTTAGTCAGACGGCAGTGAGATGTCATTATATGTGCTTATGTACTATGCGAGCATGATATGGATTTTCTGTGTGGCAGGGGCAACACTGCATCACCGTCAACTGTCAACCTATTAAAATTTAGATTTGACCCATTGTAACCTCTGGTTTCTTCCCAAAAAGAAACGAGATCGCCATGAGTCAGCTACCACGAAAGAATATTTTTCGAAAGTGGAACAACGCTATGATAAGTGAGAGAGAGGACCTAAGGGCACATGAAGCAGATTAAAGCGCACTTACCCTAGGTAGATTATTTTCGTTCAGATCATGTGAAGGTCACCAATTGTTGCGAGATAATTAGTGATCTAGTAAAAGGAAATAACACAGAAGTTGAATGAAGGTGTTAATGGAGAGATGTCTTTATTACAGTGATCCTCAACTGATGTGTGTGTGTAAGTAGTAAGCATGCACCGTTCGTATTTCACTAAATGAATAACTATTAAGATTTTTTTCAAATAATTCTTTTCACTATTCTTTACATTATAATGTTCATTTTTTTTTTTAAAGTAAAACTTTTAGAAATGAATATTAACCTCTTTTCATATATCATTCCACTTTGTTTAATTCAATTTTTTTATAAAGTTAGATTGAATTATGAATTAATATTATTAAAGTTCAGTAATGGCCATTTGAATCAGTCATTTTTCCATTTTTTTTTTAAATTACGGTTTTATTTTATAACATTTAAATATATACGCTTTAATAATTTTGCTAATAATGCTGTGATATTTTCTAGGTGTGCCGTTGTTAAAAAGGTTGAGAAATGTTTGAAGTAAATTCCCGTGAGAGAAGTAGATTTCAGAAGAGTTCTTTATCTGTTGGTTTGGAATAATTGTTAGAAAAGGGTATATAATGCTGTGTATTATTTCGTGCAGTGATCCGTTGGACACCTAGTCTACTGGGGACTGAAAAATACCCCAGTGGGAAACGAGACACGTTCTATCTGTAAGGTGTCCTATGGTCAAGAAAAAAAGGGGAAAATGGATATTTTTTTATCCAGCTTATATATACTGCTTTGGAAACCTCACCTTGCGAGTGATGGCAGAAAACTAAGTAATCCCAGATTAGAAAAGTGTCTCCGTTTTGTATAACTAGTTTACTGGATTGTGATGAATTTAAAGTTTATTTGTCTATCATTTTATTTTATTTTATTTTTTTTTTTCATTAGAATAGCCAAATAAAATTTTAGCGACTAACGTCAACGGTGTTAATATATTTTACGCGACTCATTTTTCTTTTTATTCTGATAGCGATTGTTTTAACAAGATCCGAAGAGGTTTAGAGAAATAAAATTCTTGTGAAAACGTGATTTCCTATCGAAGACGGAATTCTCAGCGCAGTGGCAAGATAACAAAATTATTTGTTTCTGTGAAGTGATTTATGCGAAAGAATAAAAAAAAAAAACGACAGAGTTTTACGAAACATTGCGACTTTAACAGTTATTTGTAAATCATGAGACTGGTTTAAAAAGTGAAAGAAAACTTATCGATCTTATCTGTATTCCAAACAAAAACAACGAAAATATAAGCAAACCTGCTTACTGAATACTGTCTTAATAAAGTTTGAAACTTTTATTCTGTGAAAACTGACAAGAGATTTATACAAATTACTGATCGAAGGGTTACGAAAATTTAAACATGTCTGGTTATATTTAAAGTTGTAGAGTCAGTGATAAAATCTATCGACATTTTAGACGGCGTCAGAAATGGTTTTACGTTTTCGTGTTTATTTTTCTACTAACTTTCTTAGGTGCCATACGTAATACACGATGTGGCTATCAGGTCTCTTTTCGATTCATGGTTGACTGGACAAAATAATTCCAGAGAGGTGGCTGCAGTTACCTTCTCCAGTCGACTGGTTACCAACCAAGGCTACAGGACCCAATCTCTCCTATTTAATCACTACTGGGAATATTGTTCTAATAAAGAAAATGTTTGACACTTTTTTTATGGCAGACAAGCATTATCTTTGCTTATTTCATCGATACAGGCAAAGGACTAAACTACAATATTTGCTTACATATCGTATTAAAATCCAATTTATGATAGTCTGGTATTAAATCAAAATATGTTTTAAGAGATGTTCTGAAAACGACACACTTAATTACAAAGACTAAACTCAATGATATATATGCTATACAGTTATTTTTCCTAATAACTTAAATGAAATTACTTTTTTTTTTTTTAACACACATTACATTATTATAGAATCATGAAATACGGCGTAGTTTCTATCACATGCAAGACCCGGAGAATGTACTTCAGTTATTCTCTTTTGGAAGAAAATAGATCTGGCACAACATCATATAAATTATATAATGCAGTGATGGTGTATGACTAGGGCAAAGCATTCGTAAGCTTTTACCAACACACATCACTCAATATATATATATATATATATATATATATATATATATATATATATATATATATAAAGTATGTATGGTCAGTTGTATGGATATTAGTATGTAAACCAGGGTTTCACGCTTTTGCTATCATCAGACAAACTGATTTATTTGTTTACTGTTTTATTTTTTATGAAAAAATAAATCAGTTTGCCCGATGATCACAAAATCATGAAACCTAGGGCTACAAACTAATATCCATACAACTGAATATGTTAGCTCTGTCAGATATATTGTGCAATTTTTACCGCGCAGGTAATATATATATATATATATATATATACACACACACACACGAGAAAGAGGTGGAGAGAGGATTGTGCGCAGATAAAAGAAGAAATAAACGATGTTAAAAATTTAAATTATTTTTTATTACTGAGTTAATTTTCATTCAAATTGAAAGGAATTAATTACAATGATTTTTTGGGAAAACTTCGCATAGAAATACTTTTTTCTTCATCTTCACAGTACAACGATTCAGTTGCGTTAGTATGACAAAAATATAGAATACGTTTTCAAGTGAAGATGTGTGTCACGTATTTAAGTTGAGTTGTGTATTCGTATAATATGCTAATAGCAGCAATAAGCAATCAGTGAATGACAGCGGCAGTATACGTTTTGGAATATTACTGTTGTTCTTAACTCAACATCGCTAAGCCTTTTTTTAATATAATATACACGAATTAATATGCGAAAATGCGAGTAATTAATTAAGGTTTGAAAATTTCAGCTTCTATAAGAAACAAAGGACCCTGGTGTTTATATAAAAAAAATACGTTCCAAAAATGTAAACGTTATATTTTAATAAACTCTTAAATTTATTGGTTAAATAGTTTCCCAATTTATAAATATATATTTTAAATAGAGAATATATTGTTGATCATGAGCCTTTAAAATTTCGTAGCAGACAATGAAAGATTTTGTTTGAAAATTGAAACGTTTCATATGACGTCGCCTATTTGTTAATATATACGGATATAGAAATTCAAATTTGGAGCCTACAAAACGGACAAAAAAAGAAGTCAAATATTCTGTGAACCGGTGTTGGTATAAAATTGTATTTTTTTTTAATGATATCACTAAAATCGATCCCATTTTTATACAATTCTTTAACAGGATTCCACACACACACACACACATAAATGCGAATGTCTGTGTCACACTTATTCAAATTCACTTCTAGAGGATCGTAGCCCAATCTGTTGTACCATTTTGGAATCAAGCCGACTCCGTAAACAAATTATAAAACATTCTGGGCCGGATCCGGAAATTTTGGATTCCCAGATTTTCATTACTGCGAATTCTTCGGCGATTTCTGTACCGTGATTTTTTTGAGACGAAATTTTTGTACGATAACAATTGTTATCTTGGAAATAAATGTGGGAATAATCGAATTAAAAAATCCAGCGAAAGTCACCTATGAAATAAAAAATAATTGTTTCTACGGAAAGTAAGGACCTACGTACATCAAACTGTTTTTAAATTAAGTGGCCACAGAAAAATTATCGTGAACTTTCAAAAGCTTAAATATTAATGCAATACTTAAATGCAGCAATCAGTTTTGAGTTCTTCTGTAGTTTATTGTTGCCTATTGAATGCGGCAGGAATATGCCTCATAAAAAGAATTATAGTTTACTATTGTTTATCGCATCTCCTCTTCTCTACCATTCATGTCTAAACCAAAACAATTAGCGATCGCCCGCTAAGAGAAGACGACATAAAACTACCCGCCACTAGGTGGGGGGGGGGCTATGTAACACATTCACTAGTAAATATCTATGTAAATGATACCATAGTCTATGTATGCACCTTCAAAAGCTAACTTGTCCAGAGTCTGGGTGCTGATATCTCCTCTGACCTAGCTCAATATGTGGGGAGGGGCTGGCTGGCTTGTGATATTTAATAATTCCAAAACCAAGCTACTAAAGTTTTATCATCAGAGAGCAGTCCCTGAAAATCCAGACCGCAAGTGGAATTTCATAAGTAATACCTTAATCTTTCTACCATAATTTATTTTTACAAGTGTCAGATAAAACCAAAAATGGAGAACTAATGCCATATCTTGCCACCCTCACTTAACAGCCTTCACAGCGTTCAAATGGCCGTGTGAGGCATGGCTTAGATTCTATTCAAGATCCTGTTTCACCCACGGATGTTAACCCATTTTCTACTTTAACGCTACTTCCACGCCTAATGTTCCGATGAACTCCATTCCTTATTGTCATCAGCACAGACTTTTATAGCCAAAAACAATTCTTGCAATCTACACAAGGATGAATCCGCTTCATTTCTTATTAATTGTTAAGGACTTTAGACATAGACAGCGCTTCCACTACGAGAAAAAAAAGCTACCTTCAGGGATAGCTCCATATCCTCATATTTTCAATGGACAGCACAATCTTCAGTAACGTTCTTGATTTCTATTACTTTGTTCACACATACGAAAAAAGAAGCAAACACACAATACAAAACACACAGAAAAACAAAAAAAAACAAGCACAAAATACACAAAAAAAACCAGCACAAAAACAAACACGCACAAAATACAAAAAAAAAAAAAAAAAAAACAAAAAACCCAAAACACGCAAAAAGAAAAACAGTACATAAAACACAACACAAAAAACAAAGAAACACACAAAACACCAAACAAAAACAAGAACAAAAAAAACAAAAACAATACAAGACAAAAAAAAAAAAAAAATCAGCATAAAAAAAATAAAAAAAAAAAAAAATACAAATATCACTTTGGGAAACATTTTTCATTCTACACCAAAAATGGTTCATTCCAGTTGGAGAACAGAAAAAATTAAACAAAAGTATGTGGTGCTGAGTCTCAAGAACTTAAGAAATATAAAATTTACATGTATCGACTAGTTTAGAACAATAGCTGGTAAATCTCTTTGGCCCATCATTAGCTTATGTAGCAAGATCCTTACGCAGGTCTCATACGTGCGTAAGGATCTCTCATGCCCTTGTGGCAGACTTAGCTAAGATTAATAAGTATAGACTTTGAGAAAACAAAAATCAACACGAAGTAATCTCACTATCCTTTTCCCGTACTGATCTTTTCACACGGAGTTTTTTTGTTTTTTTTTTTATTGCGTCCTGTAATCCGGATTAAAATGGAATGAATACATTTTCCATGGATTTCAAAAGTTGCTATATTTAAGTAAATCTTATCTGATAAAAAGGCTATTAACTCCCGCATTAATTATAATCGCCATCGGGAGTCAACGACAAAGATTTAATAGAATCTTCATCTTCTGAAGAACCTCAATTAGCTAGCGAGACATGCATAAGAAGCAGCCGTTAGAAACAATGCTGGCACACCGTGAATTTTCTCGCTGTAACGATCGCTTCTATTCTTGCAAGGAAGGGTCGATCACAGATCATCTCTCACCAGGCTTCTCAGTGAGGGAGTTTATTTGCCTACTGGTGGCAGTCATTGCCACAGAAGATGATCATTTAAAGGATTCCGTATATCGTCTATGGAGACGATCTTTTACCGGTCAAAATTAGGCTTTTGGAAGATAGAGCCCAACAGACATTTGTATATCGTGTATATGCTGTATGTCGTGAATATCGGAGCGTTACGAAAAATAGACCCGGCTTGCAGATAAATCGCCTTATAATCTCGAACAATCACTGGTTAAGCAACGTCGAGCCTGGTCAGTACCAAGATAAATGACTGCTTAGGAATACCAGGTGCTGTAAACGTGGATGTACGGGTGGTGTAATTGATAACGGCTCGCATATGGAAATCGGAGAGCCGAGTTCCAATTCCAGTTGGGTTTTTTTATATTCACTTACGCGCAGATACCTTTGGAAAAAGTATGACTACCCCTTCTCCCCACTCAGCTATGTATTAATTGGAATGACTTGTATCAGCAATTCATTATTGTCTCAAAAACAAAAAAATAAATCTAAAAAAATTCCAATTATTTAATATAAAAAAAATCTAGCTCCAAAAGGTTTATAAACCATGAAAATAAAACAAATCGATCATTAAAAGATTAGTAATCCTATAATATGACCTTGTACCATATTATGCTAAACCTATAAAGCATCATATTAGAACAATCATTTGCAAGCTAGACTCGGATATTATTCCTCTAGTAATTACAATTATCTGTGACACAGTTGACTTTTGCTGTATTTATCTAAGATAATAGTCTTCGGTTTGTGGATTTACGCATAGCCTAGTGATTATCACCGAGTAAAGCAGGATCAACGTACTGAGTTCTAATTCGAGCAGAGGTCGTCGAGCTAACTTTAAAACAAATATCCGTGAGAAAGGTACGAATCTATTTATTCTCTACGAATCTATGCATTAAATAGTTGAACAGAATAGGCGCTCTTTCGGATGGGCAGCTCTGAATTCAAAGCCAGTTGAACGCTGGGCAAGCAACTCCACCCCATAAAAAGCCTATTTTCTAAGGAAACCAAACCAGCCATACTCAGGATGGTTTGTTTTGTTTTGGTTTATTTTATCAACCTCACTGGGTCATTTAATGCCGGTAATTTTCTGCAAATGTTGGGTAGAGGATCGGAACGGGAAATCAGAGGGTTGGGTTAGAATTCTGGTATAGGTCGTTAGATTCACTTTCGCGCAAATAACCTTGATAAAGGCATGAGTATGTACCGATTTATCACGCACGAACATACATGCATACATAAAAATTTTCCAAGCCGTCTAACCTCGTATCGATCTATTACGCACATACATACATACAAAAATACAAATCACATACAACGCCAAGTATTCATTGGTTAATTAATCACCACTATGTTATTATAGACAATTTACAAATCGCAGCAATGCGACAATTTTGTAATCGCTCTATTTTTATGTAGTCAGTTTTGTGCACTTTTGAGAGAAACGGATCACAGAAGCTTTCTTAAGTCTCCCCAAAGCTCGCTCGCTGATTAGTATATTCCAACCAATCAGATCGTCTGCACGTGAAGAATAACTTTTCCCGTGCAGCGACCTTGAGCCTATAGTCACTTATTTAAGCAAGAATTTTTCTTAGCTAATTAATGAGAATTCAGCTACCAAACGTATTCACGACAGTTGAAACTATGCGCGAACATACTGAACATACCTCGTATATATTCACAATCTTTTCTTACACAGCAATTCTTTCAAGAACTTTTATTACAAGAAACTCTCATAAACATTCTTCCAGTGATCTTTGGAATACTAAAATAACAGTTAAAGAGAGACAAATCTTGTTTATTTTAACCTTTTCTTACTTAAATTCATGCTTTCTTTCACATCGTTGTTTGATATTGTACATCTTGTTAAATACATATTTTATGTGTAACAATGTCTTGTTTTTTTCTGCGTCAGCCCTGTTTCCTAATCTAAAGTTAACTTAATGTGGTGAAGTCCGCCACAAGTCCATCTCTTCTGTTAATATATACGGATTAAATACCAGGGCAGATCGGATTATCTAGTCGCGGTTAGCAACAATTATTGTATGATAACCGAATTCAAAACGATTTATGGTTCTGACGGGCTACATACACGAACTGTAAGGCCCACTTAGCATAACATCAGTATAAACAATTGGTTGGTTCTGTGAGTGACGATTGATTCGTTTTCTACGGTCAATGCAGATTATTTAAAACCAGCAAATATTTTTAGATTATTTTTTTTTTAGATAATGGCGTAGTGATAAACGTCTTACTAATTAATCCATAGCTGGGTTAAGAAGTGGTGGATTCCTGCCTTTCCCAGCGTTATTTGCGCGTAGGTAAATATAACGATCCCAACTGGAATTAGAACTGCTTTTTGGTTAACAATTCTGAAGCATTATCCTTTACACCACACACAAATCCAAGCTTAGAGTACCTGGTATTCTCATGCGGTTATTCATCTAGGTACTGACAGCGATCGAAGTTGTTTGACTTCGGTGGTTGTACAGGAACGCCTGTGGATGTTGAAGAAACACAAATGGATCCGATCAGATACGCATGCTCAGAAATGAGCAACCTTGCTGAAGGAGAGAAATCGCACTGATCTGAAATGAGCCTTCAAGTCGAAGCCGCTCTGATGATGAAGAGAACTTGTCTTGCAGTCATTGCTGCGTCAACGTTCAGCATTCTATTCGTTGTTTCTTACCATGTTATCGTTATAAATGTTTGGTCATGAAGAAAAGGTTAGTACACTAGTAAAGCAAATTATTACTACTACAGTTAGCATATTTTTGTCGTTTAATATAAAAGATTTATTGGCTTACAATTTCCAGTAGACAATATGTCTAAGAATTCATAGTGATGACTGATATCACATTCAATGGATTAGGAAATTCCTTCTACTCATGTGGTTTGGTTTGTTTCGTGGCATATCAACGTCAATGGGTCATTTAATGCTGTGCCACCATTTAACGAGGCAGAAAGGGAAAAGAAAGAAAAGAAGAAAAAGAGAGGCTAAGAACCGAATCGTGAGTGATAAGCAAGAACACACACACAGCTAAGAGACAATGGATAAAAGGATATTTTGATAAGTAACAAATGGCGAAAGAGTGTCATTACAATGACAGGGAAATTCTGAGTAAAAAGAAAGGGAAAGAAGGAAAGAATCAGATATGTTTTGGCATCGGCTGTGTTATCTAAGGATATGAAAACAAACTATTGGTACGGGAAGACATCTTATTAACAACTACAGACCGGCTGGCCAAAGAAAAAAAAAATTCAAATGAAAATGTTATTTCGTTAAGTGACGAAAAACAGGCAACTAAAAAGACTTGGACAGATATGAAAAATTAAAAACCACCCACGAACGTCCGACAGAACCTCCTTGGCCTGCGATAATAAAATTTTGTTATCAGGAATTTGTGCCGAAGGAAAATGAATGTGTTTTTTTTCTTTCTTCGAGGCGACAGACTGGCTGGAACTTTGGAGATGTTTCTTTTTGAGACAGTGTTAAGAAGACCACACATTCTGATAATTAGCGATAAAATACCTGACGTAAACCACGTGTAGAACAAGAGTTATGACCGCCATTGTCATATTGTCCCGTTCGCGGCTGGAGAAATGATAAACCATTAAGGGGAAGAAAAGGGAAAGAGAAGAGATATTTTTTTTTTTAAGCAAGATATTTTTTTTCTTCCTGAAACAAAGCCGCAGATTCGTCCACGCCCGACTAAGACATCATTGGTCGAGTGATGATCACGTGATGCACGAGGGAGGCTGTTGCCGCCCATCTGGAGGATGAGTAAGAGAGGTTGCCACGAAGATGTGGGGAGGGCAGTTCACGCCCCTCTGAAGTATGATGATGAGGTGGGAGTGAGGAAAGGTTCCTAAAAATGGAAAAAGGTGGAAATTCCTAACCAGAGAGGTGGATATGTATTTAGAATTATCGAGGAACCTCCCGGCACCGACAAACTCACCCCGGTTTTGGTCGGCGCCCATATAAACGAAGCCACAACGAGCAGAGTTGAGTCGAGTCCCAGCAGTTCCCAGAGTCAGTCTTCGGTTGAGGCAAGCCTCGCAGATAGCTGACCAGGATTCACGCACATTCTGGACCCATCTTCAAACCAAGAACAATTATTTCGAAGAGCGACTTAGATCCAGATCACCGAAATAAGTTTTTCCTTTGACTTTCGTCCAAAGACCCACCGAAACACCAATTTCTTAGAGAGCAGACGACTTGAAGTGTTAAAACTTGCCTAGCGGAAAACGACGTGTACAATCCATAGAACGGGTCGGGAGATAGATGCAGTCCTATGTATCGAACAACTAGACATAAAGTTTGTTACCTTTTTCTTTGATACTTTGAACTTTTGAGTTTTCATTTTATTGCCTTTTATACATATTTGTGTGGTATCACCCCCGTTGAACTCAGTTTGCAGTACGGCCCCGACGACTGATTGATTTCCTCTGCCTAGATCAATTCACAACGTGGGTAGGCAGACTGGGAATCAAAGTAGTTACTTCGGTAACCAGGCGTTGGAAGCGAGTTGGGAACGACGAGGCTGATATCAAATCTAACTAGATTCCCACCCGAATCACCAAAAAGGTTAGAACATCGCATTTGGAGCAGCGACACCCGAACGGAGCAGCGAGGAGCGAACGGCTGGCGCCGCGGCGAGGACGTCACAGTTGGTGCCGTGGTAGACTAGGATAGAACGACACGGTTGGCGCTGCGACCAGGGGACGACGTCACAATGCCGACAACTTTATTTTCCTAGTAATATTTTTGTTTTGCCAAAAATCGATTTCTATTAATATATTTTCCTTAAAAACGTATAGCTGGTAATATTTTTTTTTTCCTTAAAAAGGTACAACTGGTAAGTTTTCTTTTCAAAAACATACAACTGGTAATAGTTTTCTTTTCAAAAACGTACAACTGGTAATAGTTTTCTTTTCAAAAACGTACAACTGGTAATAGTTTTCTTTTCAAAAACGTACAACTGGTAATAGTTTTCTTTTCAAAAACGTACAACTGGTAATAGTTTTCTTTTCAAAAACGTACAACTGGTAATAGTTTTCTTTTCAAAAACGTACAACTGGTAATAGTTTTCTTTTCAAAAACGTACAACTGGTAATAGTTTTCTTTTCAAAAACGTACAACTGGTAATAGTTTTCTTTTCAAAAACGTACAACTGGTAATAGTTTTCTTTTCAAAAACGTACAACTGGTAATAGTTTTCTTTTCAAAAACGTACAACTGGTAATAGTTTTCTTTTCAAAAACGTACAACTGGTAATAGTTTTTTTTTCTTCAAAAATTTATTTCTGGTAATCTTTTACAAAGTATTTCTGGTATTAAAACCTATCTTTACACTTTTATAAAGCTTTTTACCTCAGTTTCGGAGTAAACTATTTGTCCATAGCTGGGACCCTAACAGGTGCTACCACCCCAGATCAGGATGGCCCTGGAAACACCAGCAATTAAGAGTTGGTTCCACACTCCTCAAAGCATCCTGATCAGAGGCCGTTGCTGTTGGACAGTTTATCGTCATACCCGGGACGCGGATATAGTTTATCGTCATACCCGGGACGCGGATATAGTTTATCGTCATACCCGGGACGCGGATATAGTTTATCGTCATACCCGGGACGCGGATATAGTTTATCGTCATACCCGGGACGCGGATATAGTTTATCGTCATACCCGGGACGCGGATATAGTTTATCGTCATACCCGGGACGCGGATATAGTTTATCGTCATACCCGGGACGGTTCTACTCATGTGAATGTTTTTATATTAATATTAACAAATAGAGAAGTTTATTACGTGACAGACGCAGTTTTGTATTTCTTACTGACCATGTGATCGGGGTTAAAAACCAAGCGAATTTTCAATTTCCCTTTGTATGAATCCGAAAATAAAAACTATAATGTTAGTTGGCAATTTTTGTAGAAAGTGTTATAAACAAACATACTGGATACAGTAGATATTGACTAAACAACTTTCAAAAATTGTTTATTTCCCATTGGGAAGTTTAACTTAAATTAGCGGCCAGATGACAGAAATACATGAGGGGATAGATGTTGAAATTTAGCAAAGAAAATTATCGTTTTAGTCATATGAACACATGAATAAAAATATGAGAAATATCTTCAGAATCTAAACATTTGTGTCTATTTTCAGTTTTCTTATCTTTATATCAGTTATTAAGATAAAAATGCAACATTTAAACAGGCATATTTGAAAATCTTTAGGTTTCATGATTTGTACAAAAATTAATCCAGTTTTGTCCATCTAGGTGGATTTTTCAGGCAGTTTTGGAAGAAAAAGAAAGATGCAAAAAGAACATATATAAATAAAGAAATCAAAATATAATTTATCTTATAATTTATCAAAATATAATTTAAACCCCCCCCCCCCAAAAAAAAAACCCCAGAAAAAACGATTCTTTTCAGTTGTCAAGAAATTCTTAACTTAGGAAGTGGAAAGAAAACATTTTATGGAACAACTCCAACATTTATTCTCGAAAAGGAAGTCTATCATTCACGATAATTTTCTGCTAGCGATCAACCAGCATCCGAATCTGTCCCAGGTACCAGTACACTGGCTTTGAATAATAAAAAAAACCCTGTAAATAAGTTTCTTTCATGTCACCAACCGTTGAATCGCTGGTCGCGGAGGAAGTGTGTCACCGAGCGGAATAGGCCATAGTCACTGAGAGCAGCATTGGATGTGGAAGATTCTCAACATCGTCCATCTGTTTGAACTTCTCCTTAGTCAACCTGGAAGTGTGTGGCTTCGGATTGTCTAGCTGATGGCAACAGTTTTGCGTTGATGACGCGACCGTGTGGAACGAGCACTAGATGCAGTTCTCATTGGAAATTCCACTAGACAGAGATCAAGATTTGTTGGTTTCGCTTTTTCTAAATGAGTCAGGACTTTCTAGCCAATCAAATATTTTATTAAAAAAAAAAAAAAAAAGGTACGGAGGGGCGTAACAGAACTAGCAAACTAGGTTCGTTTTTCAATAATCAGAATGTCACAAACCTACTTGTCTCTTTATCCATTTCTCTAACCAAATATCTTGACAGAAGGACTCGTCACTGGCATGCCATGGTAAAAAATAGATGAGTGAAAAATTGGTTTCTTATTATTTTACCATTACTGGCTGCTAATTTCATAGTCACCCTTGGACTAATTTTATTAAATAAAATTACAGAACAAACAAAATAAATAAAACTAAACCGGTTTCTCCCGCCAGACTTTTCTGGAGAGAAGAGGGGTAACTAGAAAACCAGCAGAATTAAAAGCAGCACAACAGAGTGGTTGAACCTTCTTATGAAGTCAACGGTCATCTAGCAAAGTGTGATAGCGTTACAGGATGCGAAGGCCATGGCCAGAATGGTCAGCGATTGGCCGAAATGTCACGTGGGCGGGTCATTATGAAAGTGATGGATTGCCTTTGGATACTCCTTTAGTTTGTCGTACACGCAGTCTTGCTGCTGACAATACAACTTAGCGTTCATAACGCAACCGTGTGGAACAAGCACGAAATGCAGTTCTCATTTCTAAATTTTATCAGACAGAGATCAAGATTTGTCCGTTTCGTTTCCTAAGTGAGTCAGGACTTTCTGGTAACCTAATATTTACAAATAATTTTTCTCTTTCTTTATGGTAAGTACCTTTCTGCTTATTTAGAGTAATTAAGGCTATTGATGTTCATATTTCTATATTAAACAACTCATTTAAAAAAAAAATATCAGAAGCGTCTCGAAAAGGACCTCCGATCGATTGTGAACTGGGGCACGAATTGGCTGGTCAACTTCAACGCTTCTAAGACAAAACTGCTCTATTAATCACCACAGAGGTCATTCCCTTCCCTCCATTAGAATGTCTGACGCTCAACTTCTCGAGAGCAACTCTCTGCGGCTTCTCGGTCTCACGTTGACTGCTAACCTGAGATGTAATAAATACATTGAGTCAATTGCCTCGTCCACTGCAAGGAAAGTTGGCACCCTGAGCCGCACCAGGAAGTTTTTCTCCCCGGAGTCGATCCTCCACATCTACAAAACAACAATTCGCCTTTACATGGAGTATTGCTGCCATATATGGTCTGGTGCCCCTTCTGTTTGCCTCGGGGTCCTTGATAGGCTCCAGAGGCGGATATGCAATATAGTTGGCCCTGTCCTGGCGTCTCGTCTACAGTCACTTTCTCACAGACGCGCCGTCGCCTCCCTCTATCTGTTCTACAAATACTTCCATGGAAATTGCTCCGAGGAGCTGTATTCGCTGGTTCCCAGACGTCATGAGTTCAAGCGCCATACGAGGCTGGCATCCCGCTCTCACCCCTTCACTGTCGAAACTCCTAAATGTAGCCGTCTCTTCTACTCTAATAGCTTCATGTCTCGCACCTCTCGCCTGTGGAACCCCCTTCCCTATTCTTGTTTCCCTGTGAGCTATAATCTCCAGCTATTCAAGTGTAATGTCAATCGACATCTCCAGTTGCCTTGATCTATCCACTACCCTCATCCTTTCTTCTATCACTCCTATCTGATCTGGCTCTAAATTTTCTGTAACCCCTTGCGTCCTAGTGGCTTCCCGCCTTGCTTGGGGTGAAATGCTTAAAAAAAAAAAAAAAAAAAAAATGTACGCAATTTTACTGGGCCGCATTTGCCTTATACTCAATTGTCTGAGACGCACTTGTTCTAGAACCTTATTGAGCAATACATTAAACCCCATGACTGATTAATATTTTTTTGCACTTAATTTAACCTAATACGAGACGTCAAAGTCACTCAAGGCAGGGGTTGCTGTTAAATGGTTATGATCAATGAGTTGTGTTATATAAAGAAAATACGAAGTGATGGGAAATGAAAATTATGAGGATAAGGAGGATAGATAAAAATTGACCCTTGACTTGAAGAGGTTAACACTATCACTTTCAGTGAAGCAGCATCAAATTCCCAGGGATAAATAGCAGTTTTTCTTTATTTTTTTTGGTGGGGGAGCTTAGTAAAACGTTCTCATTACATTTGAAATGAGAGAAATTCGATTGATTTGTGGAAGGGACATAATGTATGCTAACAGTAAAGTTCTAAAGTGGTAGAACTAAATAATGAAGCCTATCATTAGGTAGGAAAATATATTTGAAAGACGGACAAGTATCAGATATGATGATATCTGAAGCACGTTTAAATTTTAAAATTTGAATGAGGGAATCAGCTCTTAAGATACGTTTGACTGGTTAAATTGCTTTTTTTCATTATTGACTCATACCTGCACATAAACCCCAGTATTGCTTTAATACTATTTTTGTACTATTTTAATTTTGAGCTATGAATCAGCGTCTATCCCATGAGCATCTGTATAGTTTTTAAAATAAACAATAACCTATATCTTGTGCCCGACGAGTTGGGTAACCAACGAAACTTAAGTCACACACACCAAACGTAGGTATATGTGTATTCATTAAAATATATTTTTTAACTCTGTCAAATCACATCGAGCACTATTATGTCTACACCTCTTCTCAAAATTTGGTAATTATTTATTTGCTTACTAGTGTATGCCAGCACACGGTTGCTAATATCCAGTTATTTCATTTACCTAACTCATATATATATATATATATTTATATAAGGGATGCACTAAAGAAATGTGCAGTTTATATTATCTTTCCATGGGTCTAAAATCTTATCTAATATATTCCACCACTACTTCCATCACCTCGAAAAGAGTCGGCATTATTCGGAAAATATGGATGGAAGATTACTGAAGGAATGACCACATTAACAAAAAGGCATGGACAGAAATCCCCCCACCCCCGCCCAGCCACAGTAAAAATCATTCGAAGCTAATTTACAAACATACGCAGCAGACTAAGCGTTGTGGTTTGGCCAACAGAAAGAGTAATGACCACTATAATCAAAGGAAAATCATTTTATTTCATCTGGGTAAAAACATTGTGTTAATCCAAGCCTTTTATGACAAGATCCTAATTACTTTTAAAATTAGCATTCGCTAAGAAATCTTTTTACCTGAACTCCAAGACTCACGACTGACTCCGAGAAAATACACGACTATAGCTTGCCACAAACGAAATACGCTGTCTATAAGAACAAAATCAAGAAATCGTAGAGATATTTGAGTGCAATCAGAAACCTTAACTGACCACATTCAACAATGTTTCATGGTGATCTGACAGCATTTCCGACATTAAAAAAAAAAAAAAAAAAAAAAAAAAAAAAATAAAGAATTACTGTTAATCCTGCCAGGAAGAAAACAAGAAAGCAAAATTTAAATAAAACACTTATGTGAATGAATAAGAAAAAACAAATTATATATAATAAACAACAAAGATTAAAACATATGAAGATATCTCTCCACCCACTTTTTTATTAAAATAAATTATGTTTAGCCGAAGCAAAGCGGGCTTTTCCGAGCGTAAATAAAACGATTTCAAACGAAAGACTTGTGTGGGTGATTTACAAGATCGAGACAGAATTAAAGTAAGTTTCAATCCACACACACACACACACACACACACACACACACGTGTGTGCTTGTGCGTGTGTGTCAAAACGTACACGATAATATTACTTTCAATATAAACAAGTAAGTAATAATGCGTTGATAAAATAAGTTAAATATAAGCTTACACATTTGGGTTTGAGGAGGAGGCGGTGAATATCTTACGCAGAACGCGGTAACAACGAACAAGTTTTATTCAAAATAGAAACAAAATTTACAGATTCCAAAAGACAGTTGAAATATTTTGGAAACATAACGAGAAGGGACGGTGTGAAGAATTTGCTTCTCACTGGGTATACTGAGATCAAAAAAAAAAAGGAACAGATGAAGACAATGGGCCAAGTACGTGGCAAAAAATAACGAAACGGACCGTGAAAGGGAGGGTTCAAAAGGAAAACGTACTGCAGAGAACTAAAGGAGATATGAAGCTGTGGAGAGTCATGAACTAATAACACAATGATCTAACATTATTCAGGGTATGTGAGCATGCCCGCTTTGAAGTTTGAGGTGGGTGCTTGGTCATAAAACCGTTTTATTGCACCTATAAACGAAACGAAACCTATAATAAAAGTGAAAATCTTCCCAGATCTGAGGTTTGAAATTTGATGGCAAGCTTAAGAATAAGCCCAGGAAATCTTAATATTTGCTGATGGGTACCATTAAAAAAAAAATTAGATGGCATTATGTAAGGGTACAAATTTCGAAAGTATCAGTTAATATATAAACATTTAATCAGTATGATTATTTAAACGCTGCCCCACGCAGCAAGATGTAGCACAAGGCCGGGTTTAAAGTGGCAAATTCGAGCCTATAGGTTCGAGCAAAAAAAATCCCTATAGACCACGTAAAAACCGGAATCAGCTTCCAGAGACGAGACTGTCCAAAGCCAGGTAAGTATTAATTAGAATGTGTTTCTTATTGAAGAGTGTCTCGATAAGCTATGGCAATTTTTATGCTTATACAAAAAAAACTAACCTAGAATAAAATTGAAAACTGACCTACACAAATGTTTGGAGATTTATGGTAATGAAGTAACTGAGGAAGAGCAAACAGGCAAAAACGCATTGGCAAAGAAAGCTGATTTTTTTTTTGTTTTCGTCTAGAAAACTCTTTATTATACAAGATAACCAATTCGTTAGTATACTTTTCCAGCTTGAAGCTTGAATATTATGGTTCGCATAATGAAATACAGAAAGTAAAGGATGGTGCCAAAATCATTTGCCATTTTTGAACTTAGGCATACAGGGATAAATGGTGGCAAAACTAGCTAATTCATTTATTGAAACAGTACTTTTCAACATCGCCTTCGCTGGGCGGATTACGTGTCCAGGATGACTCCCACGTATCATCCCGTTTGGAGAACACGTCAGCGGCAAGGGGCTACGCAGAGGACCAAAATGACACTTAAAGGGTCACTTGGAAGCATCCCTGACAGATGCCAACATCGATCTCGAGCCCTGGCAAACCATTGCTACAAATAAGCCTTCCTGGTTTAAGACCATAAGAGGGTGTGGGACTGGATGTTCGAGTCCAACCGTCAATGTGACATGAACTATATTGTTCGCTAATTACAGAAATGTCACACTTATTATCCGAAACTTGCACGTTGGATCAGTTATTTTAATTTCGATTATAGGTGCTGTTCAATTTATAATTACATGAATCATTCATGCAAAAAACATTGACGGAAAACCTACCAGTACAAAAGAATTCTCTTATTACTATATTTGTATAAAAACACACAACCTTAAAATTCAAACTCAGTCTTGCGACCGCCTCGTTCCAAAATAATAACACATTTCTCATAGCATTTTTTCGGATTACATCTATTTTCGTTGTCCTCTTATTACCGAGAAGTAAAAATCAAGAACAAATCTATTTCCATACCCGAGGATGTCTATAGGAACAAACGAAAGCTTGTAAAAACTAAAAAAGACCTTATGTAACTGGAATTTATAAACAGAGATCATATCATTCATATACAGGTTCGGGGTTAGTGTAACTTATTGAAATTGTTTGCGAAGATGTATTCTCGCCATTTAAATCATTAACCTCTATATTTGTTTTTGTATGAATGATTCATATAATATATATATATATATATATATATATATATATATATATATATATATATGTGTGTGTGTTACAGTTTCATAACATTAACTTATATAGAGAAGTTTATACTAGCGGGTAATGCCTTGGTTTTATTAAGTTATGTTACTGACACCAGACCATATGCATGGCGTACTAGGTGACTATTTAAGTCAATAACAAAATATATCTCCTGGGCATATTCTCGAAATCAAAATTCCGACAATAGAATTAGGAATACAAATTTCCTGTTTGTTATTATGAACAAATAGAATGAAATTAAAAAAATGATAGTTAATCATAGAAATTCAACAAAATATTTGAAACATGAATTGAGATGAAGCTACTTCCGTTTAAATGCGCAAAATGTTAAAATTTCACATGCCCAGAGAAAAGGTTAGCAAATATTGCAATCGACATTTGGATATAACCCACCTCCAAGCATAAATACAACGTTGGATTTACGTTATGTTCAGTTGCTTTTATTTGGTTTGAATTTCCACCTGCCTTGTTGCATTGAAGCCTTCAGGATTTTTTTTTTTAATCATTGTTGCTAAAAAACAGGAATTTACTCAATCTTCTATTCTTCAGAATTGCTGACACTTGAGAAAAATGGGATGCTATCATGTTAAACCCTCACACCTGCTACACTTAAAAATAATTTCTGTAAAATGTTTTATATTAAATTTAAATGCAGGCTCCTTAATCAAAGACTGTGTCTAATTATACAGTACGACTAAAATAACTGTTTTATGTATGATAGACACACCCGTCTTGCTATCATTTTTTTTTAAACACAAGACGGGAGATTCCATCACACATAAAATAGGGAGTTACTTTTAAATCATCCTTTATACCTCAACTAAAAGATAAATGGCAGAGCTCAAAAACAAACCTTAATTTATACTAAACGTGAAAAATCAAGCGGGAAGCTGTTTTATCAAAAATCGATATAACTGCGTAAAAGAAAGAGACATAGACGGAAGTACGCGCAAAAAACGAAGACACATAAGAAAACAGGAAAGTAAATCAAATTCAATGTCAATCATAACAGTGTGCGTAAGTGAGTTAGTGAGAGATTGTGTGTTATATGCGTGAGTTAAAGATCACATGCAGATCAGGATATCATAAAGGACAAATAGGAAACGTTTATCAGTCGTACGTGGTTCACTTTTATTAAAGCTTCGTCAGAGATTTAGAGAAAACAGACAAAACGACAGACCTTTGGTATTTCCAATTTTGTTTGTCTCGATTCTCATTGGTCAATCATATATCACGTGCGTTAAAATAGTAGATAATTTGTATGTAAGTTTGTAAAAATACTATTATGTCTAAATGGACATCGTATGTTAATGTGTATTTGTAATTGTGCATGTGTGTGGTAGGAGGAGTTCTAATGTCTTAAGCATGCAGGTTAGTTAATATTAGGTTGGTGCAAAAAATAATGTCGTTTTCTCATATAGTAACATATGTGAGAAAACGACATTATTTTTGCACCAACCTAATATATCCCGACCAAAAAATAATTTCCAATTTCCAATAAATATTTTTCGATTTGATCTCTTTGTCAATGCGCTTAATTCTGTAGAGAACATTAACTCTGTATATAATGAAGGTTTCTCAGTTCCTTAACGATCCTTCTTTTCTTTATTTGTATCCATTTTCTGCTTTATCTCAATTTTGGTCTATTATATTATCATTTGCAAGGCGATTTTATGTACCTGCAGTTTAGGTTCACACGTTAAAGATTTTCTTTCGGTCAAGATTTCAGCTCTTTTCGCTGTAAAATCTCACTTTATTTAAAAATGAAATTTGGTGGGTGCGTGTGTGAGCACTTATGTTACATGCCCCATACACACACAAAAAAAATAATCATAAAACAATACACCTAACTGCTTTTATCAAGTTAGCCCGTTAGATATTGGAATGCGCTATTTTACCAGTCCCTCTAAAACGCCCCCTCCTGAAATTAAGGAATGACAACACCATGTATTTCGGTGTTTTCCAAGAAGGATCGGGTATAAGAACACTAAGGCATTAAATCATTTTTGTCTACTGATTAACGACCGATCTACTCTTCGGCTTCCCCAGGGGAACTGTCGAAATGTATAGAAAGGAATCCTTTTGTTTCTAGAGCGAGTCTATCAGTCTCTCCTTAATGTTGGAAGACAAGAAGTAGAAACTGTAAGGTAAAAATAACATTCACCCACAAGAACGAGGGCCGGTAACCTTTTATAGAAAGCGGGCCAGACAGCTATTCAGTGTCTTGAAGGAGGGTCATGATATCAAATGTACTATAATCATTTTTTCGATTTCAGACTATTCCGTGCAGAAGGCTGCCTTGGCCTGGAGGTTTAAAGTAAAAAAAAAAAAAAAACCAATGAAGTTAATTTTGTATTATTTAAACAGAGTTTCTTATTTTATTACAGGAATAACAGAATAAAATCTTGCAAAAACGACAAAAATGCAAATTCCTTACTACAGTTAATTTGGAGGGCCAGCCAAAAATATTTCCTAA
The DNA here is from genome assembly GCA_963932145.1 of Acanthosepion lycidas. Classification (NCBI taxonomy): domain Eukaryota; kingdom Metazoa; phylum Mollusca; class Cephalopoda; order Sepiida; family Sepiidae; genus Acanthosepion; species Acanthosepion lycidas. The sequence continues at coordinate 130,623,789 of OZ010572.1, forward strand.
CACTTTCATTCCATCTACTTTACAGTGAAAACTCAACCACATGGAGTTTTATGATCGTTTGCAAACAAGCATAAAGGCACTCCGCATAAACAAAAGAACATCCACATTAAGCTCTAGAAATCTGGTGACCCATCAGACAAGTCGTTTCCAGGATATTCAGGCAATTGATCGAGTTCGCATTTGGCGAGAACCACATAAAGCTAAGGAACCACTTTTAAACAAAGCGTGATTTAAGCTTGGTACCGGCCATTTGTACTACATTTCCAGATTGTTATGCTCTGTTTAAAAAAAAAAAAAAAAATGGTAACTGTCGAGCTGCCAAAAAAAAAAAAAAAAAACTCAGAGATATATAGTCAACTTCCAGTGTATTTTCCTCACCAGTCGGACTTTTTAAAAACCATTAGTCATATATCGGATGGTCCGGAAATGTACGGATGTGGCCCCTTCCAAGACTGTCTGATGCATCAATTTGCCTCCAGCACAGCAGAGACGGCATAAGTAACCGATGTGCCTCCAGCACAGCAGAGACGGCATAAGTAACCGATGTGCCTCCAGCACAGCAGAGACGGCATAAGTAACCGATGTGCCTCCAGCACAGCAGAGACGGCATAAGTAACCGATGTGCCTCCAGCACAGCAGAGACGGCATAAGTAACCGATGTGCCTCCAGCACAGCAGAGACGGCATAAGTAACCGATGTGCCTCCAGCACAGCAGAGACGGCATAAGTAACCGATGTGCCTCCAGCACAGCAGAGACGGCATAAGTAACCGATGTGCCTCCAGCACAGCAGAGACGGCATAAGTAACCGATGTGCCTCCAGCACAGCAGAGACGGCATAAGTAACCGATGTGCCTCCAGCACAGCAGAGACGGCATAAGTAACCGATGTGCCTCCAGCACAGCAGAGACGGCATAAGTAACCGATGTGCCTCCAGCACAGCAGAGACGGCATAAGTAACCGATGTGCCTCCAGCACAGCAGAGACGGCATAAGTAACCGATGTGCCTCCAGCACAGCAGAGACGGCATAAGTAACCGATGTGCCTCCAGCACAGCAGAGACGGCATAAGTAACCGATGTGCCTCCAGCACAGCAGAGACGGCATAAGTAACCGATGTGCCTCCAGCACAGCAGAGACGGCATAAGTAACCGATGTGCCTCCAGCACAGCAGAGACGGCATAAGTAACCGATGTGCCTCCAGCACAGCAGAGACGGCATAAGTAACCGATGTGCCTCCAGCACAGCAGAGACGGCATAAGTAACCGATGTGCCTCCAGCACAGCAGAGACGGCATAAGTAACCGATGTGCCTCCAGCACAGCAGAGACGGCATAAGTAACCGATGTGCCTCCAGCACAGCAGAGACGGCATAAGTAACCGATGTGCCTCCAGCACAGCAGAGACGGCATAAGTAACCGATGTGCCCCCAGCACAGCAGAGACGGCATAAGTAACCGATGTGCCTCCAGCACAGCAGAGACGGCATAAGTAACCGATGCAACTTCGCACAGAATTGCATAATGCAACGATGTGGCTCTAGTACAGCAAATACTGCATAACGAACCCACTGATCTGCTTCCAGCAAAACGACGATGGCGTGACGAGCTTGCCTATGTAGCTCCAGCCCAGCAAAGACTGTATACTGAACACACATATGTGACTGCAGCACTGCAAACACTACATGACGCGCCGGATTTCCTCGAGCAAAACGGAGACTGCATGATGCTGCGATGTGACTTAATCAATGTAATGATTCCATAACCAAACCACCGATGTGGCACCAGCTCATAAAAGACGTCATGGCGCACAAATGTGGTCCAATGACTACATAACAAATCTACCGATGCGGCTCAAGTATAGCAACAACAGCATTTACACATCAATGTGGCTCCAGCTTAGCAACGGCAGCAGGACACATCAACTTAGATCCAGCACTGAAAGACATCATAACGAACTCACAGATGTAGGGGGTGGTGCTTTAAAACAGCAAAAGACTAAATAACGAACACATACAAGTACGGCATTATGCACTGATGTGGCATGTAGCTCCAGCACAGCGAACAGACTGCATAACGAACAAACGATTTGGCTCCAGCACATTAGAGAGTGAATACGTATCCCGCCGATGTAGTACCAGTACAATAAAGACATTACGTACAAATGTGCCTCCAGCAAAGCAAATTTTACTTAACGATACGACTGATGCGGCTCCAGACTGTATTACGCACCAATGTGCAATGTTGCTCTATCACAGCGGACACCGCATAATGAACCGATCGATGTGACTAGCACAGAAACGAAGGCATAATAAATCTACCGTTGTCGCTCCAGCTCAGCAAAGACAGCATGACGCACTGATAAGGCTTCAACACTCTAAAGACTGTAACAAAACCAACGACCTGACTACAACACAGCAAAGACAGCTTAACGAATCCATCCATGTGGCTCCGGGTCAGCAAAGATGGCATTACGCACAGATGTGGATCCAGCTCAGTAAATACTGCCTGACCCTTTAATGTGGTTCCAGAAAAGAAAAGACTACTTAACTAAACGACTGAAGTGGCCCCAGTCAAGTCTGCATTACGCACCGATGTGGTATGTGACCCCAGTACAGCGAACACTGCCTAATGACACCACCATTGTAAAAGGAAATGTAGTTTTGGGTTTTTTTGTTTTTTTTCGGTAAGATGAGAACTTGGAATAAGTGAAATTTAAATAACTGGTATTTTAACCGAGCAAGGAAAATTTAACACCGAAGTCCAAAGATCCGTTGAGAAAACAAAAATGAAAATTATTAAAGCAGAACGTTATAGGTTCTACTATATGACAGTGAATACTGGCGAAGCTAGTCTCAGATGGAAGAGATACTCGGGGCAGCAGCAATGTGGTTCTACAGAAGGATACTAAGAATAACATGGACTTAACATGTGAGCAATAAGGAAGTTTTAAAGGAAAATGGAAACAAAAAGGTCAATTATACAGATTGCAAAAGAAATACCGAATAATTATTAAGATATTATAGCCAATGGGGTTTTCATCTAGCTAGAGATTTCTGCCGCATCCTTTATTTAGAATCAGAATCTCAATTTCTTACACACCTGAGGAGAGAGAGAGAGCTTGGATAAATTGAAACTCCCAGTAACATCAAGCATCAAACAAAATTGATGGATTGGATTGTGAAAAGCTATGCTTTCCTAAGTGTTACAAAGGATGGGAATTTGTGGATAGTCATGAACGTTCATATTCTAAAGGGCCACTACACATAAGAATATAATTGTATTCAAGATATACTCCCTTTGGGAGAATAATGAAAGAATATAAAAACGTGTGTGCACATATATATGTGCGGAAACGAAATGTCAAATTTTCATCGTCCTGAGTAAGACGTTAAACTACATCCGCGTCCTGGGTAAGACGTTAAACTAAGTCCAGAGCAAGTCCTCTGATCGGGAGGTTTAAGAGCGTGGAACCACCTCTTAATTGCTGGTGTTCCCAGGTCCACTCTGACCCGGGGTGGTAGCACCTGTTGGGGTCCCAGCTATGGGCAAGTAGTTAACTATTACCAGCAATACTTTTTGGCGGGAAATTATTACCAGCAATACAATTTTGAAGGAAATATATTACCAGAAACAGATTTTTGACAAAACAATATAATGTCAGCAATAAAAAAAATTCGCCAGCATTAAATAACCCATTGAGGTTGATATGCCGTAAAACAAAATAAACCAAACCAATCTGAACCAAAGAATACATGTCTATTCATACGAATCTATCCTAAAAAAAAAAATAAACAAAATAAACAAAAATAAAAAAAACCTAAACCAATCATATTTTTATTTAGATATGAAGTTTAATCTGTTCTATCTTTGCATAAATGAGTGGGCTTATTTTTTTTTTGCAAGTTATACTTCGATGTTCAAGTAAAAAAAAAAAAATCCTGATTTTCTTCCATTTTTAGGAATTCGCCTAAATGAAAGGTTTAAAATCGGGAAAATCGTGACATTTTATAAACTTTGAAAATGCTGAACTATTCGAATTCAAATTGCTTTGGGAAATTCGAATCAGTGCGCACTTAAAACACATTAAATCGGTAGTTAACTTCGTTTAAAAGAAATGTGGCAAAATTATATTTTAAGTTTAGCATACGGTAACAAGATGGCCAAATATTTTCGCTTATTTTCAGACCTGGTACTAAGCGTCTTTTAGAAGTTTTTTTTTTCCCCGCAGTTTTTCAATAAACGTGTTCTGCTCGCATTTCTCTCTAGTCATTTCATTCTTTCTCTTGACTGTCTTTTTAATAATTATCTATTCCAACGTTGTTAAATTTATCAAATTGATACAAATAATATGTTTTAATAAATATCTTTAAATTAAATTTGTCTTTCAATTTCGTAATAATAATTTCCGGCTTTGACTTTGGATGACGAAAGTCAGAACTTTCAATTTAGATGAGAGGAGCATAATGCATGTTCTGTAAATACAAAAGACTAAATAGCAGAGTCAAACAAAAGACTTCAGATTCTAAATGCAATCATCACAATAAACCAATTATTTCGTGATCATCACATTAAGCCTTTGAATAATAGCCTCACTGAACATGTCAGTAAAGAGGAAGTTTACGGAAAACGGAAACAAAAGGACGCTTATATTAAAACTAACAATATAACCAGTTTTCAACCGGGTCTTTCATTACTGGGAATTTTTACCGTTCAATTGAAGCAGTTTAAGTTTAAAGTCAGCCTAACCAAAAATCAGTAACAACTTGGTCCAACTGAGGCACATCCCCAAATGGAGGGTTAACAATTTCAATGGGGGGTAGTAATAAGTAAACTCGATATTTTATTTTTATTTTGCTCAACATTTATTTTTCCAATCTTTCCTAAAGATATTCGAGCTTAGTGATCCTTTAACTTTACAGTGTTTTCTTGTGGTATTTGCCCATGCATTCCATTTGACAAGTCATACTTGCCTAAGACATTCCACCAAAGAAAAGAACTTGCCGAGGTCGCAAAAACCGCAGTTGCCAAGTCCGCCATGCGAATAAGAGATAACGAATCGTCTTTAGAACGTTCAGTTTGCCTGTCTCAAAATGCCTCCGGGAATGCTTCAATCAGAGCCACTGAGTTTGAAGATCAAAATAGCCATCGGCTTTCCAGAAGAGCATACCTGAACGATTCTGCGCGTGAGGCTGAAAATAATGATCGAAGGACTCAGCGGCTGTGGAGAAACGCCTCTTCAACTGCTGCTGTGCGTGAGACTGAAACAAGATTGAGAACGCAAAAACGGCCCCTTTTCTTGGTCACCCCCATTCAAATTGTTAACCCTCCATTTGGAGATGTGATTTAGTTGGACCCAATTGTTACTAATTGATTTTTGGGTGGGCTAACATTAAACTTAAACTGCTTCAATTGAACGCTACAAATTCCCAGTAATGAAAGACCCGTTCGAAAACGGGTTATACTGCTAGTTTTAATATAAGCGTCTTTTTGTTTCCATTTTCCGTAAAGGGGGGGGGTTACAAATTTATATCCATACAACTGAATAATTATACACACACACACACACAGTGAAATGTATACCTTTTCTAAATTACGCAAAAATGAAAATAACATTGATATCTCATTGTTACAGATATATTTACATCTTGAAGAGTAAATATATTCAATAAAATCGCTATCGCTTTCTACCACGGTCTTCAGACGACTTCGGAATTTCCTGCAACTATTCGAGAAGGTCTCCTTGTTTATGTTGGTGAATACTGCCATAATTCCTGCCTTCGGTTCATCATTGGTGTAAAAAAAAAAAAAATTGTTGGTCTCACGTTCAACTGCACCCCACACAATAATGAATAGGGTTGCAATCTGATGTTAAGGAAAATGTGGTTGTAGAAACTGTCTGACAGACATGACTGTGTTCTATTACTTGTATGGTATAGTGCAGAATCCTGTTCCAGACAAAGCGCCTGCTAGCAGCTATCCACTTGACTCAGGACAGCACTACCTCCTCAAAGCACATTGTCTACGTCTCCATTTTGAATCGGTGACCCTCACCAACAAATTAAAGAGTTATCGGAAAAACAGTAAGTTTAAAAACAGCTGCCGTGCCTTCGTAATCACTATCAGACTCATGCCGTTTCCAAACTTCTGGCAAAGTGAATTGCACCACGGTGCTCTTTTTCTCAAAGACGATGACGAACTGATCCCACTCTACTCTGCAGCTGACAAAAATTAAAAATAACACGCATACATGCACACACACACACACATATATATATATATATATATATATATATATATATATATAATGTGTGCGTGTGAAAAATTTTCAGGACAACTCATGTTTGGAATTAATTTATTCCAGATATTCTTGTTCTTGCTTCCACTGTGTTAATGTGATAGCCTGTCTTTCCTTAGCTAAGGTCTTGTATTGGTGAGTGCAGAAAATCGCAGATACTTATCTCTTTCCAAAAATCACATTAAAGTAAAAATTTAATTAGGCGTTCGAACAGGAAACTGCGCGCGAATGTTAACATACAAAACAAAGTCATCAACCGCCGTAAAACTGAAAAGGCGACACGCGTGATCCTGAAACCAAGATCAGAAGATGTGGCTCCCTTTTCAATCTGGTTTCCTTCTGCCAAACAAATGTTTTGTTCTGTGCAACACTAAAGCCTGTTCTTGGCTCCAGCATTTTCAAGTTACCCGAAAAATTCCTTAAATCGGTATCGTTTTCCTTTATGTCTGATGGAGGATATGGTCGTTTCGTTCGTGGTTACTGTTAGAACCCAAGGGAAAGCTAATTACTGATTTCCAAAGCAAGTAGAACAGACTCATTTGCAATATTTGCACTATACATTCTTCCTTCTTATTTTGCCATTTGAAATACGAAGCCGAGTTTAATAAGTATTAAGGACAGGCAATCTTTTTTTGAAAAAAAAAAAAAAAAAAAAAAAAAAAGAGATCCTTTATTTTATTTCGTTGTAGACTAAACTAATATTTGGGACTTTGGTGCAACATGATCTTTACCCTCATTTACTATTCAGTCTTACCATGTGAATGTCACTAAAAATAACTTTCCATCAGAATTTTTATCATTTTTTTTTAAATCGGTTTTTCGCAAAGATAAGTTTAACCTATGGATAAAAAAAAAAAAAAAGAAAAAAAAATTGATAATTTTAACTTTATGGGAACTTAAAATTTAAATTCGCGAGGCTTCACTTTTCTGCATCCATATCGAAAGCAAAATGTGGTGAGAAAATGCTACATTCATAATTTGTAGATCATAAAATGTATTATTGGTAATTTTACTATAAAAATGTATTTTCATATTTTTTTAATGTTGCACTGATTGTCATTTTGCTCTAAAATATTAATGTTTATTTTTGTTTGGGGCTCACTATTTCCCCATATCTGGGACCCTAATAGGTGTAACGACTCCGGGTCAGGTTAGACCTGCGAACAACAGCAATTAAGACTCTCGAAAATCTTCCTTCTTCAAATCGAAGTTTGCTGCCGGATGTACACTATCATCATTCCCAGGACGCCAAGATATTGACATTCCACAATAATTCAAATAAAAAAGGTTATGGACGAAACCCTCATCAATACTGGAAACAGCTAGTGGACTTGAGAAATCCTTTTTTTTTTCCCGAAAAACTGTTAAATAAATAATTTTAATATCAACTGACAACAGCACTGCATGCTCAGTCAATGTATGCCGAATGTTTCCTTAGAAGGAAACGGTTAATATTACCATTACTCCAAAGATTTGATTTATCTACACATTTAAGACTATGTCCAAATTATATATATAATTATATCATTATCACTACTTTTCAGGTGGAGTATATATTGGAAATGTCAAAATGACAGGTACAAGCGTTGAGATTCTGGGAATAGAGACTAATTTAAACTGGCTTCTATGTGCGCCAATGATGCTGCTTAAAGAACTCAACAAGTGGAAGTAAATAGAACAATATTTGACAGATACTGCCCAAAACGGGTTTAAGTATTTTAAGGGTCGTAACTTGTTACTTGAAATAATAAAAACAACTCAGAAATAGAGATGTCGATGATGTTAAGGTAAAACCTAACCACCAGCAATGGAAAACGTTCAGAAACGTTAGGAACGTCCAAATGTACAATACTACACCTAGTGTTATACTCAAATTGTAGGTTGAGTCATAAATAATTTACGTTTGTGTTTCTCATCATTTATCTTTAAAATATAACGGAAAAATATTTTATTCAATAGCATATTCACCATTGTTGGCAATAACCTATTACTTATCAGTTTTCCATCGCCTATAAGTAAAATTCCACAGATCTCGATGAAGGAGAAAAAGAAGTTTTCATCAAACTCTTCATTTTGGTTTTCATTAGAAAAACATTTTTTCTACATCAAAGCTATTCATAGCGATCGAAAATGTAATCTGTCGTTTCAAGCTTATGTGAATATGGCGGGTTAAAAAAAAATGACTTTTTTTAAATTCCTGTTTTATTATTGCTGTATGCGGCCTTTCATTGTCATGGAGAGCAACGTCATTCCTATGAGCCAACATAGACTTTCTTTTCGACCATGCTTGTGGACACGTTGCAGCTGATGGAAAAGTGAATAGCCTCACCAAGATACTTTCATGGAATACGACCAAAATAAAGTTTGGTTTTAAATAGATTCCTTTGTGGTTCACACTCTTCTTCCATAGATCTCATTGATGAAGAATCTCTTATCCTGCTGGTAATAAATAAATAAATAAATCAGCAGCAGCATCTATGTCGTTACCTTCACTGCGTTACTGGTCCCAAGACAAGCGGTTTTCATATTTGGAAGCAGATGATGTCAGATGGGACCAAATTAGAAGAAAAGGAGACATGATCAACCTGTTCAAAGCCAGTTACACACAGCAGCCACTGAAACCAAGCATTTACGTGCTGAAAAGTTGTCCTGATGAAACTTTTGTTAGTATTAAGTCTTGACAGCTTTTTGTAACTGGCTCAGCAGGTTACCGTAACATATTTCATTAGTAACGTGTCACTTTTGATGGTAGTCAATAAACACTGCATTTTGCATCCGAAAAAGTTGAAGCCATCACCTGCCCTACAGATGATGCAACCTTGACAGTCTTTGAAGCAGGCGAGGATGGGTGTTTCAACTGCATGGGTTATATCTGGTGTAATGTGATGAACGCAACACTAAAATTGGGTTGGGGAATGTTCAAAATAATTAGCTAGAACTCAATGTCCGATTTTGACTGATGTGCTCAGCCTGGTGCGCTTTTGATCAGGTATCAGAAGACGTGGCACCCACCGAACATAAACGTTCATCATGCTAAGTTCATTGTGCTGAATATTCTCAACTCTCACAGAATATGCTAATAGCATCAGTTATTTGATTTATAATCAATGGCTTGTCACGCATGTGCGAAATAGAATCAAGGTTTTCCTAGGTGGCGGCAAGACTATCCTTTACTCTCCTAAATTCAGTTGTCAATTTTGTACTGCTGATAAAGGTGGACTATAATTCCTTAATGTAGCTATAATGTCAGCACGAATGCTCTTGTGGACTAAAACCTTTTTTCTGCAAGTAGTTGGTAACACCACGCTGTCAAATTTTGTCTATTTTCAAAAGAGATCGCTTCTTGTTAGTTTAACAGTCAGATGTCGGTTTAGATGGAAAACAACAAAGCAGTTATTAGTAAGAAGAGTTGAAATTCATATAAGATTTCATAGCTCTAGCCTCACTCTTTCATATTCAGTCTAGAAATATTTCAGACACACCATCGTAGTGTTTCATTGCATTTAAAATCTCTCATACACGATCTTACCATATGCACAAACATTATCTTTCTTCCATGAAATTCAGTTTTAGCGTCGTTTGTGGAGATTTATCATTTTCAATCCACTGCTTTTGTATTAAAAAACTGTCATATGAAAAAAAAAATTATTCGACCGCGTAAGATCCCGTAGATAAGACGACACATTCGTCCTTACAATTGGTTCCCCAAAACGAAATGTTACATTTTCGAGCAAATGGAATAAATTTATAATGTAAAACCGAAACTAATCATTCTTCCGAATGCATTTCAAATTTGAGTTTTTTATTGTTTTGACTTATCAAAAAATTGCGTTCGATCCCTTCTTCGATCTTCCTCACTTATAAAATCCATATTGTCCGTACAAATGAGCAAACCTGAAAAGATCAGTTGCAACAACAAGATTAATAGCCTGTCTACTTGTTGGCCGAAATAATTTATTTTGAAAAAAAAAAAAAAAAAAAAAAAAAAAGATAATGTTACTAATAAAAGATGTAATTGCACTTTTTTTTTACCGAGCCACCATTTCTGGTCATTTGAAAGAATTTATCAAAATACCTCTATGTTTAAGAACACAGTGACAAACTTAACAATTGGAATTGCTGGGAAATCTTGATTTGAGAAGAGGATATGAGAATAACTCAGTACCTATACTAGGAGGAAACCGCCCGAATTCGGATAGAAAATGGTTGTCTTTTTATTCAACTGATCGTTCAGAATTACTTGTATACAATCTATAAAAATAAATCGAAGAAAAAGAAAAAAGTAGGGTAGACAATTTCAGAATAACATTTATAAAAAACAAAAAAAAAATCAACACGAAGCCCTTGTTTTGGATCGGTAATGTTCTATGTTTTCACAGAGGAAAGAAAAAGAAAATGCAGTATTTAAGCACGTTTCTCTTTGTTTTGTTTTTTTTTTGTTTACGAAATTTTCCACTCTTAATACTTTGCTTAGATTCTGAAAAGCCTCTTTCGCCATACAGCTGCGTCTTCCGATTTTTGCGTCACATTTTCCGTCGTCTGTTACGACACTGTAACTGCTGTATTCTAATGTCTAAATCGAAGTTCAGTTCCTTGGCCGATTCTCTTGTCCTTGGCCATAGATTGGGTCAGCTGATTATTTTATCATTAATCGATCCTTCCCACTTTCCTTTGCTATCTTCTCTAGCATCATTTGGAGTTGTCTTGAGTTTGCTATCAGCGCAATGTCATCCGCGTATCTTAAAATTATAAGATGAAGAACACTGATAATTTTGATATACAGTCAATGAAACTAATGATAAGCTCTGGTCTTAACTGAAAAAATGCTCTTAGTTTCTAATATTCGGTTTTTGTCTCCAAAAGGAAGAAAACAGACATTACTTGTGTAGACTTACTCACTTTACAAGGACATTAGATTTATATTTAGAGATTATTATGCGTACTTTAAGCCAAAGGACAAGCTTTTAAGAAAAATACCAGCTGGATTAGTAGAAAATTCATGGGTATTAATAACTAAAATTATTATTTTTAAATCATTTCACCCCAACCCAGGCAGGAATGCCACTAGTACGCAAGGAGGGTTACAGAGAGTGAAGGTGAGAAAAAAGACCGAGTATAGAGGGGACCAAGGAAAGGATAAAAGCAGAACGGGTTCAAGAAGATAGAAGATGGCAATTGACGTTGCATTTAAGATTATAGTTAATCAGGGAACCAAGGGTACGGAAGGGAGATCCACAGGCGGCAAGTGCGAGAAAAACTGTTAGAAGCGGCTGTGAAATTTACCTAATTCAACAGTAAAAGCGTGGGACCTAGATGCCAATCTAGTAGTAGACTTAAGCTTTAATCGCTAGGCAAACTAAACCAGCCTAACTAAACTAAGTAAAAAAACCTTGAAACTTTTTTTCAGAGTTAAACATTGCATTGGAAAGTAATTTTCTAAGTGAAGCAGAACACAATGAAATGGTATTCATCATCTTCTTAGATCTTAATGCTCCTGTATTAAGAACTATTTTAATGAAAGGAAGAACTTTGAAAGTGAAAAAGGAAAAACATTGAAAGTAAAAGTAATAGTGAAAGAAATAGGTCTCAACCACTTCCCTATAACTAAACTGCCAGTATAAATCTAATATTTCCCTTGACAAGCTTGCTATCATATTTAGTGTAAAAGGTGCTTAACACAACCTGTTTGCAATCGTAAAGCCATGTTTCATTATGGAATACACAATTTAATTGAAACGAAACGCAAAAGTGGGAGAAGAATTTGATGACTAAGTTATATAAATTCTGATGAAAATATATTTTGTCTAAAACAAGCTAAAAAGATTTTCTCTTAAAATCATTTTTAGTACAATGTCATTTTTCTGATTTCATCTCAAAATATAAAATAACAGAAAAGAAATTTACTTTCAAATTATCTCAAATTTTAACTGACTGTAGATAGAAAATCTGAAAATGCAAATGATGTTGTTGCATATCTTATCAAGGAGTTCAGCCTAATCAATAGAAGATGAGATAAAATTCGTGCTTCTCTTGGCAGTTTGCATTAAAAGAGAAACAAACACTAACTTTTAATCGAAATCGCATTTTCACGAGCTTCTTTTTGTCTCATCTCATATGTGCGGGATTTTATTGAATAAAAATATTAAATAAAACTCAAGATTCAGTATGATGCCGATATTATTTGAGAGATTATGTTATATAAACTCGAAAATAAGTATCAGTTAAAACCTGAGGTAATGGAATGCACTGGCTGCGTTGTATCAAGACAATATCAGTTGGATTAATTTGAATACTGTCTTGCATCAATATGATGTTAATTCGTATTAACTGTTGTATCTGTAATAACGACGTGTATATACTGTAGCTGTTATAACCTGATCAATCACTTCTCTCTATCAAAGTTTTAAATGCTGAGCAAACCACCAAAACGCTTAAATTCAGAACAAACTACCAAAAAGGTTATATATATATATATATATATATATATATATATAACAGAGGGTGTCTGTGTGATACATTTTTACTTGGGATCCAACCGATTTGATCAAACTTGGCACATACATTGTACAATGTAAGATAGTTCGAAGAGTAAAAAGTCGATTATTTAAAAAAAATCAATCATCGATAGAGCTGATCAAAATCGATAAATTCAAGTTTTTTCTTCCGATTTTGTTCAAACTCTGTAGTTTAGTTATATCATGAAGAACTCAACGATACCTCATTTTCATTTCTACGCCACTGCGTTTAGCGAAAAACGAAAAATCAATTTCAAAGCATTTTAAAGTAAAAACTCAATTTTCAAGCAATCTCGTACAAACTTCAGTCAATTGTATCCAACAATAATTCGATCAAATAGATAAAGACTAATTTTGTTATATCAGTAAATTCAAAATATTTTTAAAAAAAAAAGAGAGGAGAGGAGAAAAAAAATGAGGAGAGGAGAAAAAAAAAAAGGAGAAAAAAAAAAAAGGAGAAAAAAAAAAAGGAGAAAAAAAAAAGGAGAAAAAAAAAAGGAGAAAAAAAAAAGGAGAAAAAAAAAAGGAGAAAAAAAAAAGGAGAAAAAAAAAAGGAGAAAAAAAAAAGGAGAAAAAAAAAAGGAGAAAAAAAAAAGGAGAAAAAAAAAAGGAGAAAAAAAAAAGGAGAAAAAAAAAAGGAGAAAAAAAAAGGAGAAAAAAAAAAGGAGAAAAAAAAAAGGAGAAAAAAAAAAGGAGAAAAAAAAAAGGAGAAAAAAAAAAGGAGAAAAAAAAAAGGAGAAAAAAAAAGGAGAAAAAAAAAAAGGAGAAAAAAAAAAAGGAGAAAAAAAAAAAGAATATTTGAGAAAAAAAAAAAAAAGAATATTTGAGAAAAAAAAAAAAAAGAATATTTGAGAAAAAAAAAAAAAAAGAATATTTGAGAAAAAAAAAAAAAAAGAATATTTGAGAAAAAAAAAAAAAAAGAATATTTGAGAAAAAAAAAAAAAAAGAATATTTGAGAAAAAAAAAAAAAAAGAATATTTGAGAAAAAAAAAAAAAGAATATTTGAGAAAAAAAAAAAAAAAAAAGAATATTTGAGAAAAAAAAAAAAAAAAAAAAGAATATTTGAGAAAAAAAAAAAAAGAATATTTGAGAAAAAAAAAAAAAAGAATATTTGAGAAAAAAAAAAAAAGAATATTTGAGAAAAAAAAAAAAAGAATATTTGAGAAAAAAAAAAAAAAAGAATATTTGAGAAAAAAAAAAAAAAAGAATATTTGAGAAAAAAAAAAAAAAAGAATATTTGAGAAAAAAAAAAAAAGAATATTTGAGAAAAAAAAAAAAAAAAAAAGAATATTTGAGAAAAAAAAAAAAAAAAAAAAAGAATATTTGAGAAAAAAAAAAAAAAAAAAAAGAATATTTGAGAAAAAAAAAAAAGAATATTTGGGAAAAAAAAAAAAGAATATTTGAGAAAAAAAAAAAAGAATATTTGAGAAAAAAAAAAAAAGAATATTTGAGAAAAAAAAAAAAAGAATATTTGAGAAAAAAAAAAAAAAGAATATTTGAGAAAAAAAAAAAAAAGAATATTTGAGAAAAAAAAAAAAAAGAATATTTGAGAAAAAAAAAAAAAAGAATATTTGAGAAAAAAAAAAAAAAAAAAGAATATTTGAGAAAAAAAAAAAAAAAAAAGAATATTTGAGAAAAAAAAAAAAAAAAAAGAATATTTGAGAAAAAAAAAAAAAAAAAAGAATATTTGAGAAAAAAAAAAAAATATTTGAGAAAAAAAACGAAAGCTTTTCACTCTTTACATTGGTAACCACCAGGTCTAACCTTCCCTGCTAGGACCCGCCATCACACTTACATAAACTAGCAACGTTCAATATTCCATCGGTGAAAATTAAGTTCCATTTGAACAGCTTTCTACAAACCACTGCTCTGGAACCGACTTCCAAAAGGATGTTTCCCTGACCGTTAGTCTTAACCTGTTCAAGTTTAAACTTTATATCCCCCACCCCTATCCGTATAAGCAGCCTCTTAACATAACCCTCTACAGCAAGTGGCTCTCAGGCCTTGGAGAGCAGACCGTACAGTAAATAAAAGAAGCAATAATATAGTGTGTATTATTATACTCTATATCCCATGTAATGATGCAAGTGAATGTTTTCGATATAAAATTGATATTAAACAACCAATAAGGATCAAATTTTCAAGATATATTTATATGATAAATAGAATTTAAGATATTAAAATGTCTTGATATTAAAATTATTTGCAATAACTTACTTGATAGTTTGATTTTAAATGCAACCAGAGTTTGTTCACTATATATCTCCACAATAAATTTGCCTCCAGGTTTCATCTTTCTTGGCAGATGTTACCACAAAATGTAGGATATTCAATAACAAAGATAACGGAAACAAAAAGAAAGTGAATCTAAATCAAATTCCTTAGATTATATACCCCAACATAAAAGAATTAACATTCCCACACACACACACATGTGTGTGTGTGTGTGTGTGTGTGTGTGTGTGTGTGTGTGTGTGTGTAAAGAAATATAGTTTTAAGGTAAGCTATATCTAAGTGATAAAGTGCTCAGAGATGGATTGTATGTAAATATAAAAGTGAAGCCAATATACAGAGGCGACAGACTATTTCATGCTAAAGGCAATCATCAGGCCATTATACACACACACACACAGGTAATGGGCCAGATGATTGCGTTTATCATGAAACAGAGTAACCTCTGAGTGTCGACTTCAATGTTCATATCATTTAAAGAAAAACAGAACACTTTAAGCTTCCATTATAATAATTTATTTCACCAGAGCCCTTTTAAAAGGACGTCGGATCATCATATAGCACTTCCAAAACATGAAACGAAAAATGAAATGAAAATTGATGGGTAGTGTAAGTTTTTGTAATTTAATTACAAATTACATCTATGAATTACATTCAAAATGATAAAGATGTTACCTTAACTCAAACTCTTTTACAAGAGTACTATTGGTATTGATCATTTATTTTTCGTTTCATTTTTTGGAAGCGCTATCTGATGATCCGGTGTCCTTTAAAAGGGCTCTGCTGAAATAAATTATTATAATGGAACCTTAAAGTTGTCTGTTTTTCTTTAAAATATTAGCTCTGGATTTACATTGAGCTCTCAGGATTTCATCCTCCTTGGGACTACCCATACGGATAACCAAGTTTTTCATAACTTATATATATATATATATATATATGCGCGCAGGTTGTGGAATAACTGTTCTGAACACAAAATCAGCAAGCCTAATATAAATACCCACTGAGTGGGGTGCATTCACATCGGCTTAAATACACTTGAAAACGAGTAGCAATCCCCATAACCCCTCAGCTCGGAGTTAAGTAGCGAGACTGGGTTCTTCAGCCTCAGCTGGAAACCAGTCTCGGAGAACGACGACAGAATTAAAACCAGCTACTGAAGCTATCACCAATCATCTTGATCATTCTCGTTACGAGATTATAATATTTGATGTTCAGAGAGTGATACTCAAGTTCTACAAGTGTGTTGCACTCTTATCAGAGTTACAAGTAAATCCTTAGATATAAGAATATGGTCATACTCGAAATCGAGAACAAATCCATCACATAACAAATATGTACGTACGTACACGCACACACATTATATATATCCTAATGAACCATGTACTACTACCTATCTAGGTTTCACATGGGATCATCAGGGTGAAGTATAATCCCATGTGGTGAAACCTAGGTAGGTAGTATCTGGGTCATTAGGATTTATTTATTTTACTTTCGCTCTACTTAGTGCATTGAGCACTCTTCGTTTTAACTTATTACTCGCTGTTTTTTTTTTCTTTGTATCCAAAATTGAAGGTACTGGACGATTTTTCCGCTCTGTTTTTTTTTTTTTTTTTTTTTTTTTCCTCTTACATTTTCCTCGGATGCCAATTTATTTGAAAATTGTACTATCCAGTTTTTTCCGCTCTCCGAGTTTAAGTAGATTTACACACACACATAGACACATACATACATATATATATTAGTGATAATTATATTGCCTTAGGTAGTAAGACAGACCTCAAAAGAGAAAACATAATTAAGTTAGGTGAGGGAGCAAAATACAACGTTGGAAAACTGGGAAAAGTTGAACAGAGGTTACAAAATGATAATAAAAAATAAAATGGAAATGATGACGGGAAAACTAAGGCCAAGAAAAAATAGCTTTTAAGAAAGTCAGAAAAATAAATTTTCGAACAACAGATATAGCAATATGCAAACAAAAATTGGCTTGAATTGAAACAAAATATTCGAAGATGATGCTGCTAATGTAAATAGGAAAAAAAAAATGTAAAATATTCAGATCATTTGTCTATAGATAAATATTTTAGCAGTTCCTTCAGTGTTGTCCTCATCTTTATTGCCACATTCACGACGTTTTCGGCCGTTGTACGATCCGGCCTTTCTCAGCTGATATTTCTTGGAGTTTCGAACAGAAACCTTTATTTAGTCCAAGGGGTAGATTGTTCTAATTCTACGTGCCATGCCTCTTTTGGGTATCCCAGTTTCAGTTAATTCCCCTTGATAATTCAACTAAGTTTCTGTTCCTTCTGTTGCGGCCATGTACTCAACTCAAAACTCTTTGGGCAAAGTCACATTTTGGTTGAATCAACCAACTCTTTTATCCACTGGGCTATGTGCCCTTGGGAACTAAAAGGGTTCGGTTCGAAATTCCAGAGGAGATATCATCAACAGAAGTATAATGATCAAAGTGTCGGAAATATGGCAATAAAGATAAGGACAACAGTGCGAATGATATAAATTGTTACAATACCTCATTTCAGAAATAGAGACATTTCTAAACGTGTTGTCATAGATGGGTACGTAGTAACTTAAAAATAATTTTGAAAGATTATCGGTTCGATAAGGTCAATTTGGCAGCTAATAATACCTAAATTTTTTTAACTAGGAGAATAAATGGCTCTCTTAGTCGTCTTAGAGGAGATTCATTTGCCTTCTATCAGCATGGCTGTTGCTAATCTCCAGAAGAATGGCTCATTTCGGGCAAACGTTTTCCACTGACATGAAGTCGAAAGATTATATTGAATAAATTGCTATAATTGCTGCTAGGAAAGTCCCTTCGTTATGTTGCACTATATAATGTTAGTCTTAGATATTTATAAGTCTACCATTTGTCCATGCATTGAATATTGCTGTCACATATGGTCTGTAGTTAAAAAAAGGATATGCAATGTTATCGACCCTGACCTAGCATCTCTGCTTCAGTAACTTTCTCGCCGTCGTAGCATTAACTTCCCTGTGGCATTTTTACATTTTCATTCTGGTTTACTGATGAGCTTTCCCCTTTGGTATATCATCATTACGTATTTAAGCATAGTACTATTTTAGCAACTTAAGTTTCCTTGTTTTAAATATGAAATTGTAAGCTGTAAACGCAAGTTACATGACAACGGTTTCTTAACTCATTACTCGCTTGTAAATATCTTTCAGCTTCTTACTTCCCAGTCCTGTAGGACCTTGTTTGTTTAGCGGCATATCAACCCCTTAGGAGTCATTTAATGCTGAAATTACTTTCCTCTGAAGCATTACTTATTTCCCTTGCAAAATATGTATTGCTGATAATTTTGTTTGCTATGAAAAAGTATTACTGATATTTTTGCTATAAAAATATATGTTTAAAATTTCATAGTGTTTTGACTAATTGGGGTGTTAACTATTTGCCCAAATTTGGGACCCTAACAGATGCTACCACCCCGAATCAAAGTGGACCTGAAAACAGCAATTAAGAAGTGGTTCCACGCTCCTCACATCCTCCCAATCAGAGGTCTTGCTGTCGGATGTAGTTTATCGTCATACCCAGAACGTCACTTTGATCTACAAAAATTTAAACACAAATTTACTCTTCCTTATTTTCACACATTAATGATTTTATTATTATTATTATCATCATCATTATTTCAGTCAGTAACCCCCTTGTGTCTTGATGGCTTTATTGCCTTGCTTAGGATAAAATGATTTAAAAAAATCTATTATGTTAATTAATGGATTTCATATTCATCAAGATTGATATAAAATGTTTTATACCTCACGGAAAACGCTCAAAAGATTAAAATGAAAACTACCAATCATTATGCAGTGAACGTTTCAGTTGGTCTAGAAAAAGCTTTAACACAGTATACATTACATGGCTTATGAAGTCAAAAGTATTGCAAAGATCCAGGGTAGTAATGTGGCTAATATTTGTCTTGCAGATAGTTAATTCTTTTGTCAATTGTATAATGAAAAGTATTCCCTAGGAAATCGATCGATTTAGTGGCCGGTATGTTCCACATACTTCACATCTCAAAATCTTTTTTTTTTCCCTTGGGTCCTTCTGAGAGACCTTACTTATCGTAAACACCACCCGCCGTTTCTTCAAACAAATGTTCATTGCTCAAATCAATGAAAAGTTTGAGAAAATTCATACCCAACGCTTCGAGCATGTGTGTCACTCTGTACCTGTTCGTCTGCTACTGACCACGACGGATAGCACTTCACACATTGCAAGTAAAACCTCTGTACAATTTCTTAATCTCCGCCCCCAGTCCAAATAAATGTTTAGATAAACAGGTCTTCCATTGATTTCTAAATTCTT
Organism: Acanthosepion lycidas; assembly: GCA_963932145.1. Taxonomy (NCBI): domain Eukaryota; kingdom Metazoa; phylum Mollusca; class Cephalopoda; order Sepiida; family Sepiidae; genus Acanthosepion; species Acanthosepion lycidas. The sequence continues at coordinate 130,643,182 of OZ010572.1, forward strand.
GCACGCTATCATACAAATGATAAACAAGTTATCAACTGAAAGCTGAAAAACAAAATAAATAAAACGCTACCTTTTACGAGCAGAAAGATATGGAAGCATACTGCGTTTTTAATTCCTTATAATAAGACAATATCTATGTATGGAGAGGGAATATACATAAACATACGCATACTAACAAAAACACGCACAATATAAAAAAATGGAAATAGATCTAAGAATACACATTAAAAGATATGACTACAGATATCATTCCTCACCGCTTTCTCGGACCAATCTTAATTGTTTTATTACCCTTCAAAGCAGAAGAACTTTCTCACTGCAAGTTCCGGAAAGACATATGTCAGTAACACACAGAAAGAGAATGTTTAACATTGAACAAACATAATTTGTTCATTTTAATAATATGTGGAAATATCCGCTCTTTGCCTGAAGAAGGTCGCGAGAACCGAAACCCGTATTGCAAAATTATGGAAAATAAAGCATAATATATACTTTAAAAAAAAAAAAAAAATCTAAATTACAACAAATACGTTTGCGATTTCTCATTATATACTTTTTTTTCCTGGTTGGAACAACTATAACCTCTTCCATATAAGAAACATTGAAAGAAAATCAAGTAAATCCATTTACCAAATGCCACTGATGCTATCGTATTTCGGCGTCAGATTCCAACGCGTAAATTAACAATATTGTTCAACCTGTAAAAGACTCAAGAGACCCTTAAGGTAGATGTTACGGATTAAAAAGCAATGTGATAATATCAAGACGCAATGTGTTACTGGATGTGAAAGACAAGGAAAAGTTACCGAAAACCCAATCTTCAATAGGTAACAAGAGAAACCTTTACCCCTGATAAAGTGACCGGGAGTAATAATAAATGAATCCACTTACTAGTATACGTCAATGACTAAATGCCAGCTTTTTCTTTAATCATTCTACTCTGCTTACTCGGAGATGAAGATAGAAGACAGGGAGAAGTGAATTCATAACTGTTTGAAAAACTATCAGTAGGAACAGAACACTCAACTTAATTCAGCCAACAACTCGCTGATTTTTTACCAAACGCCGATAAACACAATTATGTGTGTCTGGAACTAGGGACACGTCTAGGCTACTTTGCTAACCATTGTTCTTCGGTAAGATGCTGCATCCAGCATTTCATTCTAAAATTTAAACAACTCCATAACCGATCCTTTATTACAAAAGGAAATTCTACCTCCGTTCAATTTTCTTTTCTGTTTTGTTTTGTTTTTTCCCCTGAGATTTGCTGGGATTTCTTCGAAAATATAGTGCAGTGTTCTCCCGTCGCTTTCTCTAAAGTTTGAAATTCAGAGTTCTCCTCCATAGAGTGGTTGCCACCCAATGCCAAGGAGGAGGAGGATACACTGAGGGACTTAGTCTATTTCTATACCTCCCAAAAGGCATTTTTCGTCAAAGTGAACGCAATTAACAAGTACTATCGCAGTTACACTAATAGCACACATTCCTTAGATACAATCAGTTAATATGAACAAAAACAAACTAATAAAAACAATTATTCAAATAAGGCCTATACCATTTATACACGATATTACAGCTGTTCCATGCTCCAAAAGCCTCAATGAACATATGTAAGGTAAAATAATCTAAAAGGCAAAATACATTTGAAATGGAAGTTAAGGTCAACACCCAGCGCCGACAGTGTTTAATGCTTATACGCAATCTTCAGGCCATGTAAATTGAGTTTATGAATGAAACAGACTGTCACCGCTGGGTGTTGAACTCAAAGTCCGATATTGAGCATTTTAACCTATAAATATAGCATAACCTAAAACTATGTTTTTATCATTATATAAAGAATTGAATTTTCACATCATATTGACGTTCAAGCCTTCTTATTTTGTTTTAATGTTTCCTAGTCATTAACAAACGCAGAGATGGCAGAACAGGGAGTTGTTGAAAAAGCGATTTTTAATTAAAAAGGGTAAACAGAGTTTGTTTCCCCTTAGCGTAAGATGTCAGAACGAACTCGAATTCTTATCTCACCTTCTGCTGATGAGGCCAAAATCATTGATAAGATTTGTAACCAGAGAAACATTTGCATTTTTCGGCATCTCTATCTACACCACGAGTTAATAAATAAATAAATAAATAAAACGGAGATAATTTGTAAGAGAATTTCTTCAGCAATGTGCTATTTCACATTATTAAAATTTTGAAGATCAAATAAAAAAGAAATTGATTGTCAAAAATGAATTTAAGGCAGTAGTTTGAGGCAGATATGTTTCTAGCATGTTTTAGATAAAATATGTTCTTCATCTAAATTTAGTTTTATTCAAAGTATTTTCCAGCCCTGATGTTATCTCTATGCTAAATCATAAAAATTACGCTTTTGACTTGGTAAATTCGCCCTGTTGGAAGCGCAGACCGAACAAGTATTGTATAGAAAAAAACTTAAATGCTACTTTGGTGCTTACAGGTTTAGAGAATACACAAACCACTCTCCCATATTAACATCATGATAGAAGTAAGTGTCAAATATCACTCCCCTTGTCAACCATGACAAGAGTAGGGATTCCTGGAAAAAAATAATGTATGCATTTTAGAAGCATACAATTTTAAAGACTGAAATAATTTTGCAAAGCAGAGACAAAATATAGGAATTTTTGTAGACCTTATCGGTAGAAATTTATGGAAGGTAAAACTGTTAATACTAAACTTATTTTACTTCCGTATCTTGTGTCCCTTCAGTACATTCTCAACCATTCATAGCTCTCCACAATTTCCTGTTCTTTGTAGCTCTTTGTAAATTGTGTCCTGTTATCTCATCTAAACTTTGTACATTCATTTGCTAAAGCTCGCCGGCTAAGTTATGCATTGTTTTCCTCTGTACCCCCTTGCTGTCTTGTGCACGTATAATTTTCCAAGCGTTCCTTCCTCATTGTATACCCTAGAACTATCAACTGTCTTCCTGAGAAGTATAAATGTCCTTTTTGTTTCCATTTTCTCTAAAATATCGTCGCTGCTCAAATGTTTGATCCTTGTTATTCTCAGCATCTTTCTGTATTATCACCTTTTTATTTACTTCAAGTCTCTTCTTCCATTTTGAGGATATTACCCAGCATTCATTGCCATAGCGGAGGATTGATATTACATAGCAGTTCAGTACTCGTTTCTTCGTTTCTAATGAAATCTTTCTGTTTCTTAATACTTTGCTTAGATTTTGGAAGGCATCTTTCGCTACCACAACGTGCCTTCGGATTTCAGCGACTTAATGCTCTCTGTCAAAACAGTTACCAGATATTTAAATTGGACTTATTGATTTTATTAACCCCCATTTACAATTTACATGTTGGGCTTTTCGTTTTGATTTTACTTTGGTATCAAAAGATTTTGAAATACATTTGAAGCTCTTTCACGTACGAATTAGTTTTCTATTACTCGCAAATTAATTATTTGTGCACGCTAATTATTTTAGGCGCGTTTACGCTGGAGACGACAGCATCGTCAATGACAATAGATTTATACTGGTTAGTTATGGGTAAGTGATTTCACTAGATTCTCACACAACTATTTTTTCAAACACTCGATTAAGTTCATTTTACGAAAATCGAAAATTTCATTAGATTTTGCATCATGTCAAATTAAAAAAAAAAAAAAAAAAAAAAAAAAAAAAAAATTTCCTATGCAACATTGAATGCTAATCAATCAGATGTTACAGTATTTAATTAGGCAGATGGATGCTGCCTTCGTGATTAACAACGAGAAAAAAAGCAGTGGCAAGTGAGAATGGATTATCTTAGTTTTCAACATCCGTAAAAGTTCTACCAGTTCAGCTAGTAACTATACTTTCTTTTTCAAAATGAAGTTTATAAACCAACCAAATATCCATCCTCCAGGCAAGTTACAATAAATTATTTTACCTCTATAAAAATTCCATAGAAACAATTTCAGCAAGACATCCGTTTTCTCAAAGTTCCTTTTGTCATTACGCTATCTCAACTTGAATTTCCTGCTCTAGACATAGCTACATAGAACTGCCGATATGATAAACATCGGCTTTTCTAATATTTGTATTAATAAAAAAAATAAAAAAAACTCACTAAAGTTACTCTTGTCACTTTAGTAAGTATTTCAAAACAGTTTTAAGAAAATATAATTTCGACTTACATAATTATTTTCGGTTGTTGATGGATGGTTTATTTTCTTTAGCGGCATATCAACAATTGTATGGGTCATTTAATACCGAAATCTAAATATTTGTACGCAATTTTACGGCTTCAACTACAGATATTCTTAACATCATTTTTATACTTTCAGCTTTTTGATATACAATCTATTGCTGGTAATTTTGCTATAAGGAAAGATACCGTTTTTTTTTTGTTTTGTTTAGGGGGTCATTATTCGCCCATAGTTGGGACTTTAACAGATGCTACCACCCAGCTTCATGGTGGATCCAAGAACAACAGATAAGAGGTGGTTCTACGTTCCTGTTAACCTTCAATCTCCCGATCAGAGGGCTTGCTGCCGGATGTAGTTTATCGCCATACCCAATGGTAATAGTAACAGTTTCCTTATAAGGAAAGGTTCTGCATTCATTGTCCAAGTAGCCTATATTACTGTCACTTAATAATTATAAAATCTTTCTCTTTAAACAAGTTGAGGAAAGTTCAGCAGCTGTTATTTCTTTCTACTATTGATCGAGGTTTCCTTTCTATTTTTTTTTTTTTTTGAGATATTAAAGATGTCGCCGTTCCACACTATGTCATTTTCACTTTGTGTTACATGTGATATTTATTTTATCTGTTGCCAAAAGTAATCATGTAATATGATTTCTCTTATCTTTACGATTCTCTCGTACCAATCCACAATATCCAAATAAATGGAGGAAATGGTCAGCCGGGACGTAGATGTTGATAGAGGAGCAGATGACAGATTAATGATTTTAGAAAGTGCTTGTCAGCTGACAGTTTAGAGATTTCTGAACGAGTTTGACGCCATGCATGGCATCCATATGAAAATCTCGATAGGAAGAGGCTATTTAAAAAAAAAAACAAAAAAAAAAACATGACTAGTTGTTCAGATGTTTCGGTTTCGTAACAACAGCTGGTTTTGTGCGAAACTACCTCTTGTGCAATCTACTCTCTATTCCCTTTACTTTTCTCCTATTTTAAATTTGTTCTAACTGATCCTGATACAGATGCATTTGAAGTGTTAGCCTACACACACACACACTGCAGTTAATAAAATCGTACATAACATTTCTTGGTGTAAAATTATAGAACCCTGTAACAAAGGTGTCAAATTCAAGGGTGAAAGGGCCGCAACTCTTTCCGTCGGAAAATGACGGACACGCTGCAACGCAAAGCAATGTACACCGAACACGGGTGTAATGCCGTTCTGCTCTTTCTCCAAGCGACCTTCTTTTATGGAGTCCAGACACACCTCATTACCATGCGTGTAACGCGACTGCACGAGACCGTAAATATTAAAAGTCACGGACGCCATCTTGGACCCTTTACTCAAACCACAGGCCAGACAGACGTGAGGGCGTTTGGGAGGTAAGCCATTTCTATTTTCCCCACAAACCCTATAAAAAAAACATTTCAAAATGTACTTTATATTCGTTCAGGAAAGAAAATTAGTCAAGATTACATCCATTTTACGTTTTCTTTAAATGTAAAGACACCAATATTTCTATTAATTTACAACTGAAATGTCAGCGCAGATGTAAATATTTTCCTATGCAAACACTATGAATTTAAGAAAAGAACTTTACCAATAGAGAACATGCTTATATATTGAAATTCTTTTATATTTAAATTACAAATAACAGATTTAATATTAAATACGCCTTTCAAATTTATTATGCAAATTAAATGTTTACACTTACATTTTAAAGAAAATGGAAACAAAAAAACACTTTCTAAAGCATCTGAAAAAGGAAATGGAGACAATATAGAGGCTTTGAAGAATCTGATACTTACAGAGCATACTGAAGGCAAGAAATACAGAGGAAAACAGCACATAACCTACCTAAGAAGCAGGTGTAAATGGATGGCAGAACAGTGTTTGAGAGAGATAGCAAAAATAAAATTTACAGAGGACAGGTAATTGTGGCAAGGTATGACCGCCAATGTCAAAAGGGATATGGCACACATGTTGAACAGTGTCTCTTGTTTACCTAAGCACTATTCTACTATACAAAATCCAGTTAAAAAAAATTATATCGGGAGTACTGAGAATTTCTTTAAAATTAGGTGGAACCAACATGTATTATCTTTCTCTAATAACACCTACAGAAATAGGTCACCCCCTTTCTAAATATTTTTGGATTTAAAAGAAGTAAAAAAAAACAAAAAAAACAAAAAAACAAACTATGGTAAAAAAATGGAAATAACTAAAAATACTAAAACTTGTAAATCTTTAAATGAACGGTGCTGTTTATGTTTACATGAAAATTAGAAATCATCAAATTTGATGACAATAAAATTTCTATTGAACTAAAGGAGTGAATTAACTAAATTGACGACAGGGTTTATATTTTACCTGAAAATATAATAGATGTTACATATTTTTAATTTTATCTACAGGCGCCTTTAAGAAGCTTCCAGAATCTAAACATTTTTTTTTACAATTTTTTCTGTTAACTTTACGTTTGATTAACGTACCCCTCAAAAAAATTAAATATGTCATATGTCTACAATCACGATACATTTCCGCAATCGTCAATGATGGCCTGTCTATGTTCCGGTTTATCATGGCATATAAAAATAACTCGCCAGCCTCGCCACTCCGAGCTTACTTTTCTAATTATCGTAGATCTTACATTTAATTGGCTAATAAAGACACACCCATAACTCTAGTTTTAATTCTGACCTTATGTTCCTCCACCCTTTGACTTTCGGAAAAGAGATTGCACTTTGTTTTTAAAGGACCTTAAAAATCATAATCGCCAGTTACTTCGCCTGAAGGTATAGTATTGGTATTAAAGAAACATGACAACTTTAAAGTAGCGATTTCAAAATATTTTTATTATTATTTCTTATAATAAAAATAATAATGTATTGCACTACTTTGTATTGAGGACTTTTTAAAAATGCTACGAACAGTGAAATTTTACTCCATTTGTTTTTTTTTTTTAATCTCATTTGGAGATTTATATATGCTTACGGGCTGAACACTTTTGTTAAAATGATATAAGATGAGACAGATAAAATTTTACCTGACGTGAATTTATAAAAAGATTAAATGCGAGTGTTTAGGCTTTTAGAATTTATCTGCGAAAAAGACTATGATGCGCGCTGATAACTCGGAATTTGCGTCTTTGAGAAGCGATAACGTCTGCACAAAGGAGTCTAGCTGATCTTGAAGTTTTTGTATACGGAGTAGAACGAAAAGACTGGATCGGAAAGACGAAGTGAAAGTAATTTTTACAAGAATTGAGTGACTATATTTTAGTTTATTTTTTACTCAAATGACAAGGAACCTCCTTCACTTGTATAGAAAGTATGAAAAGACATCAGCAAAGAGGAGAAAAAATATTCAATAACAAAGATTAACATTTAAAAAGAATAAAAAAAAGCAAAACTAAGCCTTTGTTTTGGATCAATAAAATTCTCTGTGCGAGATGGTATCTTTTTTCTGGTAAATCACGTCACCCATGTAAGACAGCAAAGCAACAAGACAAAAGGGATTACTGGTCGTGAAAGAATACGAAAAAAAAAAAAAAATAAAGAAAAAAAAAGGGAAACATTATTATGGAGTGAGAACATCAGAGGTATAATCCAGAGCGGATGACAACACTGCATTTGAATTATTGAAGATCAAAGTTGGCTGGAAAACATGTAGCTGGAATAAAGATCCACAGCGAGACGGGCGAGAAAAGAAACTGTTAGCATAGAACTAATGGTTCCATCTAGCCAGTCCAATTGAATTGATTAGACCTTGCTGCCAATCTAGTACTACGCTTAAATTCATAAAGTCTAAGTACTATAGCGAAGATTTCACCCGAAGACTGACTATGAAAGTATTTATATAAAAAGAGACATAATACTGCCAATTCTTTGGAATTTATCAAGAATTTTTAGATATACATTAAGAGAATGGGACCATATGTGGAGGTTCTTCTACATGTGTCCCTTCAGAACATGTGCGAATATGGCTCTCCACAACATCCTGTCATTTTAGCGTTTAGTAAAGTGTCATTTCGCTATATCTGTTCTGTCAACCATTTAAACAAACTCATTAGTTAGGTCATGTTCTGCTTCCCTCTGTCCATCAATCTCTTGTGAGTGCCAGTTTTTTCAAGCCCTCTCTTTTCATGATGGAGTCTATAAATTCCAAATATCTTTTGGATGCTACGGATAAGTGACCTCTTTGTTTCCTTTTTTTTTTCTTTTCTAAAACTTCGTCTTTGCTTACGTGTTCTACTCCTGGTGCTTTGGTGGAATATTCACTTGTCATGATTATTGCGTACGCAATATCGTCTTCTTTCGCAGTAATCGAGACAAATCAGATCAATAAACAATGCCGTTAACTACGTTCTCTTCCGCGCTTAGCTTTCTGCAGCGAATCTATGCAAAAACAAAAACAAAAAAAAAACAAAAAAAACAAAAAAAACGCTAGTAATGGCTGCCGCCAACGACGCAAATGAATCCGAACTTTTACTGTCGATAACTCCAAATCGGTAGATTTTATCAAATGTATCAAGTCATTTTCGAATGAAGCATGTACATTTACACCTACATGTAAGTATTCAGGACATTTTTAATGCAAACTCAGCGCAGGTCCTGACCGGTAAATTAACCGTTTTTTTTCTGTTTCCAATGGTTAAAAAAAATAAAATAAAAAAATAAAAAAAAATAAAAAAAAATGAAACGAAACCTTCATGATATCCTTTCGAATAGAAAGCACTAAGAGAATCATTTTAGCCCCTCTATAAAATATATTCCTCCCTCAAATTTTTGAGCGCGTGAGATTAACCGAATAAAGTACGGGGTGCATCAGAAATATCTCTGAGAAATACCCCCCTAACAATGGTAAGACATTAGTGGCAATGGAGTCTTCATCTAACTTGGTTTTAACAATATATGGGAGGTATTTCGGTCGCACCTTCTATTTTGAAGGCGTCAGGATTTAATAAAATGCTTGTAGAATATCGGGCAGACATTTTGCATCCATTTGTCAGTTATTGTAAATATAGTCATATCATTCAAAGACAACGCTCGAATGTCAAACATAAAATGAAGGCGAGTAAGAGAAAGCCTATTGTTATCAGGTGAACGTTAGATACAGAAGCGTTTCCGTTCAACGATACAATAGCAGCACGCAGAGTTCGGGGAATTTCCAATAACTCGTTGTATAATATTCCATCTATATGATCAAAATAATCTTTGGGTTAAGTGCATTAACAAAGAAAATTAAGTTGAAATGTTTGTTTTTTTTTTTTTTCAATATTTGGCTACAAAGTTTTATGTACATTCATAGATCATTAATTAAAATCCTGATTATTTTATTTGGTTGGTTGATCGATCGATTGATTTTATTTAGCAGCGTATCAACAAATGTGTTTTTTAAAACACAAATCAAAATATTTTAAAAACAAACTTATGGCTTCAACTACAGAAAAAAAGGCATTATTGGTAATTACACACACACACACGTGTGTGTGTGTGTGTGTGTGGTCGGCATTTTTACTATAATAATGTGCTGTACGTATTTTTATACTTACATAATGTTTTGTTTTTGTTTCTGAGTTCACTATTTGTCCGTGGCTGGGACCCTAACAGGTGCTACCACCCTGAGTTAGCGTAAACCTAAAAACAGTAGAAATTAAGAGGTAGTTCCACGATCCTTAAAATCTCTAATCTTCCGATTAGGCCTTGCTGCCGTACATTTAATTTTTTTCTTTTTGGTGAGGGGGGGGCGCTTATAGAAGAAAAATATTAAGAAAAGTTCATTTTATCGTTAAGCGAAACTTTTTTTCATTCATCTTCTCTGGCGTGCCCAATGAAAAGCTGACTTCTTTATATGAGAGGGGATAAAAAAATATATATATATAAAGTCAAAAGCAAGAAATTAATGGGTTTTGTCCCAAACTCGATTAATTAATAAGATTCCGAATAAAACTAAATAAAAAAAACAAAACAAAGAAAACAAGCATCACGCCACTGTGTGTAAACTACTTAAGGGTGTGCACCGCTGTTCTATTAATCTTTTTACAAATTCAATCTTTAATCAATGTTTCTTCAGAGCTTGACCACTATCGAGTATTAGCTCACCGGATAGCCAAGTAGACTATTAATACGGAGAGTACCCTTGTTTATGTCTGTGGGTCAGAGTTCGATCTCTGATAAGTATAGGTGAATAAATAGCTTCAGTGTCTCACCGTGATAGAAAAAAAAAGTCAAGACCATTGTAGGGAGTTCGATTCTTACCGGGTAGCCGGTGCCGGTCGTTTAGTCAGATGCAATGCGCGATTAATGCTTTAGCGATCATCTATTTTCGATTCACTTCGCTGAAGAATTCTCGCAGTAAGCTACTGTTATTTTCAGTGGTAGTCTGGTTGGACACCAAGGCAATTAGAACCAATGTCTAGTTATTTAACCCATAACTTGGGGGAAAGAGGTAGATTCACACTTCCCCAAAGGCTATTTGAGCGTAAGTGTATGTAACAAATACGACTCGAATTTGAACTGCTTTCAGATTTCTCATTCACAGCCGCTACCCATCACACACAGTCAAATCTTATATCAGCTAGTATTCACAAATGGTCACCTGTCTATTTTAAATCCAGAAAAATATAAGCGTAGGTGTGGTGGGGGGGGGGCACGTCGACGTGGTCTAATGTCGAAAAAGTGTGTCTCGCTCGAACTGTTACGACAGAGTAGTGAGTTTGATCCTCGCTGGGTACCGACAATTTTCCGTCTTTTGCCGCATCCAAGCTACGCTTAAGAAAAAAAAAAAAAAAAAAAAAAAAAAGAAACCACCATAAAAATATAAACATAGCCAGGATAAAATGTTCAAGCAACGCATTAGTGATATACATGGTCGAATGAGCGCAAAGCACGATGTATTATCAAGCGATTCAAGTACACGACAGGATGACGTCAATTTGACCATGAAATACTAAAAAAAAAAAAAAAAAAAAAAAAAAGAAACGACCTAGTTACAATAGTCAGTAACATGGTGATAAAATGTTCACATTAGAATGTATTTCCACATAATAGGACTTCTGACGTCACTAGTCTTCCAATTCATTTGCTTCCTAGTGGCACCCCATTTACTGCGACTATAGCAGTAGTCATCCCTAGCTAGACGAACCTTTCTCAACCCTCTGCAAACTTGTTTTGAATTCCGTTTTCTGTCCAAGATTAGTTGTCCCGATTAGCTCGGCTATTTAACCTATAGGTAGGGGGGCAACGACGGATTTACACAACCCGCATATAAAATGAGAATACACAATTTCATCAGATTCTTTCACTTCCATATCGAGCAAAGTTTACTGCTAAACCAAATATTGTGATTCAGCTCAATGTCGTGTTTAAACATTGCTTTTTGTTAGCGGGGGAGGAAACAGAATAGGTTCCTAAGTAAGAACAGACATAACAACCTCACAACTTCTCTGTATAAAAGCCGTTATATCAATCGCCAATTACTATTAAACTACAGTTATTGACAAAGATGAATGAATTGTGGCATCCAATAATTAGGTAATTATTAACTATACTTAATGTTAGGAATCAATCATTTCCTATTGATAAGGAGGTAAATATATTTAATTTAAATTTAAATTAATTATAATTAAATAATTTCAAATATTCATAATATCCAGAAGTTTTATTCCACGAGTTTTATTATACGTAGAGCCTTTATTTCACACTTGCTTCTCGTATCCACCTGGTGTTTATGTGTTTATTCCCACGCTAAAGTTTTGAAAGAACTTGTATTTAGTGTTGGTCTTTTGCTTAGTCGACGAAAAGCAAAAATGTTTTTGAAAATTATGTTACAATTCCCAGTTCTGTTTCTTATTGAAATGTATTTCGAAGACAAAAAATTACAAGAGTTTTTGTAAGCATTTGATAACATTAAACATAATATTAGCTTGGTGCAAAAATGACGTAATAATGTCGTTTTTTTTTTTTTTACGTATTTTGAACGTCAAAAAACGACATTATTACGTCATTATTTTTGCACCAACCTAATAGAATCAAAAAGGGAGTGTCATTAAAGTGGATATCTTACATCACTATATACAGTGTAACCCGGATATAAGAGAAACCCGAATAGAAGAGACTTCTTCTCCGGTCCCGACAACTCTCTTATATCCGGGTTACACTGTATTATCTATTGCATTTAAAAAAAAAAAAAAAAAAAAAAAAAAAAAACTGTAATTGTAAAGAAAATGTTAATTAAATATTTCACGATTTCTGATAATCTTTTTTTCTAACAAAGCTTACAGCATAAAGTGACATTTTAATACCTTTGGGAATACTAGTTTCAAAACTGAAGTCCTCAATAATAAAACTGCCCACGTCTTGAACAATTACGTTTCGGGTAAAAGGTCCTATTTTTTAACAGCAACTATCAGTTGAAATAATTTAGTGGGTTTTTTTTTCTCCGTAATATTTTTGCACGTTAATAAAATTAAGAATTCCTGAAACTGTCTTAATTTGATAAATTAATTTTCCAAGGTTTCGTTGGATAATATGCCACAGACTAACGAATTTAAACCCGCAGTTATGTAAATGCTATAATGAAATAACTCGACACTCCCATGAATGATTACACTATAGGTAGTAAGTACCTATAAAGTCAACTGTCTACATGAGACTAGGGGTAGAAGAGCGAGACGACGCAAGCATATCCGACCTTCCAATAAGTGGCACTCTCTACTAGTTTGATCTGTGTGTATAACTGTAGCGTATTTCATATTGTACTTGTTGTGTACAATAAACCTTTCTTCTAGTATCCACCTGGTGTCATGTGTTTATTCCCTTAGCATGGAATATAGCAGTAAATATATACGAGAGATGAATCAAAGCATTGCAAGGCCGTGCCAAATATTCTGACGTTTACCTGTTAGGAAATAGATACCTGTAAGAATTAAAAGTAGAACTAGTGTTTGATAAGACGATCGTTAAAAACTCGTTTCGCTATCAAAAAATAAATATTAAGGAAATGTGATATGAACTATGCGAGAAAAGTTGTTTACAATCGGACAAACTTCGTAAACTTGACAAAATAGTGTTTATTCAAGTCTAAGCTATATACTATTGCGAGAAGAAAGATTAAAATGCATTTCTATATAATGAAAAGTTAATATTTCCGTGCGAGTACATTTTTCTGCAGTAGCAGATGTAAAAGATTAAAGAAAAAAATCTGAGTTAAGATATAATTTCCATAACTTATCCTCAAACTTCAATTTTCACAAAATGTTTTGAATTTTCATAGATGTTTGACTAAACTGAAACGTTTACAAATTTCTATGAAACTATTTCATGTATGCCACGGTTAACCAAAATATTGGACGTCCTTAAATTGTTAGAAAAAAAAAAAAAAATAAATAAATAAAAAAAGTTTACTGAAAAAAAAAAATAAAATAAAATAAAATAAAATAAAAAAATAAAGCACAAATTATGCATGAAAATCTGTATCCTTATTAAAAAATATGACGTTCATTTAGAGGGACAGTTCTTTATACAGTGTAACCCGGATATAAGAGATTTTCTCTGGTCCCAAATTAGAGCCATACTTACCTAAACAAAATAGACCAAACCCTGATATAAGAGACTTCTTCTCCGGTCCCGACAACTCTCTTATATCCCGGTTACATTGCATTTTAAAGGAATTTATCAGTGAAAGTTTTCTTCAACACACACAGAAATGGCGTCCGTTGAAACAGCAAAGCAAACGAAAAACAAAGAAATCAACTTACTTCTGTGTCGTCCATAATAAAGTTTAAAAAAATCCAACAAGTGTAGCAAGGGAAACTGCAAAACAATTGAATGAATAAATAGTAGAAGTCGTTTTCAAAAACGAATAGAAAATAATGAGTTCAGCTTCATGCAACAAAATTCTTTAAAACCGAAAATTTTTCATAAATTTTGCACTAACTTTTTTTTTTCAATAGGGATAAAACGGCGACCATTTTAAAATAAATGAAAAAACAAATGCTTACTTGAATGTCTTCCACAAAAGTTAAGACACTGTAAGAGAGTAAAATTGTTTTTCTTTTACTATTCCACCCACCTCCTCTCCGACTATTATTTGATATTTCAACTGACCAATAACGGTGAAGTAAGGAAGGAAGGAATTGATCATGCGCATTGAGAGACGAATCTAATAGTCAAAATTATAACATATTTAATTAAGTAAAAATTTTCAATGTTAAAATTTTTTTTTTTTAAATGGATAAAGCTGTTTAAACTCACAGAATCGAGTGTCGACTCTTGTTTGAACCACAAGAGACGTTTCAAGAAACTTTTTTTCCATTGCTATCGTCTTAGGATCTACAAAAATATAGTCATTTACAAGTACGTCAGTTTCTATCATATTGTGAGTTCATCCTCAGTAGATGTTTTTCATTCGACTTTGCGTCAGTGTAAAATGGTTTTTATTTGATGCCTCACGCTGGAAATTTAAAAAAATAAATAAATAGCTGAAGATTATTTATAAGTAGCCAGTCAAGCTTTAAGTTATTTGATTCCTTAGATCTACTCGTTCAGACCTTTACAGCCAGGAGTCGCTAGGCCGCATACACATAATTGAATCATCCACATTACTTTCTTATTCTATTGATAGGAAGGAAGTTCTACTCAAATGGTTTTTTCCCCCTAAGAACTGTTAATTTGTGAAAGACTCTCGACAGGATATCTACCCGATTACTACAATCTTAACCTCTTCAAGTATGGAGTCAACCATTTTCTATCGCATATATCCTCATAACAGGCACTCCATGCTTTCTACACCCTTACAACACCCGCATTCTGTAACCTTTTATCTTGAGTAGCTCTTGGATATTGTATAGGTGAACATTTAGTAAAAAAAAATTCTTAATCAAGGAATGCCTTTCGCTCTTCTCAACGAAATTCTACTAGTTCAGTCCTTTGAAACTAGGACCTCTATGCTACGTACACAGGGTCTAATCATCCTCATTACTTTATTAAATTGGTAGGAAAGATGTTCCTCTCAGACAGCTTCTACCCCCAAAACTGTTACTTTGTAAAAAACGACTCTTGACAGGATGTTTCCAGATTACTACAATTTTAACCCCGTCTTGGGTATGACGATAAACATCCGCGTCCTGGGTATGACGACAAACTACATCCGACAACAAGGCCTCTGAGTTTTGAGGAGCGTAGAACCACCTTTTAATTGTTGTTGCTCCCAGGTCCACCCTGACCCAGAGTGGTAGCACCTTTTAGGGTCCCACCTATGGGCAAATAGTTAATCCCAAACTGGTGTCAAAACATTATGAAAGAGTAAAAATACGTCTTAATACCAGCAATATATTTTTATAAAAAATATTACCAGCAATTAATTTTTGAAGGAAAAAATTATTACCAGCAATAAAAATAAAATCTTGTCGGCATTAAATAACCCATTCATTTTGACATGTTGTAAAACAAAAATCAAAATTTTTAACCTCATCAAGTCTATGATCAACCCGTATCTATCCTATATGTCCTCATAACATGCACACCTTACTCCCCACTTTTACGCCTTTGCAACAACCCCATTCTGTAACACTAACTTGAGTGGCTTTCGGGCCTTCTATTAGTTGAACATCGTTTAAAGAAAAAAAAAGTCCTCTGCCAAGGAAAGAGTTTTGCTGTTCACGCCGAAATTTCAAATTACTTCGCAAAAGAATTAAATATGCCCTCAGTTGCAAACATTTTGAAATACGGTCTTCAGGCGAAGCTAAGTTTAGGAAACAACAGTACGGACGCCTTATGTTGTATAGTTGTTAGCAGGTTTGCCAGACTCTTGATGAGGTCACAAGTTCGATCCTCACTGGGTACTCCACATTCATGACCTAGTGTTAAATTGAAGTAAAAATGAATTAAAATAAAACGATTGCTACTGAGATAGTTACCATATCTGCTTCATATTACGAAACATGAATAAATAATGTTTATCATTTTTGTTGGCAAGAACAAAAATAACGTATAAATATACTTCCGACGTATGATTAGGTTTTATTCCAATCATAATCCTCGCTTTATAAAAGAATAAACATTGCCGAAGAGCGAACGTAGTTAAAATAATAGCGCTGTTATGGAAAAAAAAACAGTCTTTTTCTCACTACATCTTATTGCAGGCACGTGAGTCCATGGTTACCGAAAAGACTTTAGAAGGAACCGGAAACCCAATCTTAAAAAAGGAAACAATGGATAACCCTCTACTCCTGTTCAAATGACAGGAGAGAAGTGTGAACCGAACTATGAGAAACTTTTCTTCTATTTGCAGAAGGATATTTTTTGTTTTCTGTTATTTTTCAGAAACCATGACTTGAAATTACCAACACTGCTGAAAAGTCTTCTACTTTTATGTGCCTTCTCTCTTCAGGACGTGGGATTTTCTTTTCTTTTTTTTTTTTTTTTTTTTTTAGAAATCTTGTGTAAATAGTATGTTTGTTGCATAAGATACTCGCTTTTACATCTGTTAATTTTGCCTCTCATTGCTGTCCTGCTATTTACTTATAGCTGGGAAGCGGGAAAAGCAGAAGAGGATTCATACCTTTCCCAAGGGTATTAGCACATCAATCAGTCAGTTATGTACCACGTGTGATACACGCTTAGGCGATCATGTATCTGTCGATACATGGCTGACGAGGCATATTTTTTTTCCGGCAGTAGGTTGCTGTTTCTTTCTAAGGTAGATCAGTTGCCATCCAATGCTATAGTACCTGATCTATCCTACTATTTACCCATAGCTGGGGAGAGAAGAAGATGATTCATACCTCTGACTCTAAGGATATTAGCACGTAAGTGAAGTTAATGGATTCGACTGGAATTCGAACTCAGCTCTCCAAACTGCTAGACATTACTCCACCGTGCTTACTTCTGTGCGTGTTACTTCTAATTTCCGTATCATATCTTATTTTCGAGGAAAGGTGTTTTGCAGTAACATGTCTTGTGCGTTCCCTTTGTCATTTTTTTTTCGCCGAATTTCCTGTCTTTGTGACAAAAGAAGTTCAATTACGCTGATTCCCAAAGAATGCCAACAAATAAAATACCTTTTGTAAACAATTGTTTTCAATAGCTGTCTAGTTCATTTTATATTATGCTGAGTGTATTTGCGATCTTGCTATTTCAAATAGTGTTTTTTTGTTTTGTTTTAAACTGAGTAAAAAAAAATTATGAAAACGTGTACTTGTGTATAATACGACCTCCCCCTTTTTGCCTTTAATTTTCGTTCAAAATGCCTCGTATTATGAACAAGAAAATCCAGTAGTCTGGAATCAAAAGCTAAAACGACTTTTATATTAGCTTATAAAAAAGATCAGCTCACATGCTTCCAGATCACATATAAAGTGAATCCTTTACAATTATTTTGTTTTATACACATTTCATAAAAAATATGAAAATAAATTCTTAGAATCCAAGTTTAATCAGTTCTTATTCTGATCGTTCTAGATTTAAATCAGATAACCAATTCAAATGCACATTGCAACCAACTTAAAGACACTTGCAACTATCTTCGGTGGGCGGATGTACTTTTGTAGTGCATTAATCAGGATGAAGCTGACAAATTTAGTTGAGAGACAAAATGTCTCTAGTTCACTGAAGGCAGCTTTTGTTCTCACTAGCAGGCGCTTCACTTCAAATCTTTACTCAACGCATGCGTATTAGCATGACGCGCCAGTCTAATTGTTATTCATTCAAACGCCTTTGTTTTTAATGCAATCAGGTTTCTGTAAATGTTTTGTTGAAACGGTTCAAGGATAATCAATTCGAGAAATAAATGGACTTGTCGAATTTCACGGAAATATCTGGAAACAGTCGTGAATGCAAAGGTTCTCCGTGATATAAGGGGACCATATTTTATTCCAGGAAACATTTAAAAAGAGGAAGGAAACGGATAAGTGAAACGTTACATATAAAACGTAAATGATTTAAAGAATCAAAGTTTGGTTCCCGTTTTTTAGTCGTGACAATGCATCGTTGATTGCGGGTAAAAGAAAACCGGATCGAGTAAAAAAAAAACCAAAAAAACAAAAACAAACAAACAAAAAGATCAAATTTAGCTTCAATATCAGAAGCTACCAACTGAAGAGATTTGTTTCTTCTTTTGAAACAAGGAATCGCAACAATGGATGACAAGTTCAAGAAGACAAAGAAAAACAAAAATGGAGTGGAATAGCAGAAACGGAAAAGATACAGAATAAGAATGTAAAAATCACGATGGAAAAACTTAAGAGAAAGAAAAAATAACGAAAAAAGCATAAAAATCGAAAACATGAAAATACAAGAAAAAAGGAAAGGGCAGTAAATCGGAGGAAAAAAGGAAAGGAAATAGAAGCAGTATAGAAAAAAAGAAAGCATATTTGAAGAAAACATGTTGGAGAAAGGAAGAAAAAAGATGGAAAGATAAGAAATAAGAGAAAGAAAAAAGAAAAGGATTAAGAAAAAAAGCAATGAAAATATAAGAAAGAAAGAAAGAAAGAAAAAAAAAAGAAAAACTGAAAGAAAAAAGAAGGTAAAAAAGAAAATAAGTCAACATGAATAAATCTAAAACGCGAATAAAGAAATAAAGCGAAAAAGAAACAAAAAAAATAAAAAGAACAAAAAGCAGAATGAGAATAAAAAACAAAAAAAATGGAAAAATAAAAGTGAAAAGAATCAAACTGAATTTTATTAACATTTTATCTTTTCTGTGCAAATGCCAGGTAAATGCAAAAGGAATAAATCAATTTTATTGATACAGAAGACATAAAATAGGATTTTCTTTTGCCGCGTCTCAAAAACTGTTCTATAAAATTCAAGAGAATATGGCCACGTCTACGTTCCGATCAACTCGAAAAGTTCGCACTGAAATCTGGCAAACGACAAAAGAAATTGATGCAATATGACTCCATAAACACATTGAATGTACAAATTCTCTTTGACTCAATTTCATATAACACGAAATATTCTGGACCTGGAAGTTTCCCATAACCACTTACATTGTCAGATATGAAAAGAATTCCCTCGTGGCAAGCAGGTATAATTTATTTATTGGTGCTTGTCTCATCTGCAATTAACATGTGACAGGTACCAGCAGCAACAGACAGTTACTGACCTAGATTGCTTTTAAAGGCCATTCTTCTCCGCTATTTAAACCCCAACGTAGAAGGGAAATGTGCCTTCATGCCTTTCCAAATGGGTATATTAAGCAGTGAATGCAAAATGTTCTAAGCGGAGTTGAAACACATGCCATTGTCAGTGGAGGTAGGTCAATCGCAGTTGTTCAATAATGCCCGCCCAAGGCAGAAGAGTCACTCAAGTTAGATGGTCATTGAAAGACGTTTGTGTTATGAACGCAAGAGGAAAAAGTAGTAATTCAAACTGATTAGGATATAGAAGATAGAAGAGAGAAGAGCAAATAGTTATCTATGTGATTATTTAGATATGAAGAACTTGATGATTTTTTTTTTTAGTAAATCCGCCTTGTGATATCACAGGACAGGGAAAGAGCAAATTTTATATTCCAAAAAGGGAGGATTTCAACCTCGGCTCTTTTAAAAACATTTATAAACAAAAACATTTTTTTTTACATTCCTCTGAATTAAAACCGTGTTCACTGAAACTTCAGAATCCATTTCTAATATATGCCAGAGGATTTATTATAATACCTGAACGAAAAGAAAAAGTGCCAAGACAAACATTTGCATTTTTGGTAAAGTGGGCGGCTTAACTTCCTGATAATGATAGGAAACGGAAGCAATACAAATGCAGAACAAATGATTTACCAAAATCCAAAACACATTTATTGGAGTATGTGCATGCGTGCGTGCATGCATATATATATATGCTAACACTACAGTCGAAAGGTCTGAAGCCACCACAGAATTAGAATGGGATGAACTCGTCAGAAAATGGAATAAAGATGAAAATCACCTCTTAGTCATTGAAAAAAGAATTGACAAACTTTTGCAACGAATGCCAAAAATTTGTACTACAGTAATCAAGTCTAAAGAAAGATATTTTGACGAGAGCAATATTTAATCAAAGATTTTTTTTCTTTTGTCCTAACGAAATTTCTAATAACAATCATATCTCACTTGTTTTAATCATGTACAATAATTTTATCTTATTTAAATTAGAAAAGTACTTAATTTGGGGCCAATTTTAAAAATTAATAAGGATGGCCTCCAACTTTTGAACTGTAGTATATATATATATATATATATATATATATATATATATATATAGTATAGGATTGGTGTATACGGAATAAATTTCAATAACCAACAAATACTATTCTTAAAAGAGTGCTCAATACAGAGTAGAGCAAGTATAATTATTTATTCGAAAATTATAACATATATATGTTATAAAATCACATATTTATGTTATAATTTTCAAATAAATAATTATTTATATATATATATATATATATATATATATATATAATTGCATCTTTGTAGTGAGTAAAATGGTTTTGTCTATATGATAAAATTATAATATATATATATATATGTATATATATATATTGAAGTCAACACTCAGTGGCGACAGGCTGTTTCATGCTGTGCCATGTGACCTTGAGGATAGTCCGAATAATGTAAATAGTGTATTGTTCTCATCCTTATTGCTATATCAATTAGGGGACACGTGGCCCAATAGATAAAAGCGTTTGTTCGAAAAGTGGTGTGAGTTCAATAACTGGTTAAGACAGTTGGTGAAGCAAAACTTGAAGAGTTGAGTTAAATGGAGATAAGTGAGACACTGTGGATCTACACAGTGGATAAAAGCATTAGTTAGATCCAGTGACAGGGACCAAAGAGTGTGAGTTCAATAACCGGTTGAGACCTTGGAGAGAGGAATTAACAGGAGATAACTGACATACATTAAAACATGGCACGTAGAACTAGAACAGTCTACACCACCGAGTGAAATAAAGGGTTCAGTTCAGCATTCCAACCACCTGAAGAAGACCGGAGAGTACAACTGCCGAAACGTTGTAATAAATATGGTGACAAAGATGAGGACTATAGTCGAATAATGTAAATAGTGTGCATAATATCTCATCTCAGAAATATAGACAGAAACTATAATTAATATAGTATAAAAAGGGTTTAGAGAGAGGAATTCAATACAGTAATTAGAATTAGTTTTTACTTTTTGTTTTTTCTGTTAACATTTGAAGCGCTAGAGGGAATGATTTTGTGTAACTAATTGAAGTAAAACTATATTATGAAAATATGGTAGCTAATTAAGGAAAACCTATATTAGGGAAATTTGAATTTGTTTTTATGTCGATATTTTATGGGACTATTACATATATACATACATACATATGGAAATGGTTATAGTTGTTCCAACGAGAGAAAAAAGTATATTTTTTTAAAAAAGAAATGCGAATTCATTTTAGTGTATATATTATATATTTTTTATATTATTATTAAAATTATATATATATCCTGGAGCCCATTGCTGTTGAAAAAAAATTTCAGTGTTTATTTATATCTAATAAATTCTATTGAGATGTATTTTAATGATAAATTTCGATGTTCCTTCGGTCAAAGAAAATGGCAGGCATAACTTGATTCAAATGCATCACGTGCTTATCGCAGACACAACTGAAACCATACCGCGATTGCGTCTAACTCCAGACACCTCGATTTAAAAGAATTGGATGGGAATAGGGTATGGGTAAAAGTACTCAATATCCGGGATATAGCGTATGATAATATTAGTGTGGGCACAAGTCAACACCGAATGAAAACAGTCTTTTTACTTCTTAATCGCACTGCCTGAATTTTGCGCTTAAACATAAAGTAGACTCCCACCACTCGGTGTTAACTTCAATGTGTACTCCTTATTTATATATTGAGTTAGAACAAAAGTTCCCAGCATTTTAAAAGAGGTGAACACGTCATTTCGTTTCACTCATGACCGAAATTTATTTTTGATATGTCCCGGAAAGGGATATATTTGTTCGAAGTAGCAAAGTGATTTTGGACTACTTTAACCGAGTAGGACAATCAAGCAGATAACCGTAATGCACTAGTCCTCGTCGTAGTGATAGGCAATAGGCGTCCTGTATAGGCGTCGACAATGTACCACCACATCAGTCTGCATTTATGGCTGACACCAGCCAAACATATTAATGTGCATATGCATTCCATCAATTTTATACTAGCTTAAAAACCGCATTCTGCGCGGACTTTTAATCTAACACTTGCGGAGGGCTAATTGGAAGGTTCGAACCCAAACTAAAATAACCTCCGGTCCAACTTAGAAAACAGCAATGGCAATTTTGAAGAAATAACTTGAATTCCTCAATTGACTACATGGAACTTGAAAACACCTTTGCTCTGATACGGGCTGTAAGTTAAATTCCAGCCGAAACTGCGATTTGAGCCTAAAATTGAGTTCTTCAAATCACAAACTCTGTGGAACTTCAAAACCTCACATTACGAAACTTCTCACTTTCACTGTGAGTCCTTGACATTTTGAAGAAAGAAAATTGATTTCCTCAAATCACAATTCTGATTTGGGCTATAAGTCCAATTCCGGTCAAAAGTTCGATTTTGTCCCGAAACTCCCAATTCAGGCCTAAAATTGAGTTCTTCAAATCACAAACTTTGCGGAACTTCAAAACCTCATGACATGAAACCTATTTTTTTTTTTTACCATGGCATTTTAAAGAAAGAAACATTTTGGGAATAATTTAAAACTGAATTAAAAACATTTTTTTTTTAATGCACAAAATTTTTGTTACTTTATACTCAATGTATATAAAAATCTTGTACAATCAATAATTTTTTCAGGTATTTTAAAATTTGAAATTTTAACTGTTTCCTGCCCATCGGGACATAAAACTCAAAACTGGATGTTCAAGCACCAGATGTTCAATTCTAAAAATGTATAATATATCTATGTAGAGTAAGAGTAGACTAGACACAGACGGAAAGATATAATTTGCCGTTAATTATATATATATATTGAAAAGTGGTATTTCAGTGCGCCTTTTCAATGGATCCGTGTACGATTATGAGTTTGAAATGTTTTTATCCTAAGAGTGAAAATAGAGGAAAATTAGATACGTGAAAATATGACGATAACCGCATGGAAGGTCGGAAGTAATAAGATTCACCCTATGAGTCAATTTAAATACGGACAATTCCTTCATGAATCCTCATCTAATTTAAAACGCTTAATTAGACACCACGAATAATTAGCTACAAGATATCGCAGACATTCTTTGGCATTTTTATTCAACACCCACTCAACTAGATTTATGACGCATATACAATCATGACCTTTATACGCGAATGCTGCTTGACAGACACGCGTGAGTTCTGCTTAATCAGAGAAAAACAAACAAGAAAAAAGTGATTGCACACACAAACGAATATACATTATCATCCGAATCTCGCATAGAAAAACTAAAATTATGATATGCATACACACATAAATTATACACACGAACGCTGTTTGACAAGACTAATGCACATGAAGCCTGCTTAAACAAAGAAAAACAAACATAAAAATTAAAAATACAAGAATTATTTTTTCTTCTCCACATTTAATTATCTGATATCATGAAAACATCTTAAATTTATAAGCGTTTTCTATTGGTTCCTTATCCTATCATTCTGTCAGATTCCATATTTTATATATATATATATATATATATATATGAATTCAAAGTTGTCCTTCTCCTAGACCAGTTGTTATCCAAGGCCATAGAACCCAGTCTGTCCTGTTATTTACCCATAACTGGGGGGGGCGAAGAAGAGGATTCATACCTTTCCGAAGGATGTTAGCGTGTAAGTGAATGTAACGTTTTCAACTGGAATTCGAACACGGCTCTCCGATTCATCAATCCGAGCTGCTACCCATTACTCAAACGTGCAGATGGTCGTTTGGGGACCTTATGGTACATGGTGCACCTGGTCTCTGTATTCGGGTCTTCAAAAAGTGTGGTTGGTTCTGCACAAAACCTTCACCACTATAATCAAATCCTATGTGCAGGCTGTCTGGATATTGGTTCCTCGGAACTGAGTGGCTTGACCCTTATATGTCGTAAAAGGGTCCCCGGTAGGTGCAGCTAACTGATCGATCCCTCCACACACACACACACATATATATATATATATATATATATATATATATATATATATATATATATATATATATATATATATATATATATATATATATATATATATATATATATAGTTTGATTCGAAGGTCCTACGGAGCCGAGTTGATCAAGGGGTAAGGAATGTCAGATCTCATGATGGTTTCCTCTAGTGGGCGCATGTTCGAATCCTGCGGAAGGGCGCATATTTTTGTAACAAGATTTCTCGAATATACCTGCCGGTATATGGATATAAATATACTGTTTAATTAATAAATAAACGCAGAGCATCTACTCAGGTATGTGTATCCCCTTAAAATAACATTTAAACAAACAAATATATATAAATATATATATATATATGTGTGTGTGTGTGCACGGTGTCCATAAATTTCGTGTGCACATCAAATTTATAATTTTTTAAAGTGCACACGAATTTTATGGACACCCTGTGTGTATATATATATATATATATATATATATATATATATATACACACACACACATATATATCATCGAAATATTTTAGATTTATAAAAATTTCCTGTTGGTTCCTTATCTTATTCTGTCAGATTCCGTATCTGATCTCAATATATATATAAAGAAGAAGAAGATAATTCGCTAGTAAAATATAAGAATTATCAACCCCCAAAACGCAAAAATACAGCCTTTGAGAAATTCTCTAATTATATCTCTAACTTCCGATTTGACAAACTGGAAATTCCACAATGTCCAATTCCACCAGACAACAATATAACCAACTAAATGGTGTCAAATTGGACATAAATATTGTTACAAAAGAAACGGACAAAGGAGGCGGAGTCGTTTTTACGGATGCAGAATAGTTTACAAGTCTCATATAAAATATTCTACAGGACGATATCTACTATAAAGAAGTCAGATAAAATAAACCTCACAAAGTGATGAAAATAAAAAACAAAAACTCATCGATTTAATACACTCATAGCGAGACTGTCTTACTTCTAAAGAACATGCCTACTTTACAAACTTTAGATATAAAAGCAATTTTTATGGACTACCTAAAATACACAAAAGTAAGCTCGTTACCGAAACATGCAATACTCCAAAAACTGATTGCGTGAATATACCCCCACCAACCGACCTCAATCTAAAGCCAATAATAGGACGGCCCAATTTGCGAGACAGACCGTCTAAACAATTTCATAGACATCCTATTGAAACCTTTTATCAAACACATTCGGAGCTTCAATCGAGATGATCTATATTTTCTGAATCATCTTCCCAACGAGATAAACCATAACACTTACATGGTCTCAATAGATGTTGTGAACTTATATAGCAACATCCCACATGAGTACGGAATAGAGGCCATTAAATTCTCTAAAAACCAGCCAGCCATTCCGGCAAATGATCACAGTTCAACAAATTAGAGACCCCCACGCCGGAAAAATAACTCTTAGCCAACATATAGAGGAATGCAGAGCACAAACTCTACCCGATTTTAGTGTCTTTCCTTTTTACACCAGAACTATTGGATTAATAAGGAAATGTTTTTCATCAACGTCCAAACCAATACTTCATTCATTGCATAAATACATTCTACCAAATTCTCTTTATCATAAACGACATATATAGCTAGTTATGCTCCTTGATATTTTTTCATTTGTTTAAAACAAGGATCAACACATGGGGATAGAAACAGTTAAAAACTTTTTCAAAAGCTAAGCGAAACTGGTTAGAGTAAAAAGTAAAAGAACAAATTATTTTCTAAGTAAAAACACTGAAAATCCAATTGTAAGTAAAAAAAAAGTTTTAATTTTCATTCTTCTCTCTAAAAATACATATATAAATATTAGTATTGAGCCTAGCATGAAACAGCCTGTCGCCTCTGAGTCTTGACTTCAATGTTCACGTTTATATTTACATATGCTCTATCTCTGATATTGATCACTTTATCCCATAAATATAGCATACCTTAAAACTATATATACACAATATATATATATATATATATATATATATATATATATATATATATATATATATATATATATATATATAAACAGACAGACTGTTTTCGCTGTCACAACTCATTGTGGATAGAAGTTCGGTTGTCTCTAGCTAGGAACAATAACCGGCTGAAGATTCTGTCCTTAAGCCGTTGGTGCACGGCGGGGACGAAGGTGAATTTAAGCGAATTTATTTTTAGATAAACACAGAGTGACTGAGAGAACTCGAAACTATATTACATTTATGATGTAACTGTTTCACAATAAAATTACTGTAAACCTAACAACTTCGGTAAAATCAAATTCTTTTTATATACAAATTTATCTTGTAATTTATTATAAAGTAGCGATCTAAGCCTCTTAAACTGATCATATAATTCTGTAATTGAAAATGTGGAATACTTTCTGATGCAAGCATTTTAAATGATGTGCTGTGTATTTTTTTAAATCATTTCAGTCCTAGCAAGGCGATAATGCTACTAAGATGCAAGGGATTGCTGTGAGTGAAAGAGCGTAACAAGAAGGAACCAGAAGCCCAATTATAATAAAGAAGAAAAGGATCAAACTCTGCTTCTGTTTAAAATACGGATAAGGTGTATGAACCTGTTGAAACGGAATCATGAAGTGAGCGACAATCAATTTTGTCTATCATGTTTGCTCTAAAAATGAAGATAAATCAACCACCTGCACTGGAACCTTATTGAAAGAGTAAGATTTATCGGAAGATACCAGATGTAGATTAATATTAAATAAGATGTAACAACATAGAGGAACAAGAACAAGCGATATATATGTGTACACGCACAATCTCACACATTCAGATATATATATATATATCTATATATATATATATATATATATATATATATATATATATATATATATATATATATATATCACACAAATGTAAAAGAACGAAGAATAAAATTGCAACGTTCAAAACATTAATTTAAACCAGGGGTCAATACAAGTAGAGCAATAAATATTTATTATACACTGTTATATTAGAACTCTGAAGAGACGTTTTATTTATTTAAACGTGTATATGTGAACATTCAAGGCGACAGGCTGTTTCATGCTAGACGCAATTGTCAGGCTATTGCGTCTTGCATTAAACAGCCATGTTGACTTCTATGTTCACTTTTACATACGCTCTATCTCTGATATTGAGCACTTTAACCCATAAATATAGCACAGCTTAAGAGTATATTTCTTTATATATATATATATATATATATATATATATATATATATATATATATATATATATGTGTGTGTGTGTGTGTGTGTGTAAAGCTTAATGCATTTAATACGAGTTCGATTTGAAAATGGGAAATTAAGTCAATATATGTACAGTTGTTGACATAAAATCGTTGCAACAAATGAATGTGGTTTTATCAACTACGTTTATCCAGCATGTCCTATGTATTTTCACACTTGGCGCACTACAACGATTGGGGAGGGGTAGTAAGCTTGACTCTTTAGATCAATTACAAATGAATAGTGAGCTTGATCCTCAATGGGTGCACACTACTTTCGGCTTTGTGTCACATCTAAACTATGTTTAGTAAATGACTATATTTTCTAACTTCGATTTGGTGTAATAGTTAACCAGCCTACCTCGTTAGATCAGTTACGACTGGGAATCCCATACTTTAGGCCTTGTGCCACAACTAAGCTACACTTACTAAATCGCTATATTTTATAACTTGGGGCACTACGAAATGGTGCAATGGTCAGTAAGCTGGTTTCTCAGTAGCAACTTTACTACACATACGGCGTTTCATACTTTCGGCACTGTCACAGTTAAGCTTTGTATTTTCCGGCTTAGCGTTTGTCCCTTCATGGGGATAATTATTTCGTATACGCAGCTATAAAAATTACTGTAAAATAGTACTCTATTGCTATTCATTTCCAATCAAATCTTTATGAAAAAAATGATCGTTTAGTTGATGGCTTTTGTAATTGTAGCTGCTAGTTATTCAAATAAGAGACCTTTCTATAGTGAAGCTACAAACGACATTAGCATTTAGATCATTCGAGAGTGAGACCAACTAGCGTTCCGAAAGTCCTCAGGATTTGTTGGAGGCTTTCATCGGAGACGTGATGACCAGCATGAACAAGATCTACAAAATGCGCGGATGAAATCGTATCCGGCGACGCATTCAACCTTCAATGCTGAAAGCAGTTTTATTGAATCAAATCCTTCTGATTCCCCGCATATGACATGTGTACATTTTTTAAATATAATATTTCTATTGAATTTCTTCATTTTCTTTATAGCAATTTGCTTACTATTACCCGGCGTTCTCCGCATCAATAACATTTAACAAATATCCTAAATCCTATTATGACCTGAGGCGTACGAAATAAATGGCTACCAAAATGTAAAAGATGTTTAAATGATGACAATTTCACTAATGCAATTCCATGGCATATGCAAGTAATTCTGTAAAAAGGAACGTCTGCGTAGTGGGGAAGAATAAACGAAAGGGATATAAAAGTCCGGTTCACACAACACACCCATAATGTTATAAACAGTGATACTTACCTCTAACACAAGATGGTTGATTTATCAGTTTGCTAAGATGTTTCCTCATCAATTATTCGACATTGTAATTATTCTGATTCACAAAAATTGGAAAATAGAATCATTACAGTGAAACTGTTCTGGTCAATGAAGTATTTCCACCCAATTCAATCCAATTGTCTTTTTCAGTGAATCCGGAAGCACAAAATTCCTTGAAGTTTTCATATCAAGAATTTCTGAACTAGATGAAAATGAAACTCATTCTCTGCTTTCAATTGAACAGCGGAATACAAATTAACAAGCCGTTATGCATTCCACATGACTTGCGTTCGGGCACTTCGACGCGGTGTAATTGTTAGCAAGCTTTTCTAACTAAATCAATTACAACTGCGCCTTGTTGGTTCACGTTTTCCACAGACATGAGCTGAAGTGATTATATTGAATCAATTGCTGAAGTCTACTGCTAGGAAACTTTGTTCGCTGTGTTGTGCCAGGCGCTTATTCTCGTTAAAATCCATATTACACGTTTATAAATCTGCCATTCGGCCGTGTATTGAATTCTGCTGCCATATCTGGTCCGGTGCTTCTACTATATATCACGGGATTCTTGACAAGATTCAAAGAATCAAATCCTGACCTGACATCTCGAGTTCAGTCACGTTCTCACCGATGTGACGTAGCTTTCCTCTTTTTTTTTTTTTTTTTACAAATATTTTTAATGCAATTGTTCCGATGAGCTACTGTCTTTACTACCTCGACTTCATGAAGTGCTAATAGTTTGCGAAATCGCTCTCAACGTTTTACAGTTGAAACAGCCAGATTCGACCGTTAGTTCAAATATAATAGTTTCGTTTCTCCCATTTCTTTCCCATGGAACTCCCTTACGCTTTATTGCTTCCCTGACCCTGACAATAGTCATAGATTAAAATGCAACGTCAATCGCTATCTCCTGTCTTGCTGAATTCTGTTCCTTTTCTCTAGAAGAATAAAAAGAGGGTTTTTAAATATATATATATATATATATATATATATATATATATATATATATATATATATATATAAGTAAAGTTATGTTTAAAAATACAAAATCATACTTAAAAGTAATCTTCCAAAGACAGGTTATATCTTCCAAAGTAATCTTCCAAAGA
This sequence comes from Acanthosepion lycidas, assembly GCA_963932145.1. NCBI lineage: Eukaryota > Metazoa > Mollusca > Cephalopoda > Sepiida > Sepiidae > Acanthosepion > Acanthosepion lycidas. Next base: position 130,673,130 of record OZ010572.1, read on the forward strand.
CGAATCAATAGGTTATATTAAAAAAATAAAAATATTTAGAAATAAAAGATAACATAAAATAAAATATACATTTAGAAATAAAAATGAAATAAATATTTTTTAAACTTTAAAATTCAATCAAAAACAAGTTATACTTAAAAATACAAAGTTATACTTAAAAATACAAAGTTATACTTAAAAATAACGCTAAAATATATAGATAAAGAGGTGGAAGTGATAAAAGGAAAGAACAGGGGGCAATTATAAGATATAAGTAATCTGATGTAAAAATGGAAATATGAAATGAATTGATATTGCAACTATAATAATTGTAATATTTGTACAAAAAAAAAACAACTTTTCTTTATCGATGCGTTCGTCACCTGAGAGACTTTACCAAGATAAATGTTGATAAAGTCCCTAAAGGGCCGAAAGATGTCGGTAAAGAAAAGTTTTCTTTTGTCTTTATTCATACTGCTTTCTGAATTCTCTCTCTCTCTCTCACACACACACACGACCTATTTTATCTGTTCAGAATAGATGAAGAAATACAAATATGACTGCGCTTGTGTCTACAACAGGGATTATCTTGCTGCTCTGGCAGACGAATATATATATATATATATATATATATATATATATATATATATATGAACTGCTGACTGAAGATCATCTTGGCATGGTCGGCTTCTGTCAATGTACTGATGGCGAGTTAGTCGGATCCGTGCACAGAAGTGTCTCAGGCAACAGTGATAGATCTGATGGCATTGTCCTTTCTGGCCTGACAGCATTGCACAACGCAATATTGTTATTAAAATTATAATTAAAATTATAATTAAAGTATATTTGAAAGGATTACAAAGAAAAATATTTTAAAAAAATAGCAAAGCGCGTGAATATAATGACAATAGGCAGAATAAAATATGGAACGGATATTCTATCTTGTCAATCTAATTTTATAAGTGATTCATCCATTGAGTTTTTCTGAGACTATATTTCTCCATTTGTCAAAGACTTCACAGCATCCAGAAAAGCCTTCCAAAACTAATTTTTACTCGTAAATTGGTATTTATCAATCAAAACAATCTACTTCAAAATACACCACGAATTTTTAATTGGATTAGGATTTTGCAAACAGGCCGGCCACTTCATTCAGATTTCATTAGTTTTCATCATCAGATGTGATAGAACATTGTAGCAGTACTTTCTGAATACTTAGTGGTAGAATATCCGCCTGATACCAATTCTGTCGGGTTTCGATCCTAGCTAGAGGCAACCGGATGTCTAGCCGCACTGATGAGCTGTGATACAGCGAAACAGTCTGTCTGTGGATGACATTATATATATATATATATATATATATATATATATATATATATATATATATATATATATGAAGTCCTTGGTAAGACGATAAACTACATCCGGTGATATGTCCCGGAAAGGGATATATTTGATCGAAGTAGCTAAGTGGTTTTGGCTACTATAACCAAGTAGTACATGGTAGCAGTAATCGACTGGTACTCGTCGTAGTTGCAGGTAATATGCTTAGGCAATTGGTGTAGACCAATAGGATAGCCAATGGCGTAGTCCAATGGGCGTCGCCATAGACTTAAACCCTGTCGTATCTACACGCCCGTCTGTATTTATGACGGACACCAGCCAATTATATTCCAGTGAGGGGGAATACAGGTGTATGTATATTCCATTATATCAACCGGCCTGGAAAGGCAGTTCACCTAGGGGAAGTTAGACCCTTATTTCAAACCTCCACTGACTTTCGGCTATATCCACCCATAGAAAAGGCTTCAGGAGTAAGCCTCGAGGATAAATCCGGAGACGGAGTCCCTAAAGCAGCTCACCGTTTTACCCAACCCGTTTTGGCAGCTCCTGCGACGGTACCGGTCCCAAATTGTAGCGACCATGTTGTTCCTTTGGCCTCACCGGTGATGTAGTGGAGTGGGACGTGCTACAGGGGCAGCAGCCTGTCCTCCCTATCATCGCTTGCATCCGGCCACACCACACTATACCAAAACACCGTGCACTACACCCGGAGAGGACACTCCAGCTTCACCTTTGGTGTTGACACAATGCGGAGAACGGCAGTTACCGCTTATAAGCTACAACTCAATTGGCGTAGAGCGCAGCACCATTGGTCCCTCTCGTCGGTGGGAGAGCTTTTCGGGGCTTATTGAACAGCCCGTCTCAAGCTAGGGAGCCCCCAGCCAGTAAAGTATTGTCCCGCCACGGTCTGCCTTCTTCATTGGGTACATGGAGATTAGGAGACATTCGAAAAGCAGACTGCAACCTTCGCACCAGACAGCAAAAAGAATTTTCAAAAGAATTCAACTCTAAAACTGGGCTGTTGGAACGTCCGGACTATGCTGACAGTCCTCTCTGGTAGACCCCCAGGACATCAGCGACTCTAAGAAAGCTGCCGTCATCAACAGTGAGCTCAAAAGGCTTTATGTGGACATCGCTGAAGGAGGACTACACATACTTCTGACAGGGGAAGAGCTCCGACGAACCACGCCAACACGGACTGGGCTTCGCAGAGATGTGCGGGGGACTGTGAGTTCAATGGCAGCACCTCTGAGCTTTTCTTCATCTGCAGTGGGGTCAAACGGGGCCGAGTCCTCGTTCCCACTCTATTCGGGATTTTCTTCGCGCTGCTTCTGAAGCATGCATTCGGCTCATCAAGATAAGGGATTTACCTGCGTACGAGATCAGATAGGGGGTTGTTCAATATCACCCGCCTCAGAGCAAGGACCAAAATACGTGAAGCCCTTGTCAGAGACATGCCTTTTGCCGACGATGCGGCGGTAGTAACTCACAACCAGTGTGAACTTCATTCACTGACGAACCGTTTTTCCCAGGCCTGCAGAGACTTCAGGCTGACCATCAGCCATAAAAAGACAAACGTCCTGACACAAGGTACCGAAACACCATCAGTCATCACCATTGATGACTATGAGCTCGATCAGTTCGCTTACCTTGTCTCTACCATCAATGACAACCTCTCCTTGGACGCAGATATTGACAAGAGAATCGGGAAGACAGCCACAACACTTACGCGCCACACAAAACGTGTATGGACCAATTCCAAGCTGTCGGTAAAGACCAAGATGGCAGTGTACAACGCCTGCGTTATATGGCAGCGAGGCTTGGAAGAAGGCGTCTGAACACCTTCCACATGAGATGCATCTGCCGCATCCCAGGAATATCGTGACAAGACAAGGTGCCAAACACTGAGATCCTGTCTCAAGCAGGTTTGCTCAGCATGTTCCTACTGCTCAGACAGCGCAGACTCCATTGGTTGGGCTACGTCCATCGCATACCAGACGGCTGCATCCCCAACGACCTTCTGTATTGAGAGCTGGCTACGGGTAAGAGACCCGCCGGGCGGCCACAGCTGCGGTACCGCGATGTTGTGAGATGCGACATGAAACCTGTGGACATCAACACAGAGTCCTGGGAGAGCCTGGCAGTTATACGATCCAAATAGAGAGGAACGCTGATCAAACAAGTCAAGGGAGGTGAATCTGACACAAGTCGCTACAGAAAGGCGGGCCCGCAGAAAGCAAAGAAACAGCGTCAACAGGTCAGAGAGAGAACACACATGCAACTCATGCGATTGTTACTCCCGCATCGTCATCTAGTCACAGTCGTCGATGCTCCAGCTAAGCAGACAACTAAGATACCCATGGTCAACCCTAACCGACGGATGCCTACAATATATATATATATATATATATATATATATATGAAGAAATATAGTCTTAAGATGTGCTATATTTATGGGATAAAGTGCTCAATATCAGAGATAGAACGTATGTAAATATAAAAGTGAACATAGACGTCAACACTTAGAGGCGACAGTCTGTTTCATGCTATATGCAATCGTTAGGCCACGTGTGCTGTTATTTTTCTCGGCTATTTATATATATATGGGTCAGTGTTGCATTGTGGGTAGTCTATTTTGGCGGTTATTTTACCGGAAGTCGTTTATTTATTTATTAAGCTTAAATTATTTTGCTTGTTTTTATTTATTTTTGTTTTTTGTTTCTTATCTTATATATATTTATTTATTTGTTTTTAATCGGTGTTTTTTTGGGTTTTTCAACGTAGTAAAAATTTGTTTATATCACTTATTTAATAGTTTTGTTTTGACTTGAAAATTTAATTAAAGCTATTTGTTCGGTTTTGGGGTTGATTGTTGTAGTTTATTCTAACTATTATTTTAGCGGGAACAGTTTTAATTTTATTTATTTGGATTGATTATCTTTATTTGTTTTTTTCTAATGGTAACTTTATCGGGATTGGTTTGTTTATTTATTTATTTGGATGAATTTAGGTCAATTTATTTTACTTGTTATTATTTATTTGTATATTTTCTCATTTCGGTTTTCGATTTTTAAGTAACGTAGTATATATATCGTTATTTAACAGTTATAGCTATTTTTTCGTCCGATATCTTGGTTTGGTTTCGTTGTTTATTATTATTATTATTATTATTATTATTATTATTATTATTATTCTATTTTGTCTAATCTAACAGGTATGATTTGGTAATTTGTTTAGGTTAATTAATTTTGCTTATTTTATTGTTATTTTGTTTATTTATTTTTATTTTATTTTTTCCGTTTTCAATTTTTATGTAACGTAGTAAAAATTTGTTTTCATGTCTGCATTTTGAGATGAGCTCGGATCTTTTAGTTAATAATTTATTTTGGTCTGGGAAAGTAATGATAGCTATTTTTTCCTCCAAGCAAAGTTTGCATTTTTTGATTGGAAACAAAAAAATAAAAATAAATAAAAACAAGCAAAATAATGTAACCTAAATAAACAAATAAATGACTTCCAGTAAAATAACCGCCAAAATAGACTACCCACAATGCAACACTAACTCGTATATATATAAATAGCTGAGAAAAATAACAGCACACGTGGCCTGACGATTGCATATAGCAAGAAACAGACTGTCGCCACTAAGTGTTGACTTCTATGTTCACTTTTAAATATATATATATATATATATATATATATATATATATATATATAGTACAAGTAATAGATCTATTGGCATATAATCCATGTGCATCATAGCAATAACAAATCTTAAAGCTGATCCACAGAGAGCTTAAACTATTTATTATAACAGAGCATATATATATATATATATATATGTATATATATATTTACAGCAAAAACAAAATTACCTCAACGTAAGTATAGTCTATTTCAAGCTGGTCTGAAGCCAACCGTCTCAGCTCTTAGGGTTAAGGTTAATATTAAGGGTTAGAATTATTGTTAAGAGTGTAAACTGCGGAAAATTTCAGTAAGATATCTTTAATCATTTCTAAGATACAATAGTTCAGAGCTTAATCTAACAAATGGAAAATTTGTTTTACATAACAAATTTGCTTGGACAATTTTGCTGTTAAACCCAGTATATATATATATATATATATATACACACACACACAAGTGTAAGGTAGATTAATGCCTATGTCCAAACATATTTTTAAAAAGTGCTCAATACAGAGTAGAGCTTAGTTTATTAAGACCAATGAATACAAGTTCATTTTCACTCATGTTTTCATGTGTGTCGTCATGAACTGCAACGTAATATTTTGCTTCCTGTGTTTCATATATATGAATTTATCACTGCATAGCAGTCTTCCATGTAAATAAAACAAACTATCATTGTTGCAATGTCCGCATAACCATTCTAAAACAAAAAATTACCATCTTCTTTGTTATTTCCTTATTTAATTTATTGTAATATACTTGTAATCTCTGATGATGGCTTATGTAAGCCACAAGCTTAGATAGGATTAACAATTAAAACATATAAAAAGTGATTTTCTTTCACGCTTCACTGATAATGCTAAAAACCTTATTTGACAATATGAAAGGAATTTACTTAAAATAAATAGAAAAAAACTTGTCTATATTATTTTATGAAACAGGCATTTATTTATATATATATATATATATATTAGGTTGGTGCAAAATAATGTCGTTTTCTAACATATGTTACTATGTGAGAAAGCGACATTATTTTTGCACCAACCTTATATATCATATTATAATTATTTATTTAAAAATATGATTCCAACGCTTGTACCGAGTACTATTTTTTTAAAATAATAACAAAAATACTAAAGAACTTTGGATTATTTACCTAACGAGTTCTTTCCTATTTTCTATATATTTTTACACACACACATATAGCTTATCAAGTCTTCAATGTTTAAAATTTGTTACAAATAAAAATAAGAGCCTTAGGTTAAGTTTTAAATTTTGCCAATATTTCTACTTTCCTAAACGCTAAGATGCTTTCCATATCTAAATTGTGCATTGTGACAGTAAGCACTTTTTCTCAATAGAACTGCACAATTGTCTGAGTTCATGTCCAAGAATAACTCCTCATTCATTCAAAATAATATAAAAAAAAAACAGTTGAAGTGCACATTATGTTGCTTAGTAACAAAAGTATTTGCCTATTTCATGCCTGCTCCAGTGCACAATCCCTGTTATAAAGCTAATGTTTTCCCACTGATTGTTCAGACATTCAGGCTCTCTCTAATTAGAAAACTGTAAAACCATCCAGTTATATATTGACATTATTTGACTTGGTACCAGATTAAGATGCATGTGTCTTACGTTAAATAGCATGGAATTAGGGATTGGCAAATTGATTTCAAATTCTATCAGGGTCAGTTGGGGATCATTTCTCCCTAATGTACTTTAGAAAGGCATCAGTCTATTTTCTCTGCCTCCTACTATGGGTTAAATAGGACTGCCGTCTGAGCTCTGTTGGTTTGTTTTTATCCAGCCAAAAAGAAAAACAATGCTGAATTTAATGTCATGGAGAAGGCAAATGGGTAAGAGCTATAGCAATAGATATTTTAAAGATATTAAAGGAAATGAAGTTGTGGACAGCCATAACACTGTACATCTTGAAGGGAAATAACACTTGGGGAGAAGCTAAATAAGAGAAGATTAGTAAATACCTATGGCACAAAAAATGATTTCACTGCTTTGTTTTGTGGTCCACAACACTTTATTAAGAAACAAATCAACAAATTTGGTCCATGAAATTAATTACTTAGGATAGGCAGTCAGCTGAAGTTGGAAAAATAAATTTAGAAAATCATCATCCAAAAAAGTTTGAAAAAAAAAAAAAAAAAAAAAAAGGTTATTTTTGGTAATGGATATAATTGAAGAAACAGAGTCTCTCCGTAGTACGGCCTCTAATTACACAAGGCTTTTTCCTGACATTAAAACTCAGATTAAAAACATAAGAAAAACATATCAACTTTTACTTGCTATTTTATATATGAAAATATTATAATGGCCGGTAATCTTTATATGATTGAAACACATGTCCACTCTTCAGAGCTGTTATCGTTCACTATTAATGATGGCTTGTAGTAAAATTACATCGCATTTGGAAAAGATGTCATAAAAAAGCTCATTAGATGAGATCCAGATCCTTCTCATTTCTCCCTGACTGATCATTTCTTCAACAGTGTAGCCATACTCAAGAAATAAAATTACTTTAACATTTCATAACAATCAGGATATAAAAATTAATAATAAAATGAAAAAATAAGATCTTGAAAAAATATAAATTAATAACAAATAGCATAAAATTTCAAATTATTGAGTTACCCCTATTGTGGAATCTTCCATATTTGCCAGTTACCCCCCCCCCACTATCACCATCATACATACAAATCATGCGACAAGCATTCATTGGTTAATCTCCTCAAAACTAGCTTGCTGATTGGTCAGTTCCAACCAATCAGATATCCTGCACGCAAGGATTGAAATTTGCCACTCACTAAGGTTTGAGTCAGTCATGTGATACACCACCTGATATAAACAAAACACGTTTAAGCTCTCTTCATTTTCTCTTGTGTCTTATTCGTTGCTGCCAAAATGTAACCTTCAAGGACTTCCATCTTGACCATGCAGTCAGACGTTAAAGAACATTACTAATTCATGCAAGTACAAACTCTCAACTCTTCTGAACTCTTACCAACTTTACCAATTCATATTTCCTAACATGCCACAGGAACTTTATTCTTCTAAACTACAGTTCAATAATTAATCCAAGTTATGACCTCCGGTACAAATATTTCCAAATCTAAGCGACATAACTTATTCAAACCTTTAGCTTATATGCATGTACACCAAAACACTAATAAATTCAATTCTTATTTTTTGAACCATTACGTTCTGTCTTGTATTTTATACTATGTGCTATTTTAGGTCAAATATAAATTGCATTGTGACCGCTAAATGTTTGGTAACCTCCAGCGTCTTTGCTTTTCCTTTTCCACGTCATTCCAGTCAAAGATAAATAATTGTGGTGATGCGCACTACACTACCATTGCATTTTATTATGATAATTATTATAAATTAATATAATTATATCATCTCAGTTATTTAATTAAAACTGTAATATCTTTAATGATATAATAATTAGTAAATTTATTTATTATATTATTTCAGTTATTAAATTAAATTATCGGATCTCAGTTATTAAATTTTTAATTTAATAACCGAGATAATTAATAAGATACCATTACAGAGGTAACTCAAGAATTTATGAAATGTTATTAATTTAAGAAATTTTTATAGTATCTTAAATTTTATATTTTCAGAAATCATCTTCAAATGTAAGGTTATGTACCTAAAAAATTTCAATAAAATATTAGATAATTGCATAAAATATTTTGTTCATTTTTAAAAATTATCTAATAAATCTATACCAATTCTGGGCTACCATATTTAATATATCAACACCTTTGGCCATCGATATGTCAAGGAGATGTGGGAATAAAAAGACAGACACTGTGATTATGAAATGCTTGTATACAACATTTTATACATAAGTAATATTTGTTTCACAACAGATTAATTTAACTTTAAATTTGCTAATTTTCAGCCAATAAGATTTCAGAAATATATATTTTTGCACGATTTTCAAAACTGAGAATTAACTTTTGTATACAAATATGTCAGAATAGTCTTTGTTTTTCCTGAGAAAAAAAAAAAATCAATCAATTAAAATTATTCTAATTTCTATTTGAAATTACACCTCAGTATTTTTTAAAAATTAGATTTGATTCTTTCGCTTTCAATTAAATCTAAAATGAAATTCAAGAAAGATTATTTATTTATGAATATTGATTTAAACCTCAGGGTATATCCAATTACTGAAGGTACCTACGTTATTGTTAATGATTACCCCTATTTGAGTAGATGCTCAATTTATTTTAAGCATATTTTTTTTTGTTTACCAGCCTTAAAATTAAAAAAATCTTATTAAAAATAAATGCACTCTCTTTTGCAGGGAAACTGTTAGACCAGCTCAACCACAAAGTCTGTCGCTGATTAAGCAAGGCTAAATAGTGCCTTTACTTCTTTATAAAATATATCATATACATATATATATATATATTATATATATATATATGTGGCCTATGATGGGTAAATTGTCATTGTTTTATATTTCGAATTTTGCCCATATGTGTTGTTCTTTTTTCTTATTTTGTCGACTGCATATTACAGTAAGGTCAGCTGGGCATTGTCTGTGAGAAAAAGAGCAGCCTGATGCAATTCACTCCACCAAGAAATTTGGAAACGGCATGCTGTACTGCTTGTTATTCGTGCTGGTACCTCCAATACAAACATTTTCAGCCTGTTTGCGTGTCAGTCTGAGGACAGTACAGAGGATTCAGAAAGAGTTGAATGAGTCTAATAGTGGTTACAAAGGTACGGTATACTGGTAAGCAAATAACAAATTTGTTGATGAGGTGGGGGAACTCAGACTCAACATAGAGGCCTACCTTAATTTTCTTGAGGAGGTAGTGCTGCCCTGGGTCAAGAGGGTGGCTACTGGAAAACCCTATGTCTGGCAACAGGACTCTGCATTATGACACACAAGCAGGAGAACATACTCATGGCTGCCAGATAATTTCTACAACTATATCACACCTTACATCCGGCCGTCTAACTCCACAAACAGTAACACCCTTAATTATTATGTGTGGACTGCAGTTAAGAAATAAAAACTCCTTGTAACATCAAAGATGAACTGAAGGCAAGGATTAAAGCATCATTCACCAACTTAAACAAGGAGACCGTCCAAAAGAGTTGCAGGAGATTCCAAAGTAGTCTAGAGGCTGTAGTTAAAGCCAATGGCGATCTTATTGAATAAATTTACTCTTTGTGCAATTTTGTTAAATATATGTGTTAAAATGAGATGTTAATACTATTTTCCTTTCAGTGTAATTTAGACAGTAATTTTTCCATTGCACTCTGAATGTATAATGTGTTCATGTGAGTGAAACAGAGAGAGATGTAGCAAAATTACATACATCTCTTTTTAAAGAGTTTTTATTTTATATACAAAAAGCTAAGCAATGCAAATTAGATTTTGTGGCAGAAGCTATTTTAAATAAAGTCTTTATAGTTACATTATATGGTATGTAAAAAAAAAAATTAGTAGACAAGTAATATAACATTCATCCCAGATAAGATATTTTTTTTTTATTTTGCATTAAGATTGGCTCACAGCTTAGTAAGTGAATGCATGTATGTAGATTGAGAAGAACATAACATAATACAGCAATTAATATCATGCAGAAATTCTTTTTTTTAATTAAATGTGAAAGGAAGGAAGGAGAAAGAAAAAGGAAAAAAAAAAGACTTACCATAATGTTGGTGCATGTTCAGGAAAGTCAAAACTGGAAGGTGCATACAAATCACACCATTGATTTTATACCTGTAGACAGCAAACAAAACAAAATCTGATTGGCTAATGCAGATCTCAATGACATTATAAATGTAAGATCTACCTCCTGATATGCTTTTTGTTGAAATCACATTGTTGAGTGAATTATGCAGAGAGGTGGCCTGTCAATAGATCAGGGTACGTAGAATGGATCTGATGTTGCAATATCCAAAATTCATAATGAAACCAGGGTAACATCACTGATAAACTCTGCGATTGCATTTTATAAATGTATTTTAAGAATGAATGTTAACTTTGTCAAACTAAAAACCAGTGTGTGGCTTTTATCAGTAATGTCATGGAGAGTCTATCTTAAGTATATTCCAGTCTATCATTCACTAGGGAACAATCCATAATAATGTTCAATTCCAAATCTAAATACAGCTTTAAGTAATCTTTATTAGCATTGATTTAAAAATTAATTTTAGTTTGACCATAACATTTTTAAAATTTTTCATTGATGCAAAACAAAAATAAAATTTATTTTGTCAAATAGTTTGATATTTTTGTCAATAAATTGTGCAATGCTTATTATTATGAGAGTATAAACTTCCATTTTTACCATCTCTAAACAAATCTTACTTTACTGTAAATCAAAAAAAGGGGTTTCTAATTAAAAAAAAAAAAGAAGCCCCATAAAGTTTCCCTTTTGACATTTGAGTTCCTACTCTTGTATTTATCATAACATTATTTGGTCAGCATGAGAATATATTTTACTGTTTTACAAAATTTCTTGAACAATCCCATCTCCCAAAATCTGACCAAACAGAATTTTGTGGGCAGATTTTTCAGTAACTATGAATAAAATAAATCTTAAAAAATTCTATAAAATAAAGTATGACCTGACCAAACTATAGAATTTTGGAGGGAAATCTCATCCAGGTTAGCAACATTTCAGCAACTGCTTAAAAAAAAAATGTAAAAGTAAAAAGTATGTGTGCATGTGGATAATCTTGTTTTTTGATCTGAATATTGTTGAAAGTTCTTAGCCTGACGAAGGATTTAAAAAATGAAAAATGTTTATTTGATCAGATTTTTCTTGATAATCCAGGCTGAGAACTTCTTATTCTCTTTTATTTGTGTATAGTTACCTTTTTTAACATCACCAGAAATGTTCACTTATCTAGAGAAAGGGTGAATTGCGTATCACTATTGTCGACTCTTCTGGTATTAATCTTCAACTTCAAAATTCTTCCCTGGAGGATAAAATGTTGTAATTTTAATACTTATTTTTTTACTGGTGAGGCAGAATTTTTTTTTTTTTTTTCTGAGGAAAAGACAGACATATTGTGTATAACAGTCCTTTGATATTTATGGGTGGACTGTATTGTATTTACTGAAAGTATATTGGAAACTTCTTGGGAATGACTTGTTATTTTTGCAGCCATTTACTACTTTTCCTGATTTGCATTGTCCAAGCCTATTTGTCTTCTTGTCTTGTGACTACAGATTTCCATGATGACACAATCACGTATCATACTGTCTTTTAAATGATCGTACTCACAACTTCCTGCTTGTGTTTATATGTCTGTGAGAAATAACAGGAAAGTTTCTCATTCCTGTTGTGTTAAACTGATACCTTTTCTAGGCTATATCTTTCTTGCCTAGCACATATTCCTGGAATTTTCTCCCTAGTGTGACTTAAAATTTCCTTTTTCTTTGTCGGCGAATGTTATAGCATTGTATACCTCTATTGCCTTTTCTCTGGTCAATTTAGGAACAACACACATTTTACTTTGTTCAGTTTGGTAATGTTTTCTGGTACCTCAAGGTACAATTCAAATTTCTATAATTTTTTCAATATTTTCTCCCCAGGACATCTATGTGGGAGGTCGAATAATATCCATTATTTTATGTGTGGGTTTTCACTTCTCACACTATCTAATATTTCTATGTGGTATGTTCCAATAGTTTTTTTATTCCAAGTTTACACATTGAAAATGTGTAAAGTCTTCACATCTAGCTTTAGTTATTTTTATTTCATACCAATGTCAGAAGCTCGTTCAGGAAATTTCCCATATCAAAAAGCATAACTCTAGTTACTAATTTCTGTGCACAAGGTACAACATTGAACTCTCCAGACTAACAACAATCCCTTTTTTCCAGTTAATGTACAATATCCAGACCGAGTGCCAAAAACTGCAGTATCTGCCAATGTCAGTGCATATAGGTGTTAGTGAAAGCATGACTGGTGCATTATGTCCCCAAACCACACAACCTTGCACAAACCTGACTGAGAGCCTTCAGGAAGTGCTTTGTGACCCTCACTATCTTATCAACATTTTTTTTTCTACCTACATTTATATACATTGCAAATTAAACTAAGCTCAGTTGACAAAAGGATGAAAAATTTTCATAGATTTTGACATTATGCTGGGTTTTGAGTTCAAATTCAGGAATTTGTTTTGCTAAGACTCAAAAAGACACTATATAAAATTCACTATTTCTATCTATAATGTTGAATGCATCAAGATTATTCAGTTTTTTTTAACAAGAACAATCTCAGATTTATGATAAAAATTGCCACAAAATATTATTCATTTATTCAAGATGGGATGATCGATTATGACATGTCTGTAATTTCTATTTAGATACATTGTATTTATTTTCAATTTTTCTAGTTGAATTGTTCATCTATGTTGCATAGGAATCATTACTGTATATAATTAGGTTACTATAAGAATTGTCTTTCATATGAATGTTACTTTAAGAAAATTGTGATATAATAGAGTTTTTGGTGGGTATCACAGATTTAGGGCAGGTGCAAGAGACCAATACACAGGCCCTGAGTGTAAGATATAGTATGATAGGTTATACACTCCGTGCCAAATTATTATCAAAATAACTTTTTTATAATATTTCAAAAACCATCCAATCAATTCACACAAACTTTTCACACAATGTTGGCAACACTGACCTGCGAAATCACTGAAATTTTTGTACTGATCTGCGCAATGTAAACAAACTGGCACCATATTTGTTATCAGTACGGTGATTTGAGCGTGCCAAATTATTAGAAAAGTATAAGAATTTAGTGAAAAGATGGGCCGTAAAAGCAGTTTAAGTGATGATGAAAAGAAAACTATCACCTCAGAACTCTCAAAAGGTAAATCTACCCTAGAAATTTCTAAAATGATAGGGAGGTGTCATAAACAGTGAAAAAGTTCACTGAAGGGCTTCACAAGTACGCAAAAGGGCAGATAAAGGCAAGCCGAGGGTTATTTCACGTCGTCTCATGTCACGACTTAAACGAGAGGCCACGAAGAACCCTGGACTTACCGGCCAAGAGCTTTTCAGTCGCACTGGGGATACTACTGTGTCTAAAAGTACTCGGTGTCGGTATCTGAGGGAAATAGCAACAACAGTCAAACCTGTATCGAAGCCTCCGTTGACGAGAATCACATTCAAAATCGATTGAAATGGGACGAGGACAATATGAAGAGTGACTTCTTTAAAGTTTTGTTCACAGACGAAACTCGAGCAACACTTGATGGGCCAGCTAGATGGTGCAAAGGTGGGTAATGAACG
>OZ010572.1:130692449-130744949 GCA_963932145.1 Acanthosepion lycidas
CCATTTACTCTCGGTGCACGAATAAATGTTCAGTTCGAATTTCAAACGTATGTCACCTGAAGAAGGCCGAAACGTTGCGAATATGACAATAAAGACGAGGACAACAGTCCGAACAATGTAAATAGTGTAAAAGGAGCTTATTTTTCCGTAGCGATTACATCATTTCAAGTGATACATTTTTAAGAAAAATCCGTTCAATTTGCAATGAATTTGGTAAACAAACTTCAATCTTTCTCTAGAAAAGTCAGTCTTGTATATCTTTCTAGTCGAGTTTCTTTTCAGTCAACACATGATGCACCAAACCGTTCATTACTGTCAAACTGTCTGCCTTGAGCAGAGAGGAACCCGGACGAGGCTTTGCCGAAGGGAAAAGTTTCGTCCGTGTAGGTAGACAGGCCCTGAACCCGTTTGTGCGGGTTCGAAAGGAATATATTTGGCCGAGCCTACGGGCTCGGAGAACCCACGGTAAACCCGGCCATGTGCCACATACGAACCATGTGGCATGGAAGGCGTTAAATATAACACATCTTGACAGCTTTTCTTTTAAGGTTTTGTTTTGTCACCTAAAGAATGAATCCCTTGTTTAACGGGTACGAGCAAATTGCGTTTTGGAGGCTTTGACGCAAAGTTTTTCAGACTTTATTCATTTAAAGCTGAAGAAACCGACTATTATAAACGGATCTGCATGCAAACACTCTACCGGTTAAATAGTCAAATATGCTGGACTATTTTGCTTTCGTTAGCAACAAGCCTAAGAGAAAAAATAACTCCGGATTAAAACGCCCATTATCTACTAGATATCTTCGACAAAATATTTATTTATTGTTGAAATAGCTAGATGCAACCTTTTGTTTTATTCTGATAGTTTCTTTTCTCGAACTTCTCACCTGTGGAAGTCTCCTCCGATTTATTGCTTCTCTACTACCCACAAGCTTTAAAAACGTTTAAATAACACCAAATCGCCTGTCTTTACTAAAACTTTTTTTTATTGTTTTTCTCCTCGCTAAAGTCTTCTCGTTCTCTTCCGCTCCCAGTAATCCCTTACGTATTAGTAGTATGATCGCCTTGATCGGAGTGAAATGATTAAAATAAATAAATGAACGATGGGGTAGTTTTAACGTATTACAAATATCAAACTTGTCCCGCTCTACGTAGATCAATTTCGAAATCTCCACAGTGAAGAAACAGGAAAAAGAACTGCGTGTACAACATCCCATTCAGTTGTGGCAGCCATTAAAATAGCCCTCCGTAAAAGAATAAAGCATTAAGAACATTGTTACTCGTAAAGATAATATAAAATAAGATATACCTGGGGGAGTCGACCGCATAAATCTCGCTGGAAGGAAGACATGTTAATAGATAAAATTTACGGGAGAAAATAAATTATTTAAAAGAAGTAGCACATACGATACAACTAAATGATATATATAGCTCAGTTAAATGTTTATTCCACAAGCATCCCGGTAATTAAACACCCAAACTCATTTTCAAAGAATATGTCATAAATTTTGAAATCAAAAACTGACTGAAAACGTGACAATAGTGTAATTAAGAAAAACATATTTCTAGGAAATACAAACCTAATTGGAAAAAGAACTTTGGAAAATATTTAACAGTAAAAATTTCAAAAGCTGACCTGTTACTTCTATATGATACAGAACTGTGTGTCAGTTATCAGTAATCTTTTATACTTTCATGAAAATTTCTATCAGCGCTGCCTGGGCGAAATTTTACCGCCTTTATTGCCAGTAACAATGTCCTCAATGCAGCAAAAGTAACAAGTATGAAGTTTCCGTCCCACAAAATACGTTAGACTGTTCGCTTGTCAAGGATGAAATTCTAAAGTTTTAATTATCGCTGAAAGCAGAGGATTGTCGAGGCAAAAATTAAATGATACAATGACTTTAAGGATGTTAACTTCTTGTAACGTCATCTATCCCAAGTGGAGCAAGTAGCCCACAGGAAAAATTGTTCAAATGTTGCATATATGTTTCTTTTAGAACAACTGTAAAACCAGAACTGAGGAGATAAAAATGCTTTAAACTTGAGATTCCGTAAAAATTTACTCTCATCCTATATTTTAATTCCTCTCTGATATTAATTTGGTACGCAAAGTGACATACGAGGTCTGATCAAAAAGCATCAGACTATTTCCATGGTAACGGAGCTAAAGTACGCAGAGTCAAGTTGCGCATCATAGATTGACCTTGAACTCCCTTGCGCATATAAACTAAGTAATAACATTCTCGCTCACACCCATTGATTTTAGCCATGCTTGGAAGGAAAGTGTGTAGAGTGTGGTCATGTCACCACAACACAAAGCTTCTATTCGTGGCCATGGCTCCTCAGCATTTTTAGTCAGACAACATTCTCCAGGTTCTTCTGACATTTTCCATTTCAATAATCAAATCCCACTTAAACGGAACAAAATTTCAAGACGTCCAGGAAATCAAAGAGATGTTAGCTGTTCCTACAAAGGTGTTTCAGTAATACTTCCATCAAATGAAATGACGCTGAATAATTTGTGTGGTGTCAGAAGGGGACTACTCCGAATGTCATTAAATACCGCATTGATATCTGCTTTAGTTTTTTTGTTGTTTTTTTATAGCGCCAGCACTGACACTTTTTGATCAAAACTCGTGCTTGTATTAGCCTCATTAGCTATCACCAAGCCTGCAATAGAGGCGAAATATTTCTGTATCTTAAATTGAGAAATGGAAGCCAACAACATAATGAAAGCATGTGAAAGGGAAAACAGTAAATGATAGCAGTAGAAGGAGACGAAAGAACGAAGAAGACTGTTTATGGGTTACAAGATACTTATTGTTTATGTGTCATGTCCTTTCAGGACGTAGGTTATCATGGCTCTCTAACCCCCTCTATCCCTTGCAGCTCTCAACAAGTACCTCCCCTCTACTTCCGCCAACAGACCACGTTCTGTCATCCACTTGATTAAGCCCGCCAGGTATGTCACGCGATGTTTTCCCTTGTCAGTCTTCCCTCTATTCGACTCGTGAGTATCAAATTCTTCAGGCCCTCTTTCCTTATTATGTGTCCCAGAAACATCACTGTCTCTTCCTGATAAGTATAAGCCTCCTTCTTGTTTTCATCCTAAGACCTCATCATTGCTCACACGCTCGCTCCATGATATCCTGTGTATGAGGTTCGTCTGTTCAGTTTCTCATTTTAAATTATATCCACTGACAAGCATTTTAAGCTGGTATTAAATAATGAACGTCAACCTAACAAACAGTGTTCCTTATATTGACAGCCAGTCAATTGCACGAACATGCTATAGTATCAAACAGATTTAACATCTAAACGAATAAAAATAATTAGTCACTGACGTACTATCCTCTGATACCCATAGTAAAATAACGCTGCCAGCATATTCAAATAACAATAACATCGGATCCAATGATAAAAGCATATGGCATACTAATGGTATCAACATTAGACAACTCAGGAAAAAAAAAAGACAGGCTTACACAAAAAGTTAAAATGACCAAGGCATTTAGAAATTAGACAAAGATAGAACAATAACAGTAACAAGCTAAATGACATTCAGGGGCTCCTATCAAAGTCGCAACGCTGAATTTCATGCTAAGCGAACATTGGACATAAACACCTTGGTTCTTCTGGACTGACGATTGTATTGCATGAAACTTAGTTATGATTTGGATAGATGTCATTGAATGCTGTTTGGTTTGGCATGCATGCATACATACATGTATACATGAACATTGAAGTCAACACTTAGAGGTGACAGGCTGTTCATGCTAGACGCAATCGTCAGGCCTGACGATTGCATCTCGCATGAAACAACCTGTCGCCATTACGTGTTGACTTCAATGTTCACTTTTATATTTACACACGCCCTATGTCTGATATTGAGCACTTTATTCCATGAATATAACACACCTTAAGAGTATATTTCTTCATATATATATATATATATATGTTGTATATGTGTGTAGTCGCATATGTTTTTGAACGTAGAAATATAGATCCTTGCTAGATTTGATAATCGTTATATTTGTTTTTTAATATGTTTATATTTGATTTGTAACCTGTAATCGATATTAATTTTGTCAAATTTTCTTAATTACACAGTGACCCTTTTATAAATGCCTTTCGATTTTAGTTCCCTCCGCCCCATCTCTCCCCCACCCCTTTTTCTTTTCTTTTCCTCTCCCTCTCTCATATTCTGATTTTTAAGATTAGATCGTCTATTGTGTGTGTATGTCACCACAAAATGTATCCTTTCCGGTTACATCTTTAATGTATTAGACATCCGACAACGTTTATATTTCTCACACATAAACCGTCTTTGACTCCCCTCTTTAAAACTTCTCTCTGTTAAATTTTAATCCCCCACCTTCATCATTAGACCTTCTTGCTCTTCTCCTGTTCTTCTCTGTTACCACTCTGTATAGATCTAACATTCATCCCACACTCTCATACTTACACACTCACTAAATTTTATTTTTTATTCCCGGAGTTGTTTTTTCTGTTTTCTTTTTGAAATTGTAAGTCTGATGAATTGAATCGTATTTACGATTCCAATGGAATAAATTAAGACCATTGAATATTAGTGTTTAAGCTTTCTTCTTCTTCTTTATATATATATACTGAGGTCAACAGCAAGAGGCGACAGTTTTTAATGCTTCAACGAATTCTTCAGGCCATGTCTCAAGACTGTGTTGAAGCAATTAAAGTCTGTCACCGCTTGCTAGTGACATCAGTGTCCACTTTTATATCTACATAGGCTCACTCTCTAATACTGAGTACTTTTACCCATAAATATAGCATACATTAAAACTATATTTTTTGGGAGTTGTTTTAACCAGGTATTGAACTCACACTCTTTGGGCCTGTCACTGCATCTAACTAACGCCTTTGTCCACTGTGCCATGTGTCTTTGAGGACATCTGTGTATGAATTTCTGGGACTTATAAACCTAATGTCTTCAGCAACCATTTTTACCAGTGCTCATATTGCAATTTGTGCTGTTATCATTTCTTTTTTTCACCAGAGCTCATATTGAAATTTTCGTTATCATTGCTTTTCTCTGGCACTCCTTATTACTTGTTTCCATATTGTATTCATTTCTAAACTTGGTCGGCTCAGGAGATTTTTATGGTCTAGAATATGTGCTGATTCTTTAAGTTTACAAATTTTCCAGTGATGTTCTTTGTTTTTGATTTCAACCTGATCCCACAGAGGGCGGTGTTTTCACTTTTCTCTCCATATGTGGTCAGTTACGCTTGATTTTTCCACTTCCTCTCGTGCGACAGCTTTCTGGTGTTCTTGAAACCAGACCTTAAGGGGGCAGCCTGTCTCCCCTTTATATTTCTTTCCGCAGCGGGATAGCGTACGCACATTCTTTAGTCATGTTCTCCTTTATGGTTTTTTTTTTACTCGAGAGAGATATCTGCGAAGTGTCGTTCAGCTTTTGAAGGCTATCCTGATGTTATATGGACCACAGATCCTTTGTATTTTCTCTGATAATTCCTTCACATAAGACAGGCAGATTGTTTTCTGAGTGTTGTTGTCCTCCTCTTGTTCACGCCTATCGCACTTTATTGGAGCTGCTGCCATGTACTCAGGGTAATTGTTACGTTGTAGGGCACTGCTTATACTGACCAATTCTTTATCTGTCTCTGGGTCGCCATATGACTTTTGCTCGGTGTTGTAAGCAGCGGACGATCCCCTTCTTTATACTGTAAGGATGGTGGGAGTTGAAATTGAGGTACTGTCCGGTGAATGTCGGTTTACTGTATACGGATGTCTGGAACCCATTCTCTGTTAGAGATATTAGAACATCAAGGAATGAGAGTGTGTTGTTACTCTCTTTCTCCATCGTGAATTGTATCGAAGGTTTCATTGAGTTCACATGGTCTAGTAGAACTTGGACATATTCCTGATGTGGTCAGTGTATGAAGGTGTCATCTGTGCATCTTAAGCATAGAGTTGAGCATAAAGATATAGATTCTAATTCGCTTTCCTCAAAGGATTCCATGTA
Organism: Acanthosepion lycidas; assembly: GCA_963932145.1. NCBI lineage: Eukaryota > Metazoa > Mollusca > Cephalopoda > Sepiida > Sepiidae > Acanthosepion > Acanthosepion lycidas. The sequence goes on from OZ010572.1 coordinate 130,698,475, forward strand.
TATATTCGCCATTGCTGGTGATAATGGCGAGGCTATTGCTAAGCCCTCATCCTGTCGATATATGTGTGATTCCATTCCGAAGTGTGTTGTTTGTGTACAGAAAGTCAACATCTCCATCAGATTATCTAGTGGAATACTGGTCCGTTCTCCTAGGGATGAGTCAGAGGCCAATCTTTCTCTGACTACTGAGAGTGCCTCCTCCGTGGATACCTTGATAAAAAAACTCACCACGTCCAAGTTCACAATCTGGTTTGCATAGGATGGTGGCATCTTTAATTTTTCCACGAAGTGGACGGAGTTTTGGATACATGAAGATGACTTTCCGATCAGTGGGTCAATTATACCTACAAGGAAGCGACTCAAAGGGTGGCACATAGAGGCTTAACAAATAACAACCGGCCTGAGCGGAATACCGTCTTTGGGAATCTTAGGGAAACTATATATGTGAAGTAGTTTCAAAAGATTTCCTAAATATTTAAACTTCTGTAAATATTTTACCTTGCCGTCCCCCTTTTTTTTAGGTCGTAGGCTTTTTTTCTTGACAAGAACCACACATTCTTCGTAAATATTTAAGAGCGTCTTGGTTTGGGGTAAATCTTAGTGCAAATCTTTATTCCTACAGAGAATTTACCTTAAAATGTGACCCACAGTTGTGACTTTGTTTCAGTCTGAGCAAAGCTTAGTAAATTATGCAAGCTACCTCGTATTGAAAAAGGTATTTTTTCTGCAATAAACAAATCTCGTCTGGAATAGTCACGCTGGTGGGAATTTTTCCACTTTGTGTATAATTAAAAATTCTATCTCTTTTGAGAACTTAGACGATAATGATCGCTAAAATTATTTTTCTTTATTATCTGTGAATTACCATTGTGAAAGTTATTGGAATAATTGCCTTTTCTACAGTTTGGAATTTAGAGTATAGTATCTCTTAGACTGGTTGCTAACCAAGGCCAGAGAGTACAGTCCACGATGCTATTTAAATCATATCTGCAGGAAAGTAATGGGTTCAGGCTTTTTCCAAGAGCATTTTTGAGAAAGTGAAACCAACAGAATAGAACAGAACTTCGTAAACTCCGTATACTGATTTCATTTGCGCTGATATTTGTTAAATTTCACGCACAGAAACTTATAAGGGTTTAAGAAACTATAATATAAAATAAAAAAATAAAATAATCGTACCGTAGAGAAACTTATTTAAAAAGTGCACTGTTCGGAAGAGAAAAAAAATTAATCGTGTCGGCAGTGTATTTAGTGCAGGAGAAGGCGTATTTCATACTGGTGCCAGAAGTCGGTGTTCAATCCTATTTCAAAGCCATTAATTTAAATACTAATTTTCGCCTGGGTTAAATTCAAACCTAAATGCATGCTCAAAACATTTGTTTTACAAATTGCACATTAGTTACAGTTTTGTGGAGTTAGATACTCACTGATCGATTAATATCAAGCATGCTATGTGGCAATACATGCTGGACAATTGCCTCACACATGAACAAGAGATTCTAAGCAACAGAGATGCTTAGAATATCATAGACGGGGCGCGTAAGCAGCAAGGACATTTTAAGGAAAGTGGAAGCAAAAAGGACGCTTAAATTTAGAATATAAAAAAAACGTCAGTTGAAATTTACAGGATGCATAATGGGGAAGAAGATCTTGGAAAAAAAAATGACACCAAAAGAAGTTATCAAAGGTAAAATAGACAGGGAGCAACAAGCCACTTGTTTAAATGTATATAAGTAAGAATGGAGAGAAAGAGTGATGGTAAAACGATAAAAAAGAAAAATTACTAAAAGATACAAAAAATAGGTATTTGTGGCGAGCGATTATCACCAGAAAACAGATCAATGCTGTCACTGATAATGCTTTTTTTAATGCCGGAACATGCTTAAATATGTTTTTTAAAGCATTTCACCCCAAGTAAGGCTGGGGTACCACTAGCACACAAGGGGTTACAGAGAGTGAAAGTAAGAGTAAAGAGGGGTGGATGTTTGAGGAAAGTATAAAGAGAAGAACGGGGATCAAGATCAAAGCATCAGATGTCGATTGACATTATATTTGAATATTTGAAGATTATAGCCATCAGGGAAGCAAGTAAGAGGAAGGTAGTTCCACAGACGGGAAGTGCGAGAGAAGAAGCTGTTGGAATAGAAGAGGCGGTTAACTCTTTCGACATTGAAAGGGTGGGATCAAGATGCCAACCCAGTAGCATGCTTAAATTAATGCAGTTGGGGCAACAGTGAAAATAGCTCGTCAGAGTAGTTGCTTTGAAAATATTTGTAGAAAAGACAGAGGGAAGCCAATCACGTCTGTGAGAAAGTGACTGGAGTCGAGATGCCAGGTCAGGATCTATCACATTTGCATATCTGTCTTTGGATTTTGTCGAGAACTTTGAAATAAACAGCAGCGGTACCAGGCCATAGCATGGGGGAATGGTTGATTTGTAGATATGAAGGATGAACTCAGACGAGAAAAACCTTCTGGCGCGACGCATTTGAGTAGACAACGTGTAAGTTTTTTTTAACAGTATAAAAAGATATTGAAGGCAGACAATCTGAATTGGTTCTGCTTGATTAAAATGCTTACATCCAGAATTTCCTGTCTATTATGGCTCCCCGCACAGTTTTTATTTCTTGGAAGGGGCTGTCTAAAAGGATAATAAACTGTATGTCCATTAGCCGATTGTCTATTCCTAACAGTAACCCGCTTAAACAGGTTTAGGTAGATTGGGCATCCATCTTTGTAGTTGTTAAGCGTTTATACATAAGTCTGATTCCAATTCATTCGTACAGAGCACATGTATAAAAACAAATGTATGTACATAGGAATTAACAAGGACATCCATTCTGCTCTTACATGGATTCAGAATAAACGTTTACATCGTCACCTACCTTATGAAATATCGACATAAATGAATTCACTTTCACCAAGTTGTAAAAGTAACGAGCACTTCTTTGCTCAAAATTTAGGACTAATTTTACGAAGTTAAAAGCAGATATGTTTATTAATAGATTCTTTTTCTTACTGATAAAATTGTAATCTATTCTTTTTCATCGTCATCAGTTCTGGGCTGAAAGTTGATCATTAACACATAGCGTGTATAAGGCAAGTGGACCAGCCTGACTCCATATTTATCGGTTATCATAATTAATTTATGAATATAAAATGCATAAATTGATAATGATATCGATAAAAAAAATGTTACCATTAAATAAACATTAAATTACTATGTTCTTCTTACTAAACATTTAGGATTTTCTTTTGTTTTACATAATATTTTTACAATGACTTACCCAATTTTTAAAAAGATTTTCACACAATTTTTCACAATATTTTTCAATATTTTTCGACGCTCCTATATTGCAGAGAAAATTTGATAACTACAAAACATTTTGAAGAACAAAAAGAAAAACAAGAAAAAAGTAATGCCAAAAAAGAAATAATAAAAATATGACAAACAAATAGGTAACAAAAAGAAATAACAAACAAAAAGTAACAAAAAAGTAACAACAAGCAAAAAAAGTAACAAAAAAGAAATAACTAACAAAAAGTAGTAACAAAATATAACAACAAAAAAGTAGTAACAAAAAAGAAAAATAACAAGAAAAAACGAAATAAAAAAAACGAAAATTCATTCTAAAAATAATCACATACAATGATTAAGGCGACCTGTCTAACAAAACACAGAAAATGATTAAATTAGACGATCAGTAAATGTAAAAGATTGGTTCTTGAAAAAAAATACTGAACGACAAGTTTTATATCCTCTATTCAATCTACAATTTAGAAAAAAATGTGGGATGACCAAAAACTGAGATTTGAAACGTATACAAATTCCGAATAAATATTTTTACAAACACAATAAGAAATCGGCAATGTCAGAAAAATCACACAAACACCAATGTCTGCGCAATGGCCAAAATATTCAGAGACAATTTAATGAGCGATCGATTTAATCACGTCCAAGTAAATGTAGATGCATTGAACTTGTTGGCAGTAAAAATTTGATTGCTTTGTGCATTATTTCACGAGGCAAAGTTTCCCGCCAGAAACAATTGTTAAATGTCTCAAATTGACGTTTGAATGCTAATCTAAAAGAAATACACCACCGAAAATATACGCGTGTAGTTGCCTTTTTCGTCACATTTCGCTCGGCGAAAAAAAATACAGAGCCTGTTATTTTAAATTATCTTCCGTCAACATAATCTGTAAATGATTATATTGCAAAAAATGATCTCACTATTAAGTCGTTCATAAAAGTGCAGCTCGTTTTATTTTTGCGATAGAAAGCGAAAAAAATGATGGCTTGAAATTAATTTTCGATGTTCGTATTATAAATCATCTTCAAACGATAAAACACTCAGTCGTTGTGTTTTTTGTTTTGCCTCATAGGCGCGCGTGTGCGTTTTCTCGATTCCGGCTGCACTGAATTTAACTTCCAAATTGAATTAAGGGCAAACATTATCTTGAAAAAAATGACTATTGTAGCCAATCGGATTTCGTATTGAATGGTTTTAAACTGTTTTGACACTTTGTAGAACTTAATAACGTGATTTACTATAATAGTCATCGGAATAAAAAAATAAAAGATAAAAATACTTTTGAAATATTGGTTTTTCCGACGATTGAATTGATCAGGAATATAGTGAACTGATAATCGAAGCAAGGAAGTCAAGAAAACAAAACAATCAAAATTCCTCGCTGTTACTCATTTGTTTACAGGCGCCTTCTTACAAGTGACGGTAAGTGTATCAGTAAAATAAAACCGCTTACAGTAAATGGTTCTCGACATTCTATTAATTACGTTCTCGGATGTGGAATTAGAATTTTAGTTTTTATTGACCTCAAAAATTCTTTTAAGAGGGTAGTGGCTTTGTATTATAGCATTTTCGATCCATAATTCCTGGGAAATCATTGCAAAATGTTTTACAAGAACTAGAATGGTGATGTTCTACGCATAGCTTAGATGTGGCACAAGGCCGTGAGAATGGAGCTCACTATTCAGTTGCAATAGTTCTAGCGCGCCAAGCATGCTAATCATTATACCACTTCGAAGCGCCCAGGTGATTTTCTAAGCGTAACTTAGATATGGTATAAGGCGGAATGTATGGGGTACACAGTGAAGATCGAACACACTACTCATTTCTAACAGTTCTAGCGAGACAATATTGCTAACCATTACACCATGTCGAAGTGCCTTGATAAGCCTTAGAATGAATGACGATGACAAAAAACAAAACGGACAGGTATTTAAATGAAATGTCAGGTTCATTCAAGTTGATGGAAAGTTTTTAAAAAGTAAACGACTAAATATACTTGGACTTGCATATAAAACTAAATATCATACACGATTTTTTCAAACTACACCGTCGTCTCTCTATTTTTCCTTCTTGAAAATGATGTTTAACAGATTCTTATTGATTTTTTCTTCAGTTTTCTAGAGGTGTGACATCCATGATAAAAACATGGAAAATAAACTTACTCTAGAAAACATTATGTTGGCCGAAAGAGGATGGCTATTATGATAGCAACTTGATCATTGGCTCAATCCATTTTTAGAAATGATGGGTAGGCAAAAGTTCCAAATTATTACCCGACACCTTCTGCCATTTTCTCTCTTTGCAAGAATCAAATGAGACCAAAAATGGAAAATTGCTTCGATATCTGGGCTGGAGCTGTTCAGTCCTCACTTTCCAGCCTTGACAGATCTGAAAAAAAAAAAGTGTTAGCGCGTCCTTGTGAGTAATCAGCTATTTTCACTACTAGTGATTTCCCACAAAAGAAAACGACACAAGCCTATCGCTAATCTATCTCTATTTCCATAGGAAATGATCTAACGAACTACACTCATGTGCAAATTAGTTGAGACAACCTCTTTAGTTTCCTTTCTTTCACCATAGCGTCAGTTTTAGATCCACTGAATTGACAGGGTGTAATCGATTTCTATTTTTCCTCAGATTAGGTTAATTGGATAGGTGTCTAGTAATATGAATCTATTTTCGGGTTGTATGATGAAATTTGTTTGGCCATGACAAATATTGCTTCATCTGTGATTAAATTAGATTTTACACGCCCAGACACTATTGTCTTTACTGTCGATTAGTTGTCCTATGGCCATTGTTTGTATGTTACTCAAAAAACGCGTACGAAAATTGTAACACTGCACGAACACAATGGCAAACCTTACCAGTGAGCAAATCAAAGTACAAAAGATTGTCCCGGAAACTCTCCTGATTTAAATCCAATCGAGAATCTGTGGTCAGTCTGTAAGGATAGCCTTCGTTGAATGAACATACGAAGTATTAACATGTGGACTGGGTCAGATTTCTTTGGGAAAATATGAAAAAGAAAGTAAATAACTGAATTATTCGTTTTGTTTCAATTAATTTGCACAAGGAGATACATTCCGTAGTTTAACTAGTTCAGACCTTTATAAGTAATACATCTCATTCCACGTATATGGAGTCGAATCATTCTTATTTCTTTCGCATTCCTTTGCAGAGAAGGTTCCATCCACCCTGAGAGTTTCGTCCTAAGAAACTTCGGAGAGTATGAAATTCCGAACACTACAACCATAACCTCTTTAAGTCTAGGTTCAACTGTTAGCTTCTCCACATATCCTCATAAAGTGTACTCCTTACGTCTTACTTTGTAGATCTGACCCTCAAGAGCCTGCATCCCCGATCACTAAAAACTTAACCTCTTCAAGTCTGGGGGTAACCGTTATCTACTCTCATATCCTCATAATATACGCCTACTTCCACTTTTTACGTCCATCCAAGAACCTTACTCAGTCATCCCCTACCCCGACTAGATCTTATATCCTGTATTGTACGGATGTTTTATACTTTGGTGATTTCCTTTTTATCGTAACGATTCGATAAATGTGCGTCTTTCGGTATTCTTTAATCTTGATGTTATATTTTTGTGATACTATGGAAGTCCACGTAGAGAGAGAAGCAGTGGTTTTATACTTATCTAAAGTGTTTCTGTTAGAGCAGTGGATGGGTACTTTTGAAGTTCGGTCTCCTAAGCGACATCAGATTTGACCGAAGGGTAACGTCGAAATAAAGGTGTGTATGATTTTCAGGGATCAAGTAACAGTTCAACCGGGAATAGGTTTTATCCGTAGCTGGTTTTGGGATAAGGGGCATTTCTGGTCCGTGCTTGGTGGAAGAGGGACGTGAAAGTCGAGTGGTTTCGGCGACTTCATTTCGTATTGCCAGCCACCATGTCAGGATAAAAAGATGGATGAAGAGTCGATATTTGGGGGTGGAGTAGCTGCGATAAAAGAATTCGTTCCAAGTATCCCACAAGAGATGAGCATGCGAAGCCCTGAATAAAACTTCTAGACATTTCCTTTTTCATTACACTCCATGTGCTGCCTTTCAATCATCATTAGCTTGTTATTTTTTAAAGATAATTATGTAGCGTTTTTTGTGTTTTTTTTTTAATAAGACGTTAAAGTGGTCATTTTAAAAGTATCGCCTGAAGAGATCATCAGGTCGAAACCATGGTCGCGTATTTTAATTGACCTGCTGATTTTTAAAGTTAAAAGCTCTCTACATGTTATTTTTATTTTTACTTAAATTTTTTCTCACTTTTTAATACCACTGTTTCCTGGTCTGATTAAACTCAGACCATTAATCTTATATGTGTTATTTCAAATGATATTATAGTCGGCACTCGTATTTGAATTAGACCACCCATAGTTATTTTTAAACAGTGTTAACTACGTCTATCGACCTGCGCATTCGAGAAACAATGAATGTAATACACTGTTCAAAATGAAAATAAAAGTGAAGCGTCTATTTCAAACACGAGTATCTATTATAATAACGTTTGAAGTAATAAAAATGTCAGATTAAAAGTAAATAGACACACACACACACACACACATGGTCAATTTTAAATATTTTTAAAATAGCTTCGTGATACGCATAAAAACAACAGTTATTTACCTCACTATTTCACGATTCCTGCTTTTCAAAATGGGTGCCCATTTTAACCTCTCGATAGTTATTCTTTTTTTCTTGTTTATTACAAAAATGCCTCAATGTGACAAAATTTTCGCATAATTGAATTTCTTTTGTTCATCAATTTTTTCACATTCCCAAATTCTATAATCTGTAATTTTTCTTCCATGCACAAATTTCAATTTTCCCTTTATTTATCTTTAAATTTATTATTACAGTGTAACCCGGATATAAGAGAGTTGTCGGGACCGGATACGAAGTATCTTATATCTGGGTTTCTCTTATATCCGGGTTTGGTCTGTTTTGTTTAGGTAAGTATGGCTCTAATTTGGGACCAGATAAAATCTCTCTTATATCCGGGTTACACTGTATATCCCATTCTACTAAGGAGTTCTTCTGTTTCATTTTGAACGCTCATATATATTTTGACCGCCGAGTGTTACTGAAAACTTCGTGGTTAAACTATAATGTAATATAAAGTTCAAGCATCGTTGCAGTCTAATGAAGTGAGAAAATTGGAAAGCCCACCAGGTGTTATTTTCGTTTTTTTTCCATATGCAAATAACTAACACACGGGGAAGTGGGGAACAAGGAAAAACTCATATATTAACTGTGAGTTTCTTATAGTAGGTCAAATTATCTCGGTATTGGCAACCTGCTCACTGAGAACAGAAACTATGCATTCACTAATTTATAACATCATTCTCAACTAAGGTCATTTATAACATTGAAGGGTCATACGAGGAAAGAGAAAGTTTAAAGGAAAATAGAATAAAAAAAGGGACAGTTTATACTTAAAATGAGAGAGGCAATTGAACTTTATGCAACACATTAAGGGAAGAGTGCTTGGAAAATTTGACACTCAAAGGTCATATTGAAGACAAAAGTGATGAGGAAAACATCGATTAACGTACCTAACGAAATTACTGTCCTGGGTAAGACGATAAACTACATCCAACAGCAAGGCTTCTGATCAGGCCTCTTAATTGCTGGTGTTCCCAGGTCCACCTTAATCCGGGGTTGTAGCACCTGTAAATGTCCCAGCTATGGACAAATATTGGTTTGGTGCATAATTATCAGGCATTTTAAACAATATTTATTATGAAAAAATAAAGCATAACAATTCAACAATAACATTTTTAAATGATTATTCCGGAGCGTGTGATTATCGACACTCATTTTTATGACCTGAAAATAAAATATTAGGTTGGTGCAAAAATAATGACGTGATAATGTCGTTTTTTTGACGTAGTTTTTAACGTCAAAAAAACGACATTACGTCATTATTTTTGCACCAACCTAATAACATAAACGTAAACAAAACAGAAATTCTGTCTATATTTCTGAGATGAGGTATTATGTACATTATTTGGAATATTGTCCTCAAATATGGCGACAAAGATGAGGACAATAGTCCGAATAATGTAAATAAAACAGAAATTTTTATTAACAAATAACTCGGCTACAAAAGGTTTGATATTAGGTTGGTGCAAAAATAATATCGTTTTCTCACATATGTTACTATGTGAGAAAACGACATTATTTTTACACCAACCTAATAATTATACACAGACCCAATAGCTGATATCAAAACACTATGAAAGTGCAAAAATAGGTTTTCATAACAGCAATATATTTTTTTATAAAAGCTTATTATCAGCAATGAAATTTTGAACAAAAGAATTACAAGCAATGGATTTTTTAAGAAAAAAATTATTCCCAGAAATAAACTTTTGAAAAAAATATTCCCAGCAATAAATATCTTGTCGCTATTAAATAACCGATTGAGGTCGATATGCCGTAAAACAAAAGAAACTAAACCGAACAAACTTGGGAAAATAAATGGAAAAAAAAAAACGTGGACTGGGGAGGGGTAGTAAAGGGACAAATATTTGTTTAGAGCTATAAGGATGGCCCAGTTGGTGAAATCGTTGGTGGAGTGATCAAAAGTGACCCAAAGAGTTGTGAGTTCAATACCTGGCCACAGTAGAAGGAACAAAAACTTGGAGTGGTTTAATACCCAAGGGGAATTAACTGAAACTGAGATATCCAAAAAAAGGCATGGCACGTGGAATTAGAACAATCTACGGTGGACTAAAATAGTTCGACTAGAAATTCCAAAAATTATCACCTGAAGAAGGACAGAGAATACAACGGCTAATAGCAATAAAGACAAGAGTCCGAACAATGTAAATAGTGTAAAAATCATAGGAAATTGTGGACGTCTCAAGGAACACGATACTTAAAAAAGATGGTGCGTAGATTTAGAGGACCTCACCAAGATATTTAAGACCATATCACGTTGAAACATCGGTTCCTGTACGATCACTGTAGTCAAGCTACAGCGTGCCTGGTCAGTACCCGGATGGGTGACCGCTTGAGAATACCGGATGTTGTAAGCTTCGATATGGGGGTGATGTAATGAATAATGGCTCGGAGTTTTTAATCAGAGAGGCAAGTTTTAATTCCAGTTGGCTTCTTTATATTCACTTACGTTATATTGACCTAAGAATTATATGAATCCACCTCTTTTTCCCCAGCTATGGGTTAATTAGTAAGACTTGTATCACAAAACCATTATTGTCGAAAATTCTTACAAGCTAGAAATATTTTCTGGCTTTACATAACCTAGAAAAGTGTTGATAAGCCACAGAAAACGAATCAATTGAAAAACCAAGATACAAAGATTTTTTCCTACATTTGACACTGATTTTGGGGTGCAAAATATAATAAACCGAGGCTTTCGTGTATAACACTGTTAAATTTATACTTTCTAGTGTACAAAGCGTTAAAAACGATTGCTTGGTTCTCCAACTACTTCACTGCTCTTTTTTTCTTTTTTTTCAGATTTCTTGTCAAACTTTCCAGGGGCCTCAAAGAGTAGCAGAACCGCCAGTTTTGGTATTTACCGATTTAAAGCATTGTTTTACCATTTTATTTCTTCCTTATCCGTATTCTACCATCTCTTAACCCACTAACCACTACTTCTATGTGCCGTGTTCCTTGATCATGGCTCTTCACACCTTCCTATCTTGAGTGGCTCTTAGGAGTTTTTCCCCTTTTACTAAGGCCCCTGCTCATTATTCCTCCAGCCATTCACACAAACTCGTTAGGTAAGTGGCTCGTTGCCTTCTATGACTCTACCCTTCAATACGCCCCGTGAACGTTAAGTTTTCCAAGCCTTTCTTCCTTATTAAGTGTCCAAGGAATTTTAACTGTCTTTTCCTGATTTTGAATCAAAGTATACTTTCTTTTGCCATTTCCTTTTAAGACTTCCTTGTTGCTTACTCATTTCATTCACGGAATTCTATGTTCCTTCTGTGGAACCAAAATTCAGATGCTTCCAGTTTTTTTTCCTCATCAATGACATATTAGAAGATGAATATCACACAGCATTCCAATGCTGCTTTTCGTCTATTTTTTTTTTTTTTTTTCTAACGACTTTTTTCCATTTCTCAACAACTTACTTAGCTTTTGAAATTCTGTTGCTAGTGCGATGTGTGTTCGGATCTCGGTGTCGCATTTTCCTTCCTATGTTAAAACATTTTAGATAATGACACTTCTTGTACTTGACTTTTATATCACCATTTCCTAACACGCATCTATGGCTTTTTTTCTCTTGCTGATGACCATATTTTTTGTCTTCTCGCAGTTGATGGTTAATCTATTTTTTTTTCACTTTCTTTTACTACCCTTTCTCAGACGGTCGTTAGTTTCCTTTTGAAATCGTTTATCACTGCGCGCGTAATCTCAGCCCACACGCTCATGTATGGATATTCAGTAGATACCTACTCTCTATTCTCCAAACTATTTTCTAAGTATTTGCCCTCGTAATCATTAAAAATTTGCACTAAACGTAATATCAAGCTAGGCATTCATTGTATGTACTGATGTGGCTTCAGCTAACGGGTCAACACTTGGAAAAGTTTTTTAAGAATTACTGCTATCTCTACCTAGCTCTCTAACTATCGTTCTATTTCTAGAAACCATATTTCTTCAGGATGGGGACAACCATGGTTCTCCATAACGTTGATTAATTTGTTTGTTTAACGGCATATCAACTCCTTATGGGTCATTTAATGTCGAAATTAAATTTACTTGAGAGCTTTGAACTAATGCAGAATGTTAATCTACTTACACATTTGAGTATATGGTAGAGGATACCCAGCTTTTACGCATATATATGTTTGTTGGTTAGTTGACTTTGTTTAGCGTCATATCAAGTTCTGTAGGTTATTTAATGCCGAAAATCTAAATATTTTTTTAAGTAATTTGATAATTTCAATATTTCCATTATTCAATTTGTTATCCTTACCTTCATTGCCATATTCACAACGTTTCCCCCGTTGTATGCTCTGACATTCTTCAGGTAATTGAACCGAACCCTTTATTTCGTCCATCGGGGTAGATTGTTCTAGTTCCCTGTGCCGCGCCTCTTTGGGATGTCTCAATTATTCTCCTTAAACGTTGTGAATATGGCAGTGAAGATGAGGATAACAGTTCGTATAATGTAAATAATGTAGATAATCATATTACCTCACAGATATTGATATTTTCAGTCTAAAAAGGTATTTTATTTTAAATATATAACTTGCAGATCATAAAATGTATTGCTGTTAATTTTCATAAAAAAATGTACCGTTCATTTCTGTTTGGTAGTCATTTTTTGCCCATAGCTGGGGCCCTAACAGGTGCTATCACCGAATCAAGGTAGACTTGGTGACAATAACAATTAAGAGTTGTTTCCACGCTGTTCAAAACCTCCAATCTCCCGACCAGAATCATTGCTGCCGGATGTTGTTTATCGTCATACCCAGGACAAACTCCATGACGTCCTTCCTGTATTGCTCCTTTACAACACCTCTTTCTTGTATTTTGTCTGCGAACCATTTAATTTTCAATTAATTTCTGCTTGCCACTACTTCTGTTACTTTCAAGGAGTCTTGTGGGTGTTGAATTCTCCAAGGTTCTTTTCCTCATTATTTCAAATCTTTTTCTAAATAAAACAAGACAGATGTTTTCTTCTAATCTTCTTTTATATTCCATGTATTTTCAGAGAATGGGCGATTAAAGCTCTCCACAGCGTCTCACTTTGTTTTCTTTTTTGTAAATTTTACCCATTGCTCATCCTTTGTTTTCCCTGTTTTGTCATCAATTCACCGACTCGTTATGTGAATTATCCAGTGTTTGCCTTAGCTTCTTATGCCTTCATCATTCTCTGTTAGTGTCAAATTCACCAAGCCTACTTTCTTCATTATTTTTATCGGATATTTCAACTATCAGGTTCTGATTGCAAATATCAGTTTCCTTGTGGTTCCTATTCTTAAAACTTCCTTATTGCTCACATGTCCTATTCATGGTGTTCTCGGTAGTTGCCGGTAAAAACAAATCTCGCATATCGCTTCAGATGTCTTCTCCGTCTATGTTTTAATTATTTTCCTTCTGGACGTCGGCGATCATAGATCCCTCAAAATTTTCTGTCCTTTGTAGCTCTTAGTAAATTTTATCTTTTTGCTATCTCTCCTAATTCCTCTTCTGTGTTTTAGACCATTTCGTTAGGTAGTTTATTTTTCTTTTCCTCTGTCCATCTTGTCTTCAATATGTCCTGTGAGTGTGCCATATAGGAAGAAAATGATTAACTACAGCCATCGAGGTTCGAGCGTGACACTCTGGACTTATGAATACATGTTTTCCGCCAGATGTATAAATAGCGGTGTCAGGCTACTGACTGAAGTGATTATTGAGTGTAACTATCCAGTCGAATTAGTGCGAATTATTGTACGTCGATGATTTGAGTTTTGATTTTGTATTCTCCGGACGTTAAGCCGAGTCGCGATACTAACAAGGTATTCACTGAAATGGTTAATCATCCTTTGTTCTTGTTAAGTATTTATTGGCGATTGTAATTAAATACTGTTTTACCTTAACATTGAAGTCTTGAGTTATACTTAATTATTAACGGCCACCGTACGACACAAGAATGTCAAATTTTCTAAGCCTTCTTTCCTGATATGTGCCCTAGAAATTTCAAGAGTATCTCTGATTCTTCAGTATCTGTCTATATTTCTGAGATGAGGTATTATGTACACTATTTACATTATTCAGACTATCGTCCTCATCTTTGTCGCCATATGTATTACAACATTTCGGCCATTGTACGCTCCGGCCTTCTTCAGGTGGTTGGATTGTCGAACTGAATCCTTTATTTCGCTCACTGGTGTAGACTGCTTTAGTTTCACGTGCCATGTCTAATGGATGTCAGTTATCTCCTGTTAATTCCCCTCTCCAAGCTCTCCACCGCCTTAACCCGGTATTGAACTCACACTCTTTGGGTCCTGTCACTGGATCTAACTAACGCCTTTATCCACTGTGGCATGTGTCTCCGATTATTCATAATAAATGGATGTTTTGTTTATATTTTCTCTAAGATATATAGCACAAAAAAAAAACAAAAAAACAACACAATTTTGGCAATAAATTCATTTTAAAAATGAGTGTATATTTAGGCGTTTCAAATTAAATATTTCAGGTTTGTTACTTAAGAATAAAATGCTAATAAGAAACCAATGCCTATCGATAAAAATATCAAAGTTTTCCGATTCGGGTATTTATTTTGCCGGAGGGTGGAGAGAAGTCCATTGATAAATAGTGTTAATCCGATGTAAGAAATGCGTTCAAATAACCTAATGTAAAAATATTCATTAATAGTCAATGTCTTTTTGTGTCTCCTGATGAACTGATATGAAATTTTGGTCTTGCATTTTATTAACAAATCATATTACCTCGGGCAATATATCAACAGTAATCAGTCAAATCAAGTTTTATTCTTTTTTTTTATTATTAATCAGTCGAGGATCGAGGAAATGTTCATTTCCAGATGAAAACTTACTCATCCGAACAAGAAAAGTACACAATTTTATCATAGATCAATTCTCAGGAAATTAATTCAGAGCCAGTGTTAACAAGCACAAGCTTCTGGCGGAAAAAAAAGAGTGATCGCTTATTATCAACAGGAGCTTCAATGCAAGAACAAGAGAAATAATTGTGCAAATGTTATTATTTCATAACATTTTCTCTTTGCTTTGTTATATAGAAACATCCATCAAGGGCGGAAAACAAACGATTGCGATATATTTGTGGGAAATTCTGTTAGAAAAAACATTACAGTTTATAAGAGAAATTTAGGCTTATCATTATCAAGTAGATTCGTTTCTTTGGAACTAACAAAAGCATCTCCAGTACGATCAAAACAAGAACAAGATCTCAAACATGTAGATGCATTAAATATGACATACATTCTTGTGTAAATTAGTTGAAACAAAACGAATATTTCCGTTATTTACATTTTTTTCGAATTTTTCCAATGAATCATGACACATGTTAGTACTTCGTATGTCCATTACACGAAGACGTTCCTTACAGATTAACCATAGATTGTCGATTGAGTTTAAATCATAATTTCCGGGCCAGTCTTGTACTTTGATTTGCTCACTGGAAAGGCTTGCCAGTGTGTTCGTGCAGCGTTACAATTTTCGTACGCTTCCTTAGAATATTGCACATCGGAGACAATGGCCGTAGGACAACTAATCAACAGTGGAGACAATAGTGGCTGGGTGTGATAAAAATCTGATGCCATCACGGATGACAGTACTTTTGAAGGCCAAACAAATTCCATCATACACCCCGAAAATAGATTCATATTTCTGCACACCACTGCAAATGACCTAATCTAAGAAAAAAATAGAAATTGATTACACCCTGTCACTCCAGTGGGTCTAAAACTGACCATATGGTGAAAGAAAGGAAATTCAAGTAATTGTTTCAATTAATTTGCACAAAGGAGCATATTGTAATAATAGAGTATTTATATTCAGCAACATCATTAAGTTCACATTCGTTTATTAGGCATTAAATTATGTCACTTATCATCCTCCATAATTTAACTAGACTTCGTAATTAGCCTGATGAATATTTATTAGAGTTTCTTAAATTTAACAATTTTGAAATTTTTTACTTTCGTTTCTAAATACCTGTTGCAAAATAAAATGCTTACATTTGCCTATATAAAGTCGATCAGAGGACGAAACACATCGGTTAAGAGAAGCTTTCCTTATATATTTATTCGTAACGTGCACGTTTCCAGATTATTTCGTACTAACGCAGGGGTAACCAAGCTCTATACGGTTGGACTTACGCTGTTGCTGATCTTCAATGATCTCCCTGATGGTCCTCCAGTTACCTATTAAGTATTTAAGCAAATGAAACAACCATTTACTTTTGTCTTAGTAGCACATCGAACAGAGCTGGAAACTTGTTTCGAAAAGGACCTTCAATCAGTGATTTAATGGGACCTCCAAAACAAAACTGCTTTCATTTAATCACTACACAGAACCTTTCCTGCCTACCAACAACATGGCTGATGTTGAACTGCGGAAGAGCAACATTACGCCTTCTTGGGCTCACGTTTTGCCCTGGCATAAAGAGGGATGACTACCGAGTCAATTGCTACTTCAAGAAAAGTTGTTTAACTGTATTATGCCCAAAAAGGTTTTATCATCTGAATTCATCTTGCGCATTTATATATCCATAATTCGTCTGTGTATTGAATACTGTTGCCATAGCTTCTACTCTGCATCTAGAGATTCTTGACAAAATCCAGAGATGTGTCTGCAATACAATCGATCCTGACTTGTCATCTCGTCTTCAGTCACTTTCTAATCGACGTGACTTGGCTTGGCTTTCCTCTGCCTCTACTACAAATATTTTCATCGTAACTGCTCGGAAGAGCTTTCGTTTTTCTTGGTAACCCGACTACATGAATTTAAGCCGGCTACTAGATTTTCAACTAGGTTTTGCCGCTGAACTAGCTTGAGGCAAACGTCAATTCTACTCTAACAGATTTCTTCGCACACTTCTCACCTGTGGAACCTCCTTCCTATGTATTGCTTCCCTGACAGTTACAATCTTCAAACTTTTAAATGCAACGTCAATAGCTATCTTCTGTCTTGAACAATGTTCAATTTTTGTCGTTTCCTCAATACTCCCTATTTTCAGTCTTCTCATTCGCTGTAACCCCCTCTATTCAAGGGGTATTGTCTCATTGATTGGGGTGAAACGATTATATATATATAATATATATATATACCGGGTGTAACAGCACAATTAATTATAAAAATGTTTAATATCTGAAAAACCACTAAACTTATTGAGTTTCAATTTTCCAGGTTTTCAGATAAGTCGTTTAGTCATCTTGATACAATTTGTCATAAGAATCACTGAAACCTTTTAGTTACTCAGCAAGAAATAAAGCAAGTTAAAATTGTTTTGAGTCAGAAACACTGTCTTCTCAACTGAGCAATCATGAGAGGAAAAGATCAGTCAGGCCTTGAGTAATGGTACCAACATTCATACTCTGGTTTCCATCTTCAAAGTCCATTCAAGAACCATCAAGAGAATAGGGTTAAAAAAAAGGGAACAGCAAAGAGGAAGAAAGATCAAAGACAAATTTTAAAAAGGTCAAACTCAATCCGTAAGACGTTTGACACTTGAGAAAAAGTGACGTTTCACCTATGATAGTCCAAAGAGCAATGAAAAAAAGAAAGACTTATAAATGAAATTGTACATGAAACCTGTGAGGCACCATGTTACACGTGGACAGAAAGTGTGAAAGGACGAAAATCATCTCGACTAAGTTAAAAAGGATCCTCGAGTAACACACACTATATATATATATATATATATATATATATATATATACGATATTTCATTCCGTCATGGGATTCCGATCCTTAGCTATGATTAATTAATGATGAACATGTCATTTTCGTTTATAACTGATTTCATCAGGATTCTTCTGTTATGCGTGGATAGTAATTATACATTCTTATTACTAAAAGTAGAGTCTAATAGTGATATAAAAACCTCAGAGATTCCAGTAAGATATCTTTAATTATTTCTAAGATTCAGCGGTTCAGGGCTAAAGGTAACAATTGGACAATTTTGCTATTACACAATTTAGACAATTTTGATTTTACACCCGGCACATACATACACACACACACATATATATATATATATATATATATATATATATATATATATAGCCAGAAACTACCTACCTAGGTTTCACATAAATGGATCCATCTAGGTGAGACCTAAATAGGTAGTAACTGGCTGTTTAGGATTATTATATATATATATATATATATATATATATATATATATATATATATATATATATAAACTGCAACCAGATGCTCAGAAATTATAAAGATGAAGTCGTCATGCGATGCAACAATAACTTTCACTTGTTGACCTCAATAAACGTGTGAAAATTAAAATCAAACTATATGAAAATTAAAAAAACTGCCAACCTCATAATTTCGAATAACAACACGCTTATCAAATCTAAAGTAAAAATAACTAATGTCGTATGTGTATCAAATAATTTGCTCAAGACAAGAGGACAGCTATTGACATAAACCGATTATCTACACTGACTACACGACAAAAAGTATCAGTAGAAGGATGACAAACCACTTAAGTAATGCCAGTACCTTAAAATGTATCTACATACACACAAAAAAATCTCCCTGTCCCATTAGAGAAATTATTTTTGATAACAACATTATTCTATTAGGTTGGTGCAAAAATAATGACGGTTTTTGACGTTAAAAATACGTCAAAAATCGTCATTATTATTGCACCAACCTAATAAATAGATCTAATTGTCGATGACGTCTTACGATTATAGAGGCTCTTTATATATATATATATATATATATATATTAAAAAAAAAAGAAAGAAAATCAGGCTATCCTTAAACTTTACATTATTTCAAAGCGGCAATAAGGCGTTGGGCGTCTTTTAAAAGACAACCCAATGAAACACAACCACATTACACTCGCACAACTTAGAATTTCTACTACTTTTATAAAATACACCTTAGAAAACAAACATTGAAAACATTAACAACGCTCCTCTTAAAAATTGTCAAAGAATTTACTGAAAAAGCTTAAGAAAAGGATTATTACGGAAAGTTTCTACCCTCTCTTAGCAATCACCTACATCGAAAAATGTAAGACCTTTAGAAAATAAATTAGATAATTTAAATAATTAGATTTTCCTTTGTCTGTCACATTCAGTGAAACACACACACACACACATATATATATAACAAGCTGTCGATAATATTATTGAAGCTCGAACTCTGGCTCCAAATATCTCGAAGGCGTTTGACAGGTTTTGGCATGTTGGTCTTCTATGTAAGCCTCAGGGCTACGGCATTACAGGACGTTTACTTGATTTAATCCAATCATTCCTATGTAATCGGGAAATGAAGGTCGTCCCGAACGGTTTCTCTTCCAGTTACTTTTTTACTACACTAATTCGGATCATCAATGGTTTCCTTGATATCAACAGATCCCAACTAGGCATCTATGCAGACGACAGTACCATTTACTCCTCTTTCAATAGTAAGCACGGCAACGCTGACAAAATGAACCTGTTCACTTCTCTCAAAAAGGGACCCCAATCAATGATTGACTGGGGAGGAAAATGGCTCGTGAATTCCAGTTCCTCCAAAACTAAACTGCTCTCATGTAGCCATGAT
Source organism: Acanthosepion lycidas (assembly GCA_963932145.1). Taxonomy (NCBI): domain Eukaryota; kingdom Metazoa; phylum Mollusca; class Cephalopoda; order Sepiida; family Sepiidae; genus Acanthosepion; species Acanthosepion lycidas. The sequence continues at coordinate 130,718,056 of OZ010572.1, forward strand.
AGAGAAACGACCTTGTCCTCCATCAGTATCACTGATGCTTGTCTTCGTGAGCGGCTCACTGCATCTTCGTGGTCTCACGTTTTCAACTGATTTGACGTGAAGCAACTATATTGAATCAATAACTGCATCTACTGCAAGGAAAGTCGGTTCACCGAGTTGTGCCAAAAGGTATTTCTCGTCAGTCCATCTACAAATCAACCATTCGTCCTCGTCTTGAATACTGTTGCCATATCTAGTCTGGTGCCCTGCTGTTCATCTCGAGGTTTTCGGCAAGATCTAAAGAAGGATCTGTAATGTAACCTGTCCTGAATTGGCTTTTTGACTTCATTCAATTCCTCAGCGATGATGTGGCTTTTCTCTGTCTTTTCTACAAATAGTTTTTTTATGTTTACTGCTCTGATGAGCTTTTCCCCCCTGGTGCCCTGACTATATGAATTTACGCGTGCTACTAGATTGGCATCTAGGTCCCACCATTTATTGTTGGAGTAGTTCAATGTAACCACCACTTCTACTCCAACAGTTTCTTTTCTCGAACTTCTAGATATCGGAATCCCTTCCTCTCTCTTGTTTACCTAATAACTACAATCTTCAAAAATTTAAATACAACGTCAATCGCTATATTTTGTTGCCTTGATTCCTGTCACTTTTTTTTTCTTTTCCTCAATCCCCCTACACTCACTTTTTTCTCACTTTCACTCTCCGTATCCACATGCGTGCTAGTGGCATTCCTGCTTTGCTTAGGATGAAATGCTTTAAAATGCTCTGCTTTTAAGTAAAATGCTCAGTTTTTAATTAAACACTAATGATTACATTTAGCGGCCTGAGTGTTCGAGGAATTTCATAGAAAAATATGGGTTTATCCCATTCGGAAACCGTCATTTAACCTGGCGTGCTGTTAACATTACAACTTCCGTTTAACAAAGTTCAAATTACTGCTCATAAGCACACATCCTCGACGGTTTTTCTCGAATTATCATTTCTGCTCCGAAACGTAACCTAAGGTAAACAATGACATCACAATATGAAATGGATTAAATCCGACAAATATTTTAATATATTTTCTGTTTATACGTAATCTTTATAGGTAGAACTTTACAATATTTGAGTAAATACCCTGTTTTTAATTAAACAGTATATATTACATTTACCGGTCTGAATGTTCAAGAAATTTCGTAGAATATGCGTTCTGACAGGAATCATTTGGCCTGACGTGCTCTTAACCATTCAGCCACAGAGAACTTCGGTTTAGTTCAAATTACTGCTTATAAACACACATTCTTGACGATATATATATATATATATATATATATATATATATATTAGTGCGAATGACATTAAAGATGGCGTTCCATCGCGGAAGATATATTTGGCAGTCAAAGACCAAATTCCGGTCGACGCAGTTCCCTTCACTTGCTACTAATAGCCCTGAGAAAGGACTGGATCTTTTTTTTGTTTGCCCGTCCAGGGGTAAAATAAATACAAAGTTCGTTAGACTTAGTGGGAAAGAATATAAAATCCCCCAAAACACTTCATAAACCAGTTTGAGAGAATAACGCTCAGAATACTTTATGCCAAATCAATTTTATGTAGGTCTATATCGTACATTATTTCAAGGAAAATGACATGCACTGTATGAATAATAATTATATACAGTTAAGAGAAAGTGAAGGTCCCTTTCTTTATTACAGCCCATTTATGAATATACAGATATCACAGACTTAATAGTATTAGGCTGGATAAATATTTTTCCAGACTAATTGTTTTGATCCATGGCCAAAGTTTTAAAGCTTACAGCTGTATGAGCGGCCCGGAAAAAAAAGGAAACGTAAAAGTATTTCAGGAAACGGCTTTTTCCAGCGTAAACATGTAGTGTCATGACTGATATAACGGGATATCTGATTTTGGGTTTTATGTATTCATCGTGACGTTTTGGCTGCATGAGTTGCATTCAGAGCAGCAGCCCGGGTATGCCCAGTGGTGTTGGGGCAGTGAACCTACGAAGTCCGGGACGTTTTTCCGCCATACTGCTAATCGTAGGTTCGATGAGATAACCAATGTAGAGCTGTCATCCTTGAAAGGAGAATTGTTAAAGTCGTAAGATGGCGTGATGTCGGCTCAATATAAACTCCCACCTTTCACGATGAGGGCCTATAGTTTTAGTTACATAGCATACATGTGACAGTGTCATCGACTGGACCTTAAAGATAGAGAATTATCAACCCAGCCTGAAAATGAAAAATATGATACTGAAAAATCTTTTCATCCTGCCTAACATATACAGTCAGGAAAATTCCAGCTACTTTTTTTTTTTTTAGAATCGTCAGAGTGCTCCGTGAATAAAGTTTAATCCTGCACGAATATAGTTAATTTCAAGTTTCACTTCCCGCTGAGATAAGTTTAATTATAGAAAAATGTAAGAAGTTAAAAATTAATATACCTACTGAAAATCCTAAACAATCCGATTAAAAAAGATTCCATACATAAAAGACGGCCGTCTGATATTATTTTTTTCTGCTTGCTTTTCAATTTTACTTTCCCTTATCCAATCGTCTGCAATTTCGACAAGTGCCGAGAGACATCTTCCTCTTGGAGAACCAAAAAACGTAGGGAAAGTCAGTCAAAGTGGGTTTGATCACTCGGCACAGGTTCACAGATTTGTTCTTCGGAAAGAAAGTAGTATTTTTGGAACCAGACTAAAGAGGTCGAATTGATTTTTCAACAACATTTTTATTGTTACTAGCAAAAAAAAAAATGAATTCGTTTTCTTTTTTCTTTGTTCCGAGAATCTGGAATCAACTAAAATTTTGATCATGATCAACTGATCTCGAAAGTTACGATTTTGTTTCTATATTCCAGATATATGAAAAGTGAATTGGAATTTTATTAAGGAGGCAGTCTTTTTTAAAAAAGAGAAAAATACTTTTGCATCCTGCAACCTGTTTAGATTGACCAAAGCAAATTCATCTAGTTTCAAATGAAATCAGCGAGCTAGGTGTGACTCTTCTATCCAAGGACAATGAATTATGAATTTGAATCTCGCTATTGTTGATTTTTCAAGGAATTAATCTTTATCAGGGGGAGGAGATCCCTGCCTGTGGTACTGTTTGGAAGTGCCTAAAAACTATTATCCGGGTGGACGCAAGACTTGTGATTTAAATTAGTCAGACGAAATTGTTTGGCTGCTGTCGAGGTTCGTGTGAGCACAAAATCACAAGTCATCATGACTGATAAGTTGAGTTTAACGCTAGGTTGTGCACTTTCTTCTAGGAAAATGTGGCTAAGTTCTGCTCATATGTTGAATACTTGGTTGATGAAGAAACACCAATATACCTAAGTTTCTTACCATGCTCAGCAAGCTATCGGAAACGAGTGATCAGACAACAGTATTTTTCTCTTATTTTGAGTAAGAATCCGTGTAAGTTTTGTAGATTTTCTTTTTACAGTTTATCAACCCTTTGTGAATTATTTAAAACGGAATCATTTTTTTGGATTCTAAGATTTTTTTTTTCGAGTGATTTTACCTGTCTGAATTTCTGGGATAGGATTATTTACACTATTTACACTCGGATTATTGATCAAATAATTTGGAATTCCTAGCATGTTAACCAGATCCATATGCATCTGATGAAGGTCGGAGGACACAACAACCGAAACGTTGTGATAACAAAGATGATGAATATTAAATTAACAATTTTTTGGAGATAATTTTCTTTTTTAGATACAATTCCTACTATTTAACCTGAAGCTGGGGGAGTCAGAAGAGATGGATTCGTACCTTTCCCATGTGCGTTTGCACGTAACTAAAAGTAACGAACCCGAATGGAATTCGAACTAAGTACTCATATTTCTCATTTTAAGCCGCTATCTATTATTCTCTATCTATCATTTCATGTAGAGCTGAGTTCGAATCCAAGCCGAATCCATTAAATTTACTTACGTGCTAATACCTTTGAGAAAAGTATGTATCCTTTTCTGTAAATAGCAGGGCAGACCAGGTTCTATAGCCTCGGATGAAAACTGGTCTACTGCAGAAAGAAATGGCAACCTACCACGGGAAAAAATCTGCCAAGTCAGTCATGTATCAAAAGATACATGATCGCCTAAGCGTATATCATGCATAGCACATAACTGACTGACTGAAAGGATCATCACAAAATATATAAAAATATGATAAAAGTAATGAAAAATTTAAAGAAATCAAATAATAACAAAAATATTTTTCTCATTTCCCAATAATACTCAACAGAAAAAAAGTGGTGATATGGCGTTTTTCTAAGCGTATCTTAGATATGACACCCAGTGAGGGTCAAATTCACTATTCAGTCGTAATTGATCTCGAGGGACATGCTTGCTAACTATTACACCACGTCTTGGTGTCCGAATTGGGATTTTTTAAGCGGGGCTTAGATGTCGCCCAAAGCCGAAAGTGTGGAGCACCAAGTAAGAATCGAATTCATTCCTCATTCGTAATCTATGTAGCGATTTCAAATTTGCTAATCATTAGACCAAATCGAAATGCCCAACAAAGACAGGTGTGATGAATAAAGACGCCGTGAACGACAGGTGTGATGAATAAAGACGCTATGAACGGGTTATTTTTAGAACAGTAAATGGAAGAAAAAGCGTTGATTATCTGTTCACAATTCAATACGAGTTCAATCCTGGATTTAGGCAGCGGGATCTAAATAAGTCTGTCCATCAATAAGCCCGTAGATTGACACGTATTAGCTGATGTTTTACCCAAGTATGACTTAATCTAAGCTGAGTAATGAAGTAATCTTTCATGAAGTGCTTTGAAAAGGAATGAGATTATGTTGAAAAATAATTTTTTGTGTGTAAAAGCAAATAATTTTCCTTCATTATCAATCTACATAAATACTAATGTACCTTTTTGTACATTAGCTCTGTTATAAGAACTTAGACGCTGTATTACAAGGTCGAATGAAATAATAAAAAAAAAAACTACGAGTTATTCTGCATAGCCAACCAAAAAGCGAATTCCAAGGTGACGGCATGGGAATAGCTGGTGTTGTAAGCTTGGAAGTGCGGGTGGTGTAATGGTTCAAAATTGTTAATCGGAAAGTAGAGTTTCAATTTCTGTTGCTTTCTTTATATTCACTTACTAGCAAATAACTCTGGAAAGGGTATGGATTTAACTCTTCTCCCCAACCTATGGGTTAATTAGTTAGAATTATATCACTAAACGATTATTATATCCGCCTAAAATTCTTACTATCAAAAAATATTTTCTAGCTTTAAATAACCTGCAAATCGTTGATAAGCCGAAGAAAACGAATTCAACAATCATGAACGAAACAGAGGAAAATATTTGACAGTACCCCCTTTATTAATAGTACCTTTTTATGAGTAGAAACAAGAGAAAGAACTACATCGAAAGAAACAGTGGAAACTACTTTTTCGTGATCAATGTGCCAACATTTTTAAATACAGAATTTCCGATGTGTTTGAGGCAAAGGTGGGTTTTAACTTCCCGGAACTTGAAGTTTGGTAAAGTTAAGAGCAGAGATTCTAAACATTTTTCACAGCAATTTATATATTTGCTGTCCTCACCTGAATCTTGCTTAAGGCTACAAACGTGGAGTGTCCATTGTTTATCGAACTTAACACACCTGATTTGTTTCCAATGTAAATATCTCTTTATTAGCAAAGCAACGTCAGATAAATTTCTCTTCATAGTTTAAAGGTTTGTACAAATATGTGAACCGCGTTGGCCCTAATATGCAAATAAGCGTATTGCATACTAATTCGGATTCTCTGTGTCCTTAATTGAATCCAGATTTTCTTTGCCTGAATGACTACCGAAAGTTCTCTCACCAACTGAACATACAAATGCGAAGAGTAGGTATCTAAAAATGGTAAGTTTGGCTTCTTTCTTAAATCAATAACCAGAACTGTTTTTTTTTTTTGCCAATACCCAGTCTCAGTAAGCTGATTCTTGTTAGTGCATCTCGTTCTTCTAAGGCCAATTCGTTTTTTAAAAAAATTATGAACCGGAAACGGTTATAAATTACTCTACCACCATTATTACATTTTAAAAGTCACGCTAAATTTTTATTCTCCAGCAATAAACAAAAAAAAACAAAAACAAAAAAACAAAAACAAAAAAAAAAAACAAAAAAAGAATATAAATTGAATTGAAATGTTAGCGCTTCAGAAACACATTAATTTGAACTGATCACAACAACGAGTTCCGTAAACTCCTTAGGTTTGTAGATGCACCACGCCTACTGCAGCCACAACATCAATGGGGTGTCATGGGCAAGAGAGACTGACGGGACCCAACCCTTTCTAGATGTTATTGATATTATCTTTATGTTCAATATATATATATATATATATATATATATATATATATATATATATATATAACAATGCTCGTTTGGTAAAAATCCTTGGATATCACAACTTGCAAATATATCAAAACAAATTGGTATCCGAAGAAAAAACAAGAAAGAAGTAGAAACATTCAAACAGGGCGAAAAAATCGTCATGTACCTTAAGTTTCCAGTCCAAAGAGAAGAATCTCAAGCCAGTAACAAAACTAAAACGTAGAGTGTTCAATACGCTAAGGAAAGCAAAGATAAGGTATTCTAGCCAAGTAGGTAGTTATGGATCTTTAGGATATATAAGGTTGGTGCAAAACTAATGACGTAATAATGTCGTTTTTGACATATTTTAACGTCAACAAACGACATTATTACGGCATTATTTTTGCACCAACCTAATATATATGGTGCTATTCATTATTGCTCTTATGAATAAAACGTGTTTTCAAACCGTAACACGTTTCCGTACGATCATTGAAGTAAAGCAACGGCGAACCTGGTCTGTATCCAGATGGGTGGCTACTTGAGAATACCAGGTGCTCTAAGCGTAGATGTGCCTGAGGTGTAATGGATAATGGTTCCTAATTGTTAATCGGCAGGTCGAATTAAAACTAAGGAAAACTGAATTCTAACCAGATATTTTCCTTCTCCCAGTCTAGTTACCAACCACGTCTATATAGCCTAATCTATCCTGCTATTTATCCATAGCTAAAAGAGAAGAGATGGATTCATACCATTTCCAAAGTTATTAGTACGTATTTGAATGTAATGAACTCGACTGGAATTCGAACTCTGTTCCGGTTTCTCAATCCAATCCGCTCTCCATTACGCCATCTTGACTGAATGGATTAAATAGAATGATATGTATAAATGAAACTGTACAGCGGCTTGAGTTCGACTAGCTGGTTTATTTTTTTGACATATCAAATCTTGGCGGGCATATTTAATTGGAAATCCTGTTTGGAAAACCCGGTGAGGCTCGAACCCAGCTGCTAATGAACAATCAGACGTGCCTCACTACGCTTTACAACATTCCGAAACACTTGAGTTACGCTTGAGAACCACTTTTTTCGAGACATCAATTCCATTGGCCACAAATGTAAATTAAGGCTGCGCTTGGTTTCGACAGCCTGATTTTTTTTTCTCTGGAACTTAATACTAAAGAAACAACTAACTTTATTTCCTTGGTCGCAAACTATGACGAAGCTGTTGAGCTGTGCTGCGTCATTTAACTGAAACCATTACTGCTTTTAATTTTCAAAATAGACCATAAAACCTCACTTATTAGCTGCTAAAAGTTCTATATAATTCTTGGAGAACGTTTATGTGTCTTATTACAGAAAATATGTATACACGAACAGCAAAAATGGTTATTTAAATTCAAGATAAAAAGTTTATTAAAGGGTAATGGATTTCAAAAATAATTTTATGAGAATTTCACATAAAAATGTGGTATCAGCTATCTTAAAAAAAAACGTAATATTTGACTTAGCATCGCGATCTCTTATATTTTGTTAGGTATATAAAAATGTCAGAATACAAGTAAATAAAACCATATTAGATTCCTGATAATGACTAGAGTTTCGGATCTACAACAACTATATATATATATATATATATATATATATATATGCGTTTGTGTGTGTTATTTAACAATAGATACGATGTGTTAAAGGTTTATAAACATATGAGGATTGAACTTGAATTCCAGCCACGTTCCTTTCGCCGGGTTCGGAATAAAGACTACTATCATACAATGTACATTACACAATTTCATCTTAAAAGACAAACGTGAACAGAATTTCCCAACAAACCCCTAGGGCCTAAAAATGTGGCCGGAAGCGCTTGGGAAAATAAATAAAATTTTGACATTCCCTTAACCTAACCAAACTGAAAAAAATTAAGAATACTAGAAAATCTCAATAACAGTTAATAAAATCTTCTGATAAATTCAGCAAAATATATCTAAAAGAATGATTGCTACCGAAATATACATATATATATATATATATATATATATATATATATATATATATATATAGTGCTGGTGTTAATAAAACAGTGCATGATGCAAGACAGAGCTAATACATATTACATGTACATATTAATAAATATATATATTAACCCTCACTATGAGGGATAATATATATATATTTCATTTTTTTTTTAAGCCTAGGTATGTTTTGGCCAACAATTCGTCCGGGTCCAACGTTGGAAGAATTCGAACTGAATTTTACGAGAAAGAGTGAGCGGAGGAAAATTTGGAGCACGTCTAAAAAATAAATTCACGATTAAAATATACATAAATTTTAGAAAAGTGATAAATACTCCAAGGTGAAGCTGAAAAATATACATACTCACGCTCTTACAAATAACTGTAGTGACCGAAGAAAATTCTCTTTCTCCTTACACAGGGACAGCTGATGTAATTTATTACAGACAGCTTCTAACACTTACAAATGGCGTTTGAACCAATCCATATGCAAAATAGAGAATAAGCCAGAAGAAAATATGGATGAGCACATTTCATTCTCTAACAGATGTTGTCCAATCGTAGAATTGCGAAACACGAGAGTGTTGATTTAATCTGATTAAAGTAGGTACGTGTTGGGTATCTACATTCATTGGTCCCGGAAGTAGTGTTGCCCCCCCCCCCCCAAAAAAATGAACGCTAAATTGTGTTTCCTTAAATCTGTTTATGCATTCTGTGGTATCAAATCATATATATATATATATATATATATATATATATATATATATATATATATATATATATATATATATATATATATATGAAAATTTCTCCGATTTAACCAGTAGAGAAGACAATATTTATGAATAAAAATGACAATAGGAAAACTGGTAATTGCTGACGCGTTTCGTCCAATGTGGACTTTATCAAAGCAAAATACGAAAAATAATTATTTTGCTTTGATAAAGTCCACATTGGACGAAACGCGTCAGCAATTACCAGTTTTCTTATTCTCATTTTTATTCATATATATATATATATATATATACAGGGTGATCCCCAAAAACGGGAACTTTTTAACAATCCAATAAAACCAAGAGTCATGGAAAAAATATTTTATTCATAGTAATTGAAACCTTAAAAGATGCCATTTAAGAATCAATGATGGAATTTTCATTTTTTTTAAATTACGTCCTGTAGATGGCGTCCTCCTTTACGAATGAATTCTTGAAATATGCTGTTGAGATTCCTCATTGACTTCTGCAACATCTCAGCTGGGATACTGTGAATTTCATCTTGAATTCTAAATTGCGAAATGTTTACTTGCTCAAAGTCACTGTATCGCAGTGTTGCCACTTGCTCATGTCTGGCAATACGGACTTCAAAAATTCCCATTTTCGGGGGGTCATCCTGTATATATATATATATATATATATATATATATATATATACACACATACACACAGTGTGTCCATAAAGTTCGTGTGCACTTGAAAAAATAATAACATTATTTGTATTTGCGATAGAAATAATCTGTAAAAAATGTAACAAAGTTTAATGTACCTAGTTTTAAGTATAGCTAAAATAACTAATGTGTTTTCAGGCATTACTGTAAATCAGTTGACAAATGTTTTCCGTGAACTGCAAAATCGTATTACCCTTTGTATTGCTAATGATGGAAGACATTTGGGAACTTAAATAAAATTTCAATAAAACCTTAAAAATAAAGATTTACTTCTTTCTAATCCTTTTTACAAATTATTTCTATCGCAAATACAAATAAAGTTATAAATTTTTAAAGTGCACACAAACTTTATGGACACACACACAATATATATATATATATATATATATATATATATATATATATATATATGCAGCAATTTTTCATTGATGCATGTTTCATTACATAATATAGACAAGTTTTGTCAATTTATTTTCAGTAAGTTCATTTCATATTGTCTGATAAGCATAATAACATTATCATTGAAAGACAAAACGAAATCACCATATTGATTAATGTTTAAATCCAATCTAAGCTTTCGGCTTACATAAGCCATTATCAAACATGACAATTAGATTTCAATATATCAAACAACACACGGACGAAACAATAATAATACTCTGTTTTTGTTGCATAAAAAAAATTCAAAGCAACGACAATCTCGTGTATACGAGACGCGAAATCGAAAATCGCATCGAAGCTCGTGACGTCACACATGAGCACGCGAGAGTGAAAACAAGAAGTATTAAGTATGGGAAGTCATTGGTATAAACCAATGGCTTCTATTATTAATTATAAGCATTAGATAGGATTTAAACACGTATGAATATGGTGATTTCCTTCCGTCTTTCAATGATAATGCTATTAAGCTTATCAGACAATATGAAAGGAACTTAAATAAATAGACAAAACTTATCTATATTATTTAATGAAACATGCATCAATATATATATATATATAGATAGATATGGGGTGTACCAAAAAATCCATCTAAGCATATGTCCGCAAGTACTTCGTTTTTTAAAGTTATTAAGCTGAATTTTTACGGTAGATGGCGCTGTGTTGTCATGTATACTAAGTTACATTTATTATTCGTATACATTTGTGGCTAGTATGTCTTGAACGTTTAAAGAGAAATAGTCTAATTTAGTGGTCTATAAGGTGCTTAGGGAAACGATTCTTAATTAGTGTCTGTTTTGCATTATTGAGTTCTTTAAGGAAGAGTAGTCGAGAGGATGAGTTCTGGTGTGCCCTGTTTAGGAAGTTTTTTTTTTATTATTACTGCTATTTTGTATCTGATTGGGCATTCACTTTTAAAGTTAAGGTAGCAAGAGTTTCTTCTAATGGGTTTCTTATATAATGTGGTGTAAAAGTGTTATTACTATATTCTACGATTGTCTATTCACCCCAAAGTAAATAACAATGATAGGGAACATACAGTAAAAATACATAAATATTTTCTACAAAAGCAAAATGCACATAAACGACAAGCAGGATGAACCTTATAAATATTATAAAGAAATACACCTACCCCAATCGACCCGAATAAAAAAATCAAATTAATTATCTACTATAAAATATTTAAGATAGTTAACCTTATCATCAAAAATAACAACACACCAGCTAAGTCAAAATTACAACGAACGAAGATCATCTATGAGTTCAAATGCCCCTTAAGGAACTGCGTTCCAGATCAAATCGAACTCATAAATAATTACATCGGCCACATAACTACATGCCTATCCAGATGTCTTGCGAACCCATTAGAACCCATTTAAACACACACACACACAAACCTTCCAGACTCCATTAGAAGCATACTGGTAGAGAACACAAGCATAATAGCCTCAGCCACCTGTAAAAAATCTCTTAATATTAACTACGAATTAGACCACAATTTGCTAACCGTGTTCGAAAAATAAAACATCTCTATAGCACACTACAAACATACACATCACATAATGCACACACTCAATGAAAAAATAAAATCATCCTTGATAATGGCTAAAATTAAAGGCGAATGCGCTCGGAATTATAGAACATTTGGACAGTTTCTACACACTCTGTGTCCAAAAAAGAAATCTCTTGTTCGAACAAAAGAAAACAATTAATAAAAGGTTTACCGTAGTACCTTGTTCGTTGTTTTTAATGAAACATGCATAAATGAAGGATTACTGCCTAAATACACAATACATACATACATACATGTGTGCGTGTGCGTGCACGCGCAAATATGTAGAAAAATAAGAAAAAACACGTTAGGTCAATAATCCGGGGTTCTTTTGTATTTTTGTTTTGATTTTCAAAAAAATTCAGTGCTCCATACAGAAGTAGAGCTTAAATAGTATTCTTTAGACACTTGGCGGTGGATTATGGTGCCAACAGCTATCTGTCGCTGTGGCTGACCAGACGATGTGCGTACATTAATGCCATCATTCGCTTTGAAATGAACACCCGGCCCTCTTTCTTTCTTTTGACCTCTTTCCGAAGGTGACTGATATGTGGATACAAATTAACTCTTATGCCTCTTATCAAAATAGCCGTTCCAGCCGTTTCCATAATAATACATTTTGCGAATGAACATGCTTATAAATATGCATAAATAAATTGGTTATTCCTAAATTTTCGCTTGAGGATGAAACAAGGCTTGATACATTAATTCAATTTAATTTAAATATTTAAAGGTTTTTGGCTCTTGTTTTTGAAACCTGAGAACTCTTATGTAGCGAAGGAATCATATTTTTTTAAAAAATACTTATAATATATATATATATATATATTATAAATTGATTCATTTAAAATATGTTTCTTTGGCTACACAGTTCTAACCATGTTTCAAAAATGGAAGCTAAAAGCTACGAATTTAATTTTGTAATTAAATTAAAGACATTAGTTCCATTTCATCCACAAGCGAATTTTGGAGCAAATTTTAAAAATTACTGGGTTTTAAAGACACAGCTAAAATCATCTGTAAATTTACATTTAGTACTATTTTGTAAAAAGAAAAATATCTATAAGAACAGCGGATTATATATCTTACTGTTCTTTCTTATATATATATATATATATATATATATATATATATATATATATAAACAGATTGTTGCCACACCAGAGCAAAATGATCTTTGGAAAAGGGATCATAATTTATTAATAAAACAGGATACAAAAGTATCACAGCGGTTAAAACTTTAGGTACATTTCGGCCAACACTTCTTCAGAATAAATATAATCGTCGGCAAAATAAAACAAGCAGTTGACAAGAAAAATTATTATTAATGGCTGATGTTAAGACAAAGAATATCAATTAGCAAAAGGGGGTGGGAATCTTCCCTGTTAGGCAGAGAATTAACGATTGTTTCTCATTTTAAAGATCATATGATGTTTATGGGTTACCCAAAATACATTTACAAACTTTAGGAGCGGGTTCTTCACACCAATACAAGGACAAAAGTCTATATAAACATGTTTTCCAGTCATTATGTTTAAAGTTTACGGTACACCCTATCAAATGTACAATCCAAGATACATGCCAAAATACTTCTACAAATTTTAGGTCCGATTCCTGACACCAAGACAATGTAAATATGTCCATATAAGCATATGTTCAAAAGGCCATCTTTGTACTTCAACATAGCAACTTATAAGAAATGTTCAAAATGTCCTCCGCTTGCTAACTACAAACGCATGTATCCTTTGGAACAATGACTGGCGGACGCACGGTGTCGAATGGTTTCGCAGGACCCCATGACACGTTGATGAAGCGTTTCTGCATTATAAATGGCTGCTGCATTAACCAATTTTTTTAGGTGACCCCACAGATAAAAATCCAAAGGATTGAGATCAAAGGAACGTGCAGGCCATGGAACTAGTCCTCCCTTACCTATCCATTTTTCATAGAAATAGACGGGTTTTGATATCGGTATTTTACCGACCCTCCCCACTTTATTGCAACAAGGAAGGACAAACCGCAGGGTTTGAATGCTCAGGATCAGGCCTTCGCTCAAAGATTTATACGTGATACACGACTGAGAGTTAGCTGTGTTTTTAGTTCCAACTGAAGAATGAGACAAGAAAAAAAAGCTACTCATATTCAGGTTGTATCAAAATACTCTTGCAAACTTCGAGGGTGGGTTCCACAAATCAAAACAAGGATAAAAGTCTATATAAACACATGTCCGCAAATCCCTTTTTTGAGTTGTTTTTAAAGCTTACGGTAGACGCTTTTAAGTGTACATTCCAAGATACAATCCAAAATAAGTTTTAAAAAATTTCGGGCAAAATCCTGACACCAAAACAATGTAAAATGTCCATATAAGCATATGTTCAAAAGTCTATCATTGCACCTCAAAATAGCAACTCATAAGACATGTTCAAAATGTCCTCCGCTTGCTTCTACAAACGCATGCATCTGTCGTATTATTGACTGGCGTAGTTGAATAAAAAGTATTCTGACGTAGACACCTCCCAAAAATCTTTAAATATATGAACGAAAAAAATGCCGTAAGAATTTTAGCCGTTAAAAAAAAAAAAAAAAAAATCCAGACGACACGCTTTTAACGGATGTTAGATTTCATTGAAAAATACATCCCTACCCACTACCAAAATGTAACAATAACTGATACATTAAAATATAGACATATTGAACACTCAGACACCCGTAGTCTAGCAAAATAGATTTATCTGTAACCTTGGAAACATGAATTTTGTTTTGCTGTCTATTTAAAACCCAGTAATTTTTAAAGTTACTCCAAAATTCGCTTGAGGATGAAATGGAACTAATGTCTTTAATTTAAGTACAAAATTAAATTCGGGGCTTTTAGCTTCCATTTTTGAAACATGGTTGGAACTATGTAGCGAAAAACCATATTTTAAGTCTATTAACTTATAATAGTAATGCTCTGTAAATTTACATTGAGCACTTTTTTGTAAAAATAAAAATATCTATAAAAACACCGGATTATATATCTTACTGTTCTTTCTTTTTATTAATATATATACTTGTTACATATATATATATATATATATATATATATATATATATATATATATATATATATGTAACAAGTATGCAATATGAACTACAGAACAATTATTTCAAGTTAAAAATTCTAGAATGTCTTACTCAGTTTTTGTAAACGTGTTGATCCCACAAAACTTTCTTCATTCGTAAGGTGACTCTGTTAGCTGAGAACAAATTTGAATATGTGTGAAGTAAGAGAACAAGAAACATTTACGAGCCATTTTTTTTTTTAGAAAATCAATTTTATTTCGAACTGACAGACTTCAGTAAAAATTGTCTTTTGATCAAATTGAGACAGAACAGATAAAATCGAACAAAATTGTATTCTCTTCTGACAAAAGATCAAATAAAATTTTCGAAGATTTCTTTTAAACTATTGATCTTAGTCCAGAACTAAAACAAAAAAAAAAATCTTAGTCCTCAAGATTGAAATATGAAAACAGATGCTGCTTATGAGAAGAAAAAAAGCCGAAGATTCTAAACGGTTTTTTGATATTAATAAAATTAACTTGACACAAGGGAAGATGAAAGTTAGAAGATCGTGTTAGGCTAAGAATTGCACAGATATCTGTTTTGAAAATCAGCACTCAAATCCGACCTATTCATCTACAGTTGGACATATTTTGTGAATATATATGTCAGTTATGAATCAGATCAAACCACCTTTTCGTTGGCTTAAGAATCTGTCATGAAATAGTTCTACGATGATTCTCAACCTTCTTAAGAGCCATCTTTCATTATTACTTAGACGATATGAGTTCTCCATAGCTTCCTTTTTCTTTAAAATTTGTTAATTTTGCATTGCCATGATTGCTTATGGGGAATTACTTTCCTGTTGCCTTCTCCACTATTTTAAATTCAGAATCGACCTTTTTCTAGCGTGGTAGCCACCCATGGCTAAAGGGAATCTTTGAAATTGAAGCCATAGCTAGATTTAGAAAATATAGTTCTTTGTCTGGGCCGAATGGAATTTGTTCGAAGGGAAAACAAACTCTCAGCCAGAATTCGAAATCGCCTACCGATTCAATTATTTTCTCAGTTACAAACAGTCGTCAGCCAGCACACCTTTCATTATGACATATATCTTATAAATCTTGACCCCTTTCACATCTATATATATATATATATATATATATATATTGCGGTCTGAACTTTGCTTCTTTTTTAGTAGTGTGGCTGGGTAGCGTATTTGCCCTCTCTTCATCATTTAGACATAGAGCACTCACGTCTACTCTCTCTTCTAGCTACATATCGGATTTCCATTTTTTTCTTCATATTTAATTTCTCTTCTTTGTTTTTGATTTTTTGACTGTTTTTTTTTTTTTTCCTTTTTTTGCTCGCTTATCAAACAAACTGTGTTGGTTTTACCAATACTCGGTCTTGTTATATATATATATATATATATATATATATATATATATATATATATATATATGGGGTTATATAATATATATTACAATGAAGCAGTCATACAAAGAATAAACTAGTAAGGTTAATGTAATGAATGGAGAATTCACTTCGCTTCAGAATTAAAGCGCTAACAAATTTAAAAGTATTAACTCACTAACACTCATTGATCCTTGCTTTTAGATGTCCCATATGTTCCATAAAGATGCTAGTACTTTCGAGAGATCATCCTGTCATCATCGGGCATGGATATTATTTTTCTTTTTAGGTCAAATTCAGGTAACATTGGAGAGGAAAGTAACTGTAATGGAAGTCGAAAGATCTTACCTGAATTTTACCTTGAAATATTTAAATGTCTTGATTTAACCATTTTTATTTTTTTTCATGGTCACTGGAAAAGAGTAAGAAAAGAAAAATTTGAAAAATCCTGACCGTAAGTTAAGATTTTTGTAAGAACTGATAATTTCACGCTCTACTTATTTTCTCTTATAATAGGTATAGACTTCTTGAGATCGAAGTGTTTTTAAATCATTTCTGTGTATAAATAACTATCTCAAAAACCTATAGTTATTAAAAGATAAAGTGAATATATCAAATACTTATGAAAATGTTAACTCATATAGAAGACCTTTCTTATGTTAATAAATAAATTTTTTTTTATATTTTTACACGTTTCACCAATATACTGTAAGGAACAGCTTTGGCAGTTTATTTTACACATGCTTGTTTCTGAATTATTGTTATTATGGACATTTTTGGTCCTGGTCATTTCTATAATTGTTTTGAAGTGCTTGTAATTAGTTTGATATTGCTAAAATTATGTATATAGTATGTTGGTGCAAAAATAATGACGTAATAATGTCGTTTTATGACGTATTTTTTAACGTCAAAAAACGACATTATTACGTCGTTATTTTTGCACCAAGCTAATAGTTTTGAATAATAGCTGTTAAGGAATTAATAGGTAATATTATATTGCTATTTTGACCTAGATTATTGTTATTGAAGAGATAGTTTTGCGCGTAAGTGAATAAAAAGAACCTTAAGGAAATTCGAACTCGGCTCTCCGATTTACAATTTCGAGCTATTATCTATTACTCTAGCCGCACATCGAAGCCTATAGCACCTGGTCTTCACAAATGGTCAACCATCTAGTTACTGACTAGGGTCAACGTTGCTTAAATTCGGTGAACGTACGGGAACCGGAGTTTCCAATTTATGTGGCTGTAAGCTATAGTTGCAGGTAATTTCAACTGTTTCTTTCCAATTCTATGTATAACCGTGTTATTTTGTTTTCATTTTCTTTTAAAATTTTCTGAGTACTTATATTTTTAACCCATGATGTTCTTTACATGTTTCTGTAAAACTATGACTTCTTTAGTTATGAGGGGGGATTGTCTAACATTCACTTAGTAGCCTTTTCTTTGTTTCTAATGAAAGTGTTCTGTTTATTAATACTTTTGAAATGCTTCTTCCGTTATTCCACTGCAGATTCTCATTTTGGTGTAGAATATGTCGTCTATTCAAACACTTCATAGATGTTTTTTATTTTCACTCCAACTCCTCGTTCGCATCTTGGGCTGTTTCTTTTACTTGACAGTCATATGTTCTAACGTATTAAAATTGATTCTTCTGGCTTCCATTAACCACCTTTCTGCGACTTCCTTTCTGTATTTGTTATCAAAACTGTCATCTACACATCTGATTTTGCTAAGATTGTGGCCGCTAACAATGAATACTGGTATAACCTCCAATTCTCTTAGAATCGCTTCACTGTATAGGTTGAATAAGTCCGGCGAGAAGACACATCCTTGTCTTACACTTTCTGTTTGTTTTTTTTGTTTTTTTGTTTTTTTTATATTTACTCAATTTATTTTCTATGTGTATGTAGGCAGTTTGCTACCGGTACAGTTTCTGGATTCTTCCAATATCCATCCCAAATATGGCAAGGTTACCTAGTCGTTTAAAATACCTGGTTTGTTCAAGCAGGCTTTCCTGATGCAATATTTTCGTGAGTTTGAATCTCACCGAAAGCTTAGTTCTCTTCTGTGCTGTCTCCCAATTGTCATTACAATTACGGCCTGGGTTTGCAATGATAGTAAATGCAAGTCATAATTTGTAATACTAGTCTTAATATTGATTAAATCTTTCTTCTCTGTTGTAGTAAATTCTATAGGAGTTCCTATAGTTTAATATCCGTGTCTGCTATGTGTGTCTTCTGCATATCTTATGTTGTAAAGACTATGACCGCCAACCTATGTTTTATATAAGTTTTCCTTTTCTTTAGTTCACACGCGTATAGACAGAAATAATTCCAGCAGAATATGTTCTCTGAATTATCGGATTTTCTTAGCATTGACAACGTCGGGCATGAATTACAAATATACTAGGACTGGAATAACAAGAACGTCTCCAGGTGATAGATATTCCTTTTTGGAAATCTATCGTTAAACGAAACAACAAACCAAATTTCTAGAGAAAAATAGAATCAGGAAGCTTTGTGATTTTGCACAGTACCAGGATTAGAGATTGTTTCTTCAATATTTAATATTATGAGGTTGGGGTTTAGAGTTGACAAGTGTCCTCTCCGGTTTCAAATAAAGTAAAACCTATTAAATTTTATTTCCCATCGAGGTTTTGGTTTCATTTAAGCCATTGCCTTTTTTTAATGTTATCAAAATTCTCAGCTGAAAAATGATAATTAAAACATATGGATATATATTTTTCAATTACATTGGAGCCGATCAAATTCCTTAAACTAAAAACTCCCCCAATACTACAAATTTATACGCGCGCACATACCCCGACACACTAAGAGAGTATATATATATATATATATATATATATATATATATATATGCAATTTTTATATATAATATTTATCTATATGTATAATTCTCAAAATGTGCGTGTATGTATGTGTGCGTGTGTGTGATCGGATGTTTATGCGTTTCCACATCCGGTTTCGATGAATTTTTTTTTTGTTTGGTAGATAATTCTTCAGTCCCGGTTGAGTCCAAATTGGCTGGAAAAAATTACAACTTTGAAGGCGAAAAATCGAAAAATTGAAAAAACTGACATTTTTTACACTTTGCGCAAAAATCAAAGGCAAAATTTAATGTCTGTAAAAACCAGCGTACAATCAATTTAGAGAATTAAAATCTAACGCAAAAAGATTATTAGAAATATTAAAAAAAATATTATAAATAAAAATTATCGTATATTATTATGACGGTCCATGGAAGAGGTTCCTTCCTTGTAAGATTGAGAACGCAAAAAACGCCCCTTTCATGACCACTCCCCACTTCAAATTCTTAACACCCATTTGGAAATGTGCCTCAGTTGCACCCAGTTGTTGTTACAAATATTGATTTTGGGGTGGGATGAATTTAATCTTAAATTGCCCGAATTGAATGCAAAAACTCTCAGTATGACGGGTTATACTGCTAGTATATTATATATTATAGGGTCCACTCTTTTCCGATATAAATGGACGCGTCCTGCTGCCATAAAATAGCCGCATTCAGTCAGAGAGGTCGAGGAACAGGTAGAGGAACAGGGTGGAGAAACAGAGTGGAAAGTACATTGACACTGTGATTGAGTTGACGTTAGAAGTCAGTTACAAGGACGGCCGACTCTAACGAAGTTTACTTCGAGACTGTATATAGCGATCTTTGATTAATACTAATCGGCGTTCCTGGATTTTACTAACAGCATTACCTTTTGTATTTTGTGTAAATACATTTAATTTCATAGCTTAAATACTTGCGTTTGTCATTTATTGGAGACCGATTTTTCACGCGGAATCCACAACATTATATATGCGCGGTACTTCTTGGAAAGTGCTCAATATCAGTGATAGAGCTAACATATTTAGTTGGGTTGATGTGAGATTGTCTGACGATCGCAAAGGGCGTGAAACCTACGGTCACAAACTCACATCAATCCATATATATATATATATATATATATATGTCTGCGGATGACAATATATATGCTCTTGAAAATTTTATTTCAGTTGAACTCTCTGGGGAGGAAGTGTAGGTTTGTAAACAGTGACTATTACGGCTACTAATGCAAGACTCTTTGATAAATCGAATCGAGTTCTCTCAGTCACTGTGTATTTATTTAAAAATAAATACACTTAAATTCACCTTCATCCCTGCCGTGAGCCAACGCCTTAGTGGTAGAATCCCCGATTGACGCCAATTCAGTCGGGTTTCGATCCTAGCTAGAGACAACCGGACGTCTAGCCAAACAGAAAAGCTGTGATACAGCGAAACTGTCTATCTCTCTCTCTGTATATATATATAACGTTAATCTTAATAGGAAATTATGTGCATGTTATTGTAATAAAATTTATCGAATATTCAGAAGTAGTTAATTATTTAATAAATACTAGCATCGACAAAAATAACGTTTAAGTAATAAAAATCTGTCGTCTAAATAAACATTCATTTTTATATATATATATATATATATATATATAAGGTTGGTGCAAAAATAATGACGTAATAATGTCGTTTTTTGACATTAAAAATTCGTCAAAAAACGACATTATTACGTCATTATTTTTGCACCAACCTAATATATATATTACATTGAACAAGGCTAACCCGTAGACGTTAGTTGAAATAGTCTATACAGATGAGGTCATTTTGGATTTTTATTTTATGTAATTTATATGCTCTGTTATAATAAATACATTGAGCTCTTTTTGTGGATCAGTTTTAATATTTTATGTTACTAGGATCCACATGGATTATATATATATCTATATATATAGCACCAGTGTTAATAAAACAGTGTTCGATGTTATAAATACAACAGAGCTATTACGTATATATTATTAACTATAGAGTTTCATGCACAACACAATCTTCAGCTTATGTTTTCTTATTTAATTTGTCTTGTGTTCTTATAATTTTCTTCTTTTCTGTACATAAATTATGTAAAAATTATCCAAATGTTTTGTATGTCCAAGCGCTTTCGGATATATTTTTAGACATTATCAATAATATCAGCCATGAACACGGCTACAATATGCTGACCGTGTTTGGAAACTATAACTCTAGATGCACACTTAAAACAATCCATACATTCAGTTAAAAGCAAAAATATATTCATCCTTGTTAATGGCTGAAAGCGCTCGGCTATACAAAACTTTTGGACAATTTCTAAATAATTTATACCCACAAGAAAAAAAAAATATAACACAAGAAAAATTAAATAAAAAACCTAACCGTAGTACCTTGTTACTCGTTTTTAATGAAACTTGTATAATAGAAAGATTGTGTGTGGTGGGGTGTATAATATATATATATATATATATATATATATATATATATATATATATATATATATATATATATATATATAGAGAGAGAGAGAGAGAGGGGACAATAAAGTTACTATACAGTTACTTATAATAAAAAGTAAAGGCGTGAAGCAGGCGCCTTGAAGTTCGAAAAGTATCGGTAATTAATTCATAATTGTTTACATAGCATTTTATCGTTATTAAACATAATTTACAAGAACCATTTTAATAATAAAATTCTGAACTATGATTAATTGCTTTGTCTTAATTGTTTTTGTAACTCTAACGGCATTTATTGCCTATATATATATATATATATATAATGTGTGTGTGTGGAAACGAAAAGATATCGGTTAAGTTTTAGGAGATATTTATATCTATATGATGAAAATATCATGAATTCCAACTTATGATATCTGTTTTCATGAGAAATATTTCCCATGATGCATTTGGTTGTATGAAATTTTATTATGCCAATTTTAAAGCAAATGGGGTACTGCTGCCATATATATATATATGTGCAGGAGGTGCCCGGTCACTTTCTAATCTTGATAGAGTTCAAAAGCCGCTTCGTTGTTATTTTCCACCATACAACCCCTTCCCAGAGGTAAAACGTTGCAAGCCTCTCGCTACTCAGACGAACACATTCCTTAGTTCTACCTGTTCTAAACTTCTCGGTTAAGACCCGCCATGCCACAGACACCGTAGCGAACCAGCCTCATTCCCTTCGTATTCCATTGGTTAGAAGTAAGTTCCACTCGAACAGCTTCTCTCGAAGAGCTGCTTCCTGGAAACGATACACAAGATGATGCTTTCTGCTCAAGTATATATAACTGTTATCTTTCCCCATATACCATCATAAACTGTAACCATCTACCTCGAGTGGCTCTTGGGCCTTGTACAGTGTGCGCTTTATTGTAAGCTCCATGCATTTCAGCCAACATTAATCTGCAAAAATTTAAATGCAATGTCATTCGCTATCTATTACCCTCCTGATTACTCTTTTCTCTTCTTCTTGCTCACTTTTAATGTTTATGTTCCTAGTTTTTTCCATATCCTCTACCGCCTTGTGTCTCAGTGGATTTACTACCTTGCATGGAATGATACCGACTAAATACTTATACTTAAAATATCATTTGCATAGAGATGTCCATTGTTTATTGGGAAGATTTAAGCACGAAATAGAAACAGGTAAAGCTATTAAGGGATATGAACACAGCTTTCGACATCATTAAAACAAAGAAGTGAAAAAATTAAATTATGAATATTGGGAATTTGTAACCAAGTGAAATATGCGTTTAAGAATGTCACAGAAAGCATTTTTTTTTTTTTTTTTTTTTAAGTATTAAGAAAAAGGGTGGGGTGATTAAACAGCTATATTTTAAATTGTTGTTGGGATTGTCGAAAAAGAAAAAAAATGCTGAATATTAGGAACATTAGTTAAATGACCCAAACTGCCACATTTACATGGATAATACAAAAAGGAATACGTTAGGTAGGGGAAAAATACATGAAAAATGTTTGCTAAAAAATAATCATCAATGATGACTGTAAAAATAGATTGAATCGACAAGATGACTACGCTTGTTTCTTTATAGAAGTAGTCATCCAACAAAACTTTGAGGATAACAGGGGAATGTGTATAAGATTTGGCGCTAGTACAGGCGGCAGTAAAATTATATTCCCCCTCAAAGTTGATGTCTATCGACACAAACGCGGAGAATTATATATATGTGTGTGTGTGTGTGTATTTATACAGTATACTTCAGAAATCTATCACGCATAATATTAGGACATGAAATAGATAAAGACACCATTGTCACTAGTGTCTTACAGTTATGTGGGATATATTTCTGGAGGGTATATATGTGGGACGTATTTATGCCGCACTCTGTATATATAGGTTTCAGTCAGCACCAACAAGCAATGATTCCCAACGTGGAGCGCATGCCTCACCGGTGGGGCATGCCAATACTTTGGTGGGTCATGCGCAAGATATACACCCTGTGGCTTACTCTACCAAAAGAATAAGGGGGTAATTCGAGAATGAGTTATTAACAGTGAATTGTTTTCTAGTGAGCTGAAATTTTATTTTGTATTATTATTTCATGATTAAAATGATCAAATTATATTGCAGAACAAGCTTTCATTTAAATATTTTATATTTCTGCCTTTCAGTTCTCTATTATGATTTGGAACTATATATATATATATATATATATATATATATATATATATATATATATATATATATATTCAACTGTTTTTTTGTTTTTGTTTTTTAATTTTTTTTCTATTTCATGGACGCCATGGTCTTTGGAGGCTTGTTAAGAGATCAAGTTAATGCTCTTTTAATCTTCCTTCATGTGAATTGCAGTAAAATTTTGAATATAGAAGGATTAATATTACAGAGGTGGGGTGCAAGAGAATTTTAGATATACCAAAGTGGCGTATGGCCCCAAACAACTGCGTTAAACTCATGAAGATCTTCCTTCACAATTTGAAAATCTTATCATTGCTCCAGTTACCAAGAAAAAAAAAAACTCTAAAAATTTATGGAATAGCCAGAAGCCCCTCCATATAGCAATGGAGTTGAAAATTTCTGCTTCGACTAATAAAAGATATTTTAATGTGATAAGAAAATAACATTAGAATAAAAATATCGAATAAGCAATAAACATACTCCAACTAATTTTAAAGATCAAACAGGGGAAAAGTTATCCAAACCAATTTATTAAGGGTTTTCAAAGGTTAAAGAATATCAAATAGTTCAGAATAATACGAAAAATAATAAAATAATAATATATCTATGTATGTAGGATATTGGATAAATTAAATATACGTTGCATATACATTCATTCAGTTAAAAAAAAATACTTTCATTTAATTTTCATGATAGAACCTGGAATCCCCAGAACAAGATAGCAATATTTTATTTATAAATATATATATATATATATATATATATAGTAATTCGTTGGTATAATCTAAGCGAGTCCTATAAATAGAATATAGAATTTGACATATTAAATGTTAAAACTGTCTCACAAAGAGCGCTCAGTGTTTATTTTTATTAAACAGAGCAAAATCTTTCGTACAACTGGAATTAAGATAAAATTTAGTAAACTAATGGTATCTTAATTCCAAGTGTACGAAATTATATATATATATATAGAGAGAGAGAGAGAGAGAAAGAGAGTACATGTAATCGATACGTTAGAATAGAATCCGGGAGGATCCTCGTAATATTAAAGCTGATCCACGGAGTCCCCGATGTTTTTCAACAGAGCATATGTATTTTTTACAGCAAAAACAAAAATTACCTCAACATAGAGATAGCAGTGTAGAGAACGACTTGAAATAGACGATCTTACAACCCCAACAATCGCTAACACGACTCCATTCTCATTAACAAGGCATCTACCAGAGGAGGACTGACATTGAAAATAAATCTAAAACAATGCTCCGAGACCGACACTTAGGAGCTGATGATAGCGGCGTTCTGAACAGCTTGAAATAGACTATTTCTATATAGAGGTAATTTTTTTTCTGTAATATATATATATATATCTATATCTATATACATATATATATATATATATATGATAAAAATATTATTTTAAGGTATGATATATTCATGAGTAAACATGTTCAGTATCAACAATAGAGCGTATGTAAATATAAAAGGACACTAACGAAAGGTGATAGTCTGTTTCATACTTGAACGCAATCTTCAGGCCATGTTTATTCACACAGGCGCACACACACAAGTATATAATATATATATATATATATATATATATATATATATATATATATATATATATATTAGCTTAAGAGTCGCCTTACCGGACGACATTTAAGCTAGCTCCTGCAGAGTGTTTATGATTGGGCCTTTATCACAATAGTTAGGAAGGAGTAGATGCAATAAGCAACAATAAACTACAGAGGAACTCAAATTGAGTTCTTCTGTAGATTATTGTTGATGGCTGCATTAAAGTATTGCATTAATATTTAAGCTTAACTTTTAAAGGTACAACGATAATTTTTCTGTTGCCACTGAATTTAAAGACAATTTGATGGATGTAGGTCCTTACTTTCTGTACAAACAGTTATTTCCATTTCATTAATTTCCATTATTCACAAATCTATTTACAAGCTATAAAAATTGTTATCGTAAAAAAAAAACTGTCGCAAAAATCACGTATAAATATCGCAGTAATGAAAACTTGGGAATCCAAAATTTCAGGATTGTGGGTCGGGATCCGGTCCAGAATGTTTTTAATTTGCTCACAGCGTCGTTCTGATTCCAAAATGGTATATGTTGGGTTACGGCTTCTACGATGAAAGTTGAAAACACGGACATTTTTATTTTGAAGCACTGTAATTTGAGAACAGTATTTTTTTCATTTCAAATGACATATTGAAAGTTAGAGTTGTGTCCCTTTAAATTGAAAAAAAAGAATCCCACAGTAACATTCGCATTTATTATATATATATGTGTGTGTGTGTGCGTGTGTATGTGATAGACAAAAGAAAGACTTTTCTTTACCAGGCCTGTCGCTGCTAGGCTGCATTTAAATGGTTCCTATTGCAAGTCATTAGTTCTTAAGAGAGAAACATCCTCAACTGACTCTTCATACTTGTGGCTTTATGCAAGACTAAGGAGGATATGCGAGTGATGTAACTGATATCGCTGAAATAGAATTGGGTTAGTCTGTTGCAATCATTAATGCCATTGAGAAAGATATGAATCTTTGTCACATGCTATTTTCTTTTGTGAAAAAATGCCACCTAACTGAGTGAGGTCTACAGACATGCAAATCAGTTTCACTCCTAGCCAATCAAGTTTCAAATATCGTCTAGTTGAATAAACTGCTTTAAGAAAATGCAAATTCTTTTCACACTTGGGGAATTGTAAAATGTAATGTGTCGAGTGAATTGCTTTAAAATATACTGAGTTTTTTTTCTACCATATCTAGTAGCAAACTAATTTGTAGTAACTGCATGTAAGTGAAGCGAGTCTTCATCATTTTTTTTGAGAAATTCTATTTCTATTGTTACAAATTTTGTTGCCAAAATTCTATGATATTTAAGAGAAAATCTACAAAATTGTAATATTTTTATTTTCTTTAATTGTTTAAATCGATGAATATTTCGTCCCCCCCCCCCCCAAAAAAAAATGGCGATCAAGACACTAAGACAAAAGAGATCACTGAGATAGAAAGAAAAATTGGAAACATTATTGAGACAATGAAAGAACAAGTTTCAAAAAGAAAGATGGCGATTGGCGCTCCATTTAAATATTCGAAGATTTTGGTTAT
>OZ010572.1:130767908-130807908 GCA_963932145.1 Acanthosepion lycidas
GACCCAAATTACCTCTATAGAGAATATCAGCACATATGTTAATGGTCTCAGGAAGAGGAACATTAGTGTACAAACTGACGATGTCAGATGACACCATCAGTTTATTTTCAAACTCAATCTCTAAATTTCAAATAAAATTTAAAAAAAAAAAGGAAAGATTCTGAAATCTTGTGTGCTGAAAAGATATCTGACACCGGTTGTGGGTAGTTCAGCCAAGCATTTCGTCAACTCGTTTTGCACGGATTCCAACATAGAAAGGATGGATCTAAGTGGTACTCCGTTCTTATGTACCTTAGGTAGTCCAGAGATTCTAGTACGTTGAGACACTGTAGGTCTAACTCTCTTATAGATCTCCTTAGAGATAAGGTTGTTCTTATGTGCTGAGAGCAACCATCTCTGTGTTCTCGCTTCAAACCTGCTAGTTTTGTCACACGTACCAGCAGGGCCGATCATCTTAAACTTCGAAGAATCATTTAAAATATTGCTCATTTTATCCAAATAATCTTGCTTTTCGCCAGAACCTTTTAACGTTAGCTGTAAAATTTAAGAAAAACATTAAATGTGTATAAATATGGATGCGTGTGGAGATATGCAAATGTATATGTAAGTATTTGTATATGTATATGCATATATACCGATGTATATCGACACATGTGTATGTGGTTATATATGTAATTGCACATGGATATGAATGTATGTGTATATGTTTTTACGTAAATATGTATGTGGTTTATGTATGAAAAAATACTATTTTTTTTTACTACTACCTTCAAATCTTACTCCATCTTGATTTGAAACCTGAGCTTTAATTAAGAAATATTACCCATCTAAAAATAGCTACAAATTAAATTCATGAATCAGACTCTAACTAATAAAGGTTTTACCTTAAGTCATTCACAATATTAAAATATTACTATTAGAATTTTTTTTAATTTTTTATTATTGTTGTTTATTAATATAATATTCGACATATATTAAATCCCTAATTTATTTGTGGAGAAGTTGAATATTTAAATTGTAAGCATTAAATTTAATTTCTTTGTGGAGTTTTAAAACATTTAAATTACTATCTATATAAGTTCTCGATAAGATTCAAACTCACGAACATTTTGCATTATGAAAGACTCCTTGAACAAACCATTGCTTAACGGCATATCAACTACTTATGGGTCATTTAATGCCAACATTTAATTCTATTGGGAGTTTTGAAGGAAAAGAAATCCACAAGATATGTTATTCGGCTTTCACAAGTGAATATATGGTTGTTGATACATATCTTTATTTATGTTATTCTGCTTTCACAGTTGAATACGTGGTAGATGAAACTCAACTTTTGTACATATATATATATTTGGGTGAACATAATTACTAGAGGCAATGATATATGTATTTTACGTTGTAGTTTTTTTGAAGTTATATTTTGGAATGCAGTTTGATTTCTTTAAAAAAAATGTAGGGTATTATATGGATTAATGCCATGAAAATGTTCTTTCATATTCATTGATGTATCGTTGCTAAATTTTTATATAAAAATGTGTTGCTGGTACTTTAACTATAAAAGGTGTTTTTATACTTTCATAGGTTTTTTTTAGGAGTCCCTATTTTCCCATAGCGCGATCCTAACAGGTACTACCACTTTGGCTCATGGTGGACCTGGGAATAACAGATGGCTCCACTCTCTTTAAAACCTCCAATTATCTGAACGTATACCTTGCCTCCGGATGTAGTTTATCGACATAACCAGAAATAATCAGCTATTTTAAACGCCTAGGTAACTATAATATATATTTTTTTTTGGGTGGGGGGATATTAGAATAATCTATATAAATTTATAGCATTATTATGCAGATATCAATGTATTTTCCTTTGCAGTGTGAAACAGCGTGTGCCGTCATAAAAGAATAATTCCAGTTTAGATTCTATGAAGTTTTCTTCGAACTTTTTGGTATCTTTCAATCTGATGTAGTGAAACAATTTGAAACTCGGAATTATAGTTTTGAAAAACATATTGTATATGGTAAAATGATATGTCTAATGTACATGATCATTTGAAGTGACATATTTGCGGATTGATGACAAGGAATGCCTAGCAACAAAATCATTTATAACACGGTCGGCCCGGTTCAATCCTAGGTTGTTCCTACGCCGCTGATGAACACTGCCGCCAGTTAACTGTTGGTTATCTGCCGACTGTTTCGGTTCCACATCTGGCCTGCCGACGTTGTGTTCTTTGATCAAAGATCAGTAAAAATTGAATTTACGTTCGTCCATAAGCGCTGAATCGAGTTGACGGAACAAGAATGCTTCCGCCGGTGAAAACACAAATATCATAAATAACGAAGAAGGCTGCTGGGTTAATTTTCTTTTGGTTTATATAATCGTTGAAACAGCAAAATTAACCCTTGTCTTTAAACTCTCTATCGTGACACTATAGCTGTTGCTTCTAAAACTTGGAGCTTGTTAAACATTCACACGAGATGTTAGGTCAGGAATTCCCGGTGGGGTTCAACAAATCCCTCTTCCGCTTTTGATTCGTCTAAGCTCTCTTCAACGGCAACAGCTAGCTTCAACTTAACGTTCGGTTTATATGCATCTCACCCAACACTTACCGCCCATAAAAGCTCATTACGTATTCATCAATTATTTTTTCTCCAACGCTAGAGAAACGATACTGACCCTCAAAGTGGCCATCTATTCCAAAACAATAAACTTTGTTCCCACATTCCTTGACAATTGACCTTTTTTTTTAATCAAAAACAATAATTTTCTGCCAACAAACATGTTTAAAAATTTATTTCAAATCCACGAAGAATGCTCTTTTGCATGTCGAATTCTAATGAATTCTCTTTGTCGATTTCCAAATACGACCCAAATAATTTCCTGTCCATGTTTACAAAACTCATTTTTGCGAATTCTTTCAGCTTTACCCAAATTCACTTCCCGGCCGTCAATGACTTTCAGATACCTAAAGAGGCAACTATTCAACAGCAATGATATTTCCCGATAATCAAACTTATTTCAAACGCAAAGAAATTTTTAGACTGTTTTATATTCCGGCTTTCGTATTCATAACACTTTTTATTTGCTTCTTTCATTTTATACTTTTAACATTTCAATTCAACACGGACTTAACATTCCATCTGGCGATTCTGTTTATCAGAAAGGAAACAAAAATAACCTTTTTTTTTTCACTTTGCTTCATATTTGAATTCATGTTTTCACCTTAACGTTTGCTTTTTAACATTTTCAACCTTTCCAATTCTCCAATTCTATACGGGGTTTTCATATAAACCCTTTTAACCATAATTTCACACTACCCGAGACATCGCTAGTGATAGGAGGAGAACGGCCGGTTCGTTGCAGCGCTCTCGAAAGTACCTGACTCTTTCTGCCATACTTTATCTTCACAAGACAGGGTTCAAACCAAAAATAAGAATGTTTTTGTCAGTTCTAATATATATATATAACTGATTTAACATATGGTTTCTTCGCTACACAGGAATTACCATGTTTCAAAAATCGAAGCTAAAAACTTTAAATTTAATTATATAATTAAATTAAAACCATTAGTTCTGTTTCATCTTCAAGCTAATTTTGGAATAACATATTTTTAAATTTATTGAGTTTTAAATGCACATACAATTCATAATTTTTTGTTTCCAAGGATACAGAGAAATCCAATCATTTAGGCAGGGGTGGTAGCGTGTTCATTTTTATTAACTATTATTGTATCAGTTATGAGTTACGTTAGAAAAATAAAAACGTTCTATCCTTGTTAGTAAGCAATTTTAAACAAAAATAAATATAGCATACGAGAAAAAGGTCTGTCTGTTTAATTGTTTATTATACTAATGCAACTGTCTTATAAGATGTTGAGTATTATGTTCATAAGAGGACAAACTGCCTGCTGTTCATATTTTGTTATCTTTATTCAAGTACTTTCAACTTTCGCAGTCATGATCAAGAACCGATGTGGCGTCTGTGCGGTAGTTTTAAGTCCTTTGTCTGCATCTTGCTATTCATTAGCTTGCTGGACTAACGGCTATTGATCACAAGTCAGTACAAAAAGACTCCGTTTTATTCATTATAAACATCCAGCTTCCTGTTGTATATAATCGACAGTCGAGAATAGTATCTCGGCGTAATAAAAATCTGATGCAATCATGGATGACACAATATTTTTCAAGGCCAAACAATTTCATGAAACATTCCGAAAAAGATTGTATTACTGCCCACCACTGTAAATGACCCGAGGAAAAATAGAAATCGCTTACATCTAATGGGTCTAAAACTTTCAACTCCAGTGAGTCTAAAACTGGCAGGTAGGTGAAAGAAAATTAAAGTAAAGCGATTGTTTCAATTAATTTGCACAAGGATATATATATATATATATATATATATATATATATATAACGTCATCCACAGACAGACTGTTTCGCTGTTTCACAGCTCATCAGTGTGATATATATATATATATATATATATATATATATATATATATTATAATGTAATTTTCTTAATAATGATAATGGCTTATATAAGTCGAATGATAATAATGGCTTATATAAGGCGAAAGCTTAGATAGGATTAAAAATATGTGTCAATGTTGTGATTTTCTTTCTTCTTTTAATGATAATATTGGTCATGTGAGACGTCATGAGATGTGGTACGATTTTCGCTTCCTGCGTCCCGTATGCACGAGTTGTAGTTGCTTGGAAATCTTCCATGTAAACAAAAACAAACTATCACTATATATATATATATATATATATATATATATATATATATATATATATAATGTGTGTGTGTGTGTAAAAGCAAGCTAACCACTCCTCTTTCCTTATTTTTATTAGATGATCTCGCAAACCATTGACAGCAAATTCGATACTCATTGGTTGACACACATTGAGGATGAATAAATGTTGGGTGAGATGATAGAGTAATGACTATCAGTTGGGAAAATGTGTTTAGCGAAACGAGTTCGAATTTTGCCTGAGACTGTTCATGTTCAGTTAACTTTAAAACCGTTGAAAAATGTATAAATCTACAACTTACAGTATTCTGTCTCTTTGCCAAAATGTCTCGTCACTGTGATATCACGATGGCTATGGGAAAAATCAGCTGATTACTGATTACTGAATAGTGAATTTTGTGTGCCAAAAAACTCTTCCGTAACTCTTTTTCAGCTCCAAAAAACAACCGTTACAGTTTGACAGCCAAAGTTAAGGAACGTCAAGCCTGGTCAGTCCCTAGATGGGTGACCGCTTGGGAATACTAAGTGTTGTAAATTTGGATATGCTGTTGGTGTAATCGATAATCGGTCGGAATGTTTAATATAAGGGCCGAGTTCCAATTCCCATTGTTTTGTTATATTCATTTACGCGCAAATACACGTGGGTATTTTATGGATTCACCTCTTCTCCCTCCAGCTATAAGTTAATAAGTAGGACTTGTATCAGAGTATCATTAATATCTAAAAAAAACATCTTTGGGTAATGGCCCGGAATTGTTAATCGGAGAGCCGAGTTGAAATTCCCGTTCTGTTTGTTATATGCATTTACGCGGAAACCTACCGCTTCTCCCCACAGAGAGGGGTTAATTATTATCCCTGAACTACCGTTATCTCAAAATTTCTTACAATCTAAAAATATCGTATCACTAAAAAACAAAACAAATGTCGGACTCATTCTCAACACTGAGACAGATGTGGATGTCCCTGCCTTGTATGTAGGCGTACCTTAGGGAAAATGACAACATTCAACATATTTCTAAGCGTCGGTATTTATTAAGCTTAGATTTTGAAACTAAAATAATGGGACGTTCAGTTAGGATTGAATCTGATAGAAAATTGTCTACTAAGTCAATTAGGCGGCATCTGTCGTGTACATACTACACAGTATTTATCATTTATACATACAGCGTAATTGAAAAGTAACTCCCTATTTTATGTATGATGGACTCCCGCGTCTAATTTTAACAAAACGGGAGAGTCCATCATACATAAAAATAGGGAGTTACTGTAGTCTTATACTATTTACCCAGTTTGCCAGGGTTAGATAGTCCGCTGCGTTAGTCGATCATTAATACTTTGTGTTTAGTTAGATCCTCTCTCGGTGGCCAGTACTTGTGATCTCAGCTTTGTACTTTACGCCTACCAGAGGGACAGTTTAGTTGGTTATATTTTAGTGGTCCTTGTTCCAGATGTTTTTAATAGGATTTTGAGTACTAATTTTCAGAGCAAATTTATCCAACCTAGAAGATTGGCGCATCCCAGTTTTATCACAGTTTTCTCCATTTCACCAAAGTGTATAAATGGACATCTGTTTTAATAATCCTTCTTTTGTACTTACTGGCGAAAACGAACATACAAATACAAAGTGGAAATTAAAACATATTCGATAAAAAAAAAATTGTACGCTAATAAAAAGTAGTGGGAACAATAGAAGAAAAATTAATACAGTAATACAAAGCACTTGTACTGGATTCAATTTTATTGATACTGTCACACTTCAAGAAAGTCTGTATGAACACCATCATTTTTGTGCCAGCCAACTGAAGTAGAAAATTATATTAGTTGAGGGTAACAAGACTTCCGGACCAGCCTGTAGACTCATGGATGAATTTATAAAATATCCTTATAGGTAATCAAATGAAAGAGTGACAAAAGTGAGGGATCGATTTTGTCCTATTTCCTTACCAAAATGTAATGAGAGTAATAGAAGAACAAGTAATACAAAGCACATATACTGGGTTCAGTTTATTCACTTTCATTGACGCTGTCACATTTTGTTAATGTCTGTGTGAACACCATTTTCATGTAAGGAATCTAAAATAGAAAATTATGTTATGTAGAAGTGACAAGACTTTCAGAACACCATGTAGCCTGATTTTTAAAATGCTTTTCCTACGAAGGATTTCAGTAAATGTTAACTTGACATGTTTTTTGTTTGTTTGTGTTTTTAATCTGTTCGATTTGAAGTTTCTCCAAGAGCTTTAGCTGCAGGCATTTCTACGATTATAAACCAAGCAATATATTTAGAATTCCAATTTACAACGGAAAATTTGGGTGGAGAAAATTCGCTACAATTGAAATATTCTAAACAAAAATGAAATTTACAAATGAAGGCAACTAACTTAGAATCTGAAGAGAAGAGAAAGGCAAAATC
This sequence comes from Acanthosepion lycidas, assembly GCA_963932145.1. Taxonomy (NCBI): domain Eukaryota; kingdom Metazoa; phylum Mollusca; class Cephalopoda; order Sepiida; family Sepiidae; genus Acanthosepion; species Acanthosepion lycidas. The sequence goes on from OZ010572.1 coordinate 130,775,075, forward strand.
TTAGATAGTGAAAAGCTGCTGTGACTGTTAGTTAAAGCCGAGAATTACATGCCAACTTTTGCTACTAATGACATCCGCTAGAGGATGTCAATAAATGTAAGCATTGGCGTATGTCTCCTCCGGGGTTTGTTAAAAGAGGACAGCTTATTGGTCGGCCGTGAATTTTCTTGTTGCCTTCGGGCGGGAAAGGAATAATTCTTAAATGCCTTGTTCTGGTTATCCGTCTTCCTGGTAGCAATGGACGAAAAGACGGAAGTTTGTGTAAAACCTGATGTCTGCAGAAATTTGAAGGTTGCAATATTCCTCAATTATTAAAAAAAATGAATTATACCGAATCTCATCAGCCTTATACTTTTATGGGTCGGTATGTGGGTGATCATGGCTCTCAACAACATCCTCTCATTTGTAACTGGAATCAATGTTCGTGATCTTACTATACCTCCTTTTCTGATTATTTTATCGCTTTACATTCCCATTTTCCTATAAACTTCTTACCTTGTGAGTGTCAGATTCTCCAAGCCACCTTTTCTCATTAGATATTTCAACTGTCCTTTTCTGATCCTACGCAAAATATTCTTTTCAATTCCATTCCACCATCAGACTTCCTCGTTACTCTCATGTTATATCCATGACATTCTCAGTAATGGGGGTGCTAATTAAGAGAGAAAATTTCCAGTTGCACCATTACAGTCATTAACAAAACGAACGAAAGAACCAGAATAACTGAAAAAAAAAAAAAAAAAAGGAATTATAAGCATGACTTGTTCTCAAATATTTTTTTATATTTATTATACGAAAAATTATATAGTCATTCACAGCCAGACAATTTCGCTAGACATCCGGTTGGCACTAGCTAGGATCGAAACCCGACTGAATTAGCGTCGTTGGCGCAAGGCAAGGATGAAGGTGAATTTAAGCGTATTTATTGTTAAACACACAGTGACTGAGAGAACTCGATTCGATTTACCAAAGAGTTTTGCATTATTAGCCGTAATAGTCACTGTTTACAAACCCACACTTCCTCCCTAAGAGAGCTCAACTGAAATAAATTTTTCAGGAGCATATATATTGTCATCCACAGACAGACTGTTTCGCTGTATCACAGCTCATCAGTGTGGCTAGACGTCCGGATGCCTCTAGCTGGTTTGCATCGGAATGTGTCTTCGGATTTTTGTCACATTCTCCATCGTTTTTTCAGATATTTATATTTTTGTACTTTGTGTAATTTTGACGACACCATATTATATTTCGCATCTTGACCTGTTCCTATGGTGTTAATGAGCATACAGAATATCTTCTTAAAATTAAATGGCTGCAGTACTATTAGTAGTAGTATCAGAATGCACATAAGAATGGTGAAAGAGGTCTTTCAGAAACTATGCAAAATATTAAGAGACAGGAAAAAGTCATTAGAAACCAAAAAGAAAGTTGGACTACTATGCAATATCTTATTTCTGACAATGAATACGGCAAAATTTATTCACATTCAAAGACGATTAAAGTGACTGAAATGCTGTCTTATTGACAAATGCTGGGAATACAGTAGACTGAACATACGATCAACGAGAAAGTTTTATAGGCAATAGTAATTCAAGTATACTTATACGTAAAATAAGAAAGTTATAGATAACATTTCTGTAAGCCATACTGGGCAAGGAGGGCCCGGAGAATTTAAAAAACACAGGACATGCCAAAACGAAGAGAAGCAAAGAAAAATCAAATAACCTGTTATATTCCTTGCTAGTTCGTTTCAAACATCTTCGTCGCCGCTGTTATATTCCGTGATAAGGGAAAAAATACTTAACACCAGCTGGATAATAGAATAAAGGTTTATCGTACGCAACCAGTACAATATGAAGTACGGTACAGTTATACACACAGGTCTGTCTAGTAGTGAGTGCCACTAACTGGAAGGTTGGACGTGCTTGCGTCGTCTCGCTCTCTCTTCTACCCCCAGTCTCTCGTATGCGGTCGACTTTATAGGTACTTACTACTTATAGTGTAATCATTCATTGGGGTGCCGGGCTATTCCATTACATCATAACCTAAAGTTTCTCTGTGTCTAGATAGTAGAACAAGAACAATAACAAATGGTACATAGCAGTAAAAGAGAGGAAGCTGAGTTCAGGCATGATTAGCCACCTGCTAAAAGAATATAACACATAAAAATGAATGAGTATTTATGTTAACATTGCTCTGATCAATGGAGAAGATTTAATGCCATGTATTTTATTGCATTATGCAATACCAGTCACAGGAAGTAAAGTGGGGCGGCAAGAACCAAAGACACTAGTGGAGATTGGAATGTAGTTTTTGGTGCCATACGCAATGGCTTTTTCATTTTTTATAAAGTGTGTAAAAATATGAATATACAGAGAAAAAAGAGAAATGAGTATATATTCTTTTTTAATCGGAATCACCTCAAGCAAAGCAGTAATGCCCCTAACAGTTTACAGATTGTGGAAGAATTAGGAATACAAACAGAAATATATCGATTGACATAAAATATATAAAATATTTATATAAAACGTTGTGACTTAATCTGATTCAAGTTCAAATGCTTATCTCATTTTACAACCTTGTTAAAATTATAGCTCCAAATGCTTACTATCTCCTACAGTGTTAACTTCAACCGCCTACGTTGAAAATCATTGGTTTAAAAGATGGATTCGGTCAGGCATTTCGATTAAAAATCTCGCGAGATCCGAGAGTTAATCTACATGACACTTGTATTCGATGTATGTTGGGAGAGTGTTGCAACGGTTATGAAAAAGTCTCCAAAATCTTCCTCCGGCAAGTCAAGCAATAATAACACTTCAATATTTTAAATTAGGTTAGCTTAGGTAATATCAAAGGTTACTTGTGATAAATCTCACACAAATATAATTATTTTTGTTATTATGAATATGAAAGAAAAATTACTGTTTTAAAAATAAAATAAAGTTTAGGAAAGGCTCCTGTATTATCCGATTATTCCGCAATGTATTTTCCAAATGAAGGAATAATTAATATTATATTTTCAAGTCAATCATTCGTCCATGCATTGAATACTGTTGTCTGATGCTTCTGCTATATATTTAAGAGCTTCTGGATTAAATCTAAAAAAGAATCTGCAATGTTATCGGTCTTGACCAGGCATCTCGGTTTTAGTCACAGTCCCATCTTTGTAACGTAGTTTCCACACGATTTTTTATAAATATTTTCAGGGTAAGATTTCTGAAGACCTTTCTTCTCTGATGCCTGGACTTTACGAATTTAAGCACGGTACTAGATTGGCAGGTAAGTCTAATCATCTTAGAGTTGAAATTGCAGGATAAGACCGTAAGTTCTATGTTAACAGTTTCTTCTCCCTCTTCCCTGATTTCCAGTCAACTTTGATCTTCAACAATTTAAATGCAATGTTAATCGTTATCATCTGTCTTCTTAATTCCTGTTCTTTTATTGTTCTCTAACCTTAATTCTCGTATTATTTTATACAAAAAATCCCGTGTTCTGGTGAAATTATATATATATATATATATATATATATATGTATATATATATATATATATATATATATATATAGATAGATATAGATATAGATATGGGGCACGATGTATAAATTGTCGTCTCAAATTTAATATTTTTTCCTATCATAAAGTTTCTCTTCTCTATTTGGCTAAATTAGAGCCTCTCGGACTGCGTAATTCTGCCCAGAAGACATTTTGATTTATTTTCTTTTTTCCTCTTGTCGGCGCTTGTTCAAGGGTTCGTTTACACATCTTTTGTTCCACATGTTTTGTTGCTTTATAATCGCTCTAGTGAGAAACTCGAGTAGCGATCTGAACAGTTCTTTTTTACGTTGTCGCTACTTAGCGTGTATGAGTTGTCTCGGCCACTTAGGCACTGAGCTCTGTATCTTATTGCATCATATACATGTCTTTTGGTCTTTTGCTTCCAGCTTATAATTCCTTTTCCTTTTTCGTCGATGGAGTCGCAGTTTCAGATTGTACCAATTATTAGGATTATTTTACAGGGTGCGATTGTTAATTTGTCGCCATTTTATATTTTTAATTTCGGGCATGTGTGTTGCTTGTTTTTGATATTTCGACTGCACAGTAGAGTCAGTTGGGCACCGTCTGCGGCAAAAGATCAACATGACGCAATCCATTCCGACAGAAATTTGGAAACAACATGCTGTACTGCTTGGCATTCGCTTGGAAGAACCAATACGAACATTTTCCAATGTCTGTGTGTAAATTTAAGGACAGTGCAGATGGTTGGGAAAGAGTTAAGTGAGTCTAATGGTGATTACGAATGTGTTTGGCATGATCACTAGTGATGGAGACATTATGCCTTCATTGATCTTCCCTAGGGTCTCAGATTTAACACGTCTTACATATGCGTCCCCAAACTGATTAATATGTGTGCGGCGCAGATGAGTGAGAGATCAACAAAACTCCTTGTACGACCAAAGATGAAGTGAAGGCGAGAATTATGGCAGCATTCACCAAATTAAACAAAGGAGCCGTCCAGAAGAGAGGCAGGAGATGATGGTTATCTGGAGGCCATGGTTGAAGCCAGTGGCGATTTTATTGAATAAATTTACTCTTTAGTATTTCAAGATATTTGTGTGTAATTTTGGTAAATGTATCTGTTATGAGATGTCAGTGTTATTTTTATTGTTTGTATATATATATATATATATATATATATATATATATATATATATATATATGTGTGTGTGTGTGTGTGTATATATAAGTATATATACATATATATATATATATATATATGTATACATATACATATATATATATGTATATGTATACATACATATATATATATATGTATACATATACATACATATATATGTATACACACATATATATATATATATACATATATACAAAGAAAAAATAAAAATAACACTGACATCTCATAATAACTTGCATTTACCAAAATACATACGTATATATACATATGTATAAATATATATATATATATATATACACACAAACACACACATATATATATATATATATTGTATGCACTACTTTTGAAAATAAGCAATCATATATATAACTGATCTGAAGCAGAGATAATAAGGGACAATAATTTGATCCTATGTGGATCATAAAATCACAGGTCGGAAACAGAAGTAGTATCATCATTACATATGGTGTATACCATTCAGACTAGTTTGCTTTATACAGCCTAGCCATGGAAAAGTATATATATATATATATATATATATATATATATATATATATCTTTTGGCCAGAACTTGTTTGATAATCTTATTATATGTATATATCATACTCTAATTCGAAAGTCTCATATTCCTCATAATTTCGTGAAACATCAAATACTTTCTTCAAAGGCAGCGTGATCTTATTTGACATATATTCCCCCATATTATTGATTAAATGATCATTTCGATATTTATATTGCATTTCAGATGCAATATGACGGTACAACGTCGCTGTCTCGCCTAAATTTCATTAAAGAATCCACGTCAGATATATATTCAATAAAACTTTCGTAAGAAAAAGTTTATCGATACAATTATTCGATTTGACATCAATTTATGAAAGGACCTTGCGAAATGTCAAGTACAATATCAATAAAATGGCAGAGATAAAGCTTTTCAGATTGGCCTGTTATGAAATATATGAAATATTGATTTTATTCAAGTTGGAGACCGTAGAAATGAAGCCACCTGAAAATATAAACGTCTATTCTCGAAGAGAAATAATAAAAAAGAACTTTAAAATGTGTCTAATTTTCAGAATGTATGCATATATTTTTAAATCCCTCAAAACAATTAAGACATTTTGAAAGAACAAGTGAATAGAATGCTTCAACTAACTTCAGTACAAAATAAAATCAATATTTTCATTGAAAATAATATAGCTGCGTTTTGACGTACCACTCTTCATTTTATCAATCCTGATATACTTATGTCGTTTCCATTCAATTAACGTTCAACGCCCTTTACATATATATATATATATATATATATATATATATATATATATATATATATATATGATATACCAATTTGTAATTGGTAACGATTATTCCAAGGAGGACTTTAATCCAAAAAAATATTCCGGCTGAAGTGATGAGTATAACAATATTCATAAAATAAATTATAACCGATATAGATTCTAATGGTATTTTCTTAACATTTTATATATATATATATATATATATATATATATATATAAGTATATGATAACCAACAAATACTATTCTTAAGTGAGTGCTCAATACATAGTAGAGCGAATATAATAATTTATTTAAAAATTATAACATAAAAATGTTATAAAATCAAGTGATGATGCTGAATGTAAATTGTAGAAATCTACAATCTACATTCAACATCATCACTTGATGAGACACCAGAGGTGTTGAAACAAAATGGCTATTTTTGTAGTGATTTTATAACATATCTATGTTATAACTTTTAAGAAATAATTATATATATATTATCATTCACCGAGAGCATATATAGATAAATATCGTCTATTTTAGATACCAAATACATATTTTTAAATTGTAATAAAATATAATTGCCTTATAATATTTGACAGCAATTTGCGGTAAACAGATATTTTTATTAAAATATTTATTATGTAACGGTCAGTCTATACTCAACACCTGAAGATTGCGTGTGCTACTACTGATGAATAATAATAATATTTATTAATATATAATTAATAGCTCTGTTTTATTAAATCGAACACAGCTTTATTAGCATCAGTACTATACGTGCGATATGTTCTACGCACGCGCACACACACATATATCATAATATTTCATCAAGTCTTGATCTAGAAATCTCTACGGAATTTTTTAAAAAATCACTGGACAGCCAGTTTGTCCTATTTTGAGGACTTCGCTGCAATGTGCATCCACTACCAAGAATCGAACCTAGACCGTTACGATACAAAGTTACATTCCAATGGGCCAGCAATATGTTGCTTGTGTTGTATCGTAACGATCTGAGATAGATTCTAGGTTGTGAATGCGCACTGCTGATGAGTCCCCATCCAAAAAAAGGATATGACGAAAGGCCGATTAATGCTTTTCTGCATTCTGTTGATTTTTCTAGGTTAAATCTTTCTTTTATTCTAAACCGATGAAGCCAAAGAGAGCAGACGCTCTCGGCGAAACGTGTCGTTTATAAACTTCCCACTTTGCTGCATCATCTCCACTTTTATTTCGGATACGATTATACATCCTAAAAAACGCACACACACATATATATATATATTATGTACACGTATATTTGGTGGCAGCCCAACGAAATTTCCTTGTTTAAGATTTTTTATTTAATTTTCTTCTAACAACTTTTTCTGGTTTCTGAAGAAAGTAAATTGCCCGGAAAGAAGAAAAATAATACGACACCCCAGTGACAAAAATAAATAAATAAATAAATAAACTTAAATATTTTTTTTCCTGAACCAAACGAGGATAAATGCCTAAATACATCCTGTTTAAATTACATGACTAAGTAGCTCCGGAAGAAACTATCGCAACAAACGTCTGAAAAAAAATGGCTAAATTTCATAAGTATACATTTTATTGTCTACTAGTTCGGTATTTACCGCTAAGCTGACGGCAAGACCAACAAATTTAAACACTAAATTGTTTGTCCATTTAAAATACTACATTTATTAAAAAATCTATATATTCAGTTTAAACACAGAAGGTTATCATGATGATGATTTCAAATGGACGCACATTTTGTCCTGTACACTTTTCCTGTTATTCAAGGGTTGTTGCCAGATAGAAAGGATGGAGATGTTCATTTAATTTACATTCAAATTATGTGTTTATTCATGCACATGTATATTTTAGTTTGATGACAAATATAAAATATTTCTTCGAAATTCGAAAAAGAAAAATATTTAAAACTAATCCAATTTATTACCGAATAATTTCTGAAAAGTTAAATTATCTGATATTTTTTAAGGGTATAAAAATTCAGTTTTTTTCATTGTCTGTAGATTTACGATTTTTTGGCTCAGCCCAGGATAGGATATGTTCAGACTGATTGGGAAAGGAAGGTGTTAGGCATGGTAGAGTAATGGATAGCGGCTGGAGCTAAGTTCGAATTCAAGTCAAATCAATTACATTCACTTATGTGCTAATACCCCTGGTAAAAGTATGAATCCTCTTCTTCTTCCCCCGGCTATGGGTAAATAACGGGACAAGATGGGTTCTATAGCCTTGGATGGCAACTGGTTTACCGCAGAAAGAAATGGCAGCCTACTTCGGGAAAAGAAAACTGCCAAGCATGTATCGAAAGATACATGATCGTATAAGCGTGTATCACGCATGGCACATAACTGATTAACTTATTTCAAACTTTGCCAAATTGCGTATGTGCTTACGTGCAGATTAACTGGCGCTAATACATATGTCGACCACGCACAGCATATTCATGCGCATATATAAGGCAGTGCAAAGTAACCCACAGATGTATGTGACGGACAGAGAATAAGTTCTTTTTTCTATAATAAAGATTTTCATACTTCCATTCTTATATGTATCTACTTATAAACATATATGGTAATTTTTTAAGCGTTCTTTCAAGGCCGAAGGAGTCGGGCATCCAGTGAGGATCGAACTCACTAAGTTTTTATTGATTTACTGCATCAAGCTTGCTATTACACCACAAAGGATTTTCAAAATGTAGATTAGATGTGGCACAACGCCGAAAGTGTGGAGCACTCTGTGACGAGCGAACTCCCTATTCAGTCGTAATTGATTTAACTAGTCAAGACTGCTGACAATTACACCACGGCTGACTGCTCAAATGATCTTTTGAGCGTAGCTTAGATATGGCACAAGAACGAAAGTGTGGGGCACATTGTGAGGATCTAACTCACTGCTCAGTCGTAACTTATCTAGCAAGATAAAAAATTACACCACGGAGGTCTTAAAATGATTTTCTAAGCGAAAAGATGTGGCATAACGTAGAAAGTCTCACTATTCTCTCGTAATTGTTTTACCGAATCAAGTTTGATAACAATTACACCACGTCAAAGTGCCCAAATATATATATATATATATATATATATATATATATATATGTGTGTGTGTGTGTGTGTGTGTGTGTGTGATTTTGTTTTTATCAATAGCCCGACATTCATAACTAATGATGCGAAGCCTGCTGAATTGAGTTCGACGCACAATTCGATCGGAGTTAGGACAAGAATAGTGTAACTTTGTCAAGGACTCTGGAACAAGTGAAGCGATACAGTATTTACATTAGTCGGACTATTGTCCTCATCTTTGTCACAACCTTTCGGCCGTTGTACGCTCCGGCCTTTTTCAGGTGGTTGGAATTCCGAACTGAACCCCTTATTTCTCTCTCTGGTGTAGACTGTTCTAGTTTCACGTGCCATATTTGATGAATGTCAGTTATCAGTTATCTCCTGCTAATTTTCCCTCTGAAAGTTCTCCACTGCCTTAACCGGGTATTGAACTCACACTCTTTGGGTCCTGTCACTTTAGATAATTGACATCCATCAAACATGGCACGTGGAACTAGAACAGTCTACCCCAGTGATCGAAATAAAGGGTTCAGTTCGAAATTCCAATCTGTCCCGCCATCCATTTTTTTTCTCGCACTCATATCGGATCTAATCTGTCCCGCCATACATTTCCTTCGTGTACACTAGTCGGATCCATTATGGCCTTCCTTCATTTCTTTCTTCTGCACTAGTCGAATCCAGTTTGTCCTGGATTAAATTCTCTTCTCCTACAGTATAGGATTCATTTTGTCCTGTTATTTACCCATAGTTTGGTGAAGAGATGGATTTATGTCTTTCCCTCGGTTATTAGTACGTGTGTAAATATAATGATTTAGACTGAAATTCGAACTCAGCTATTCGATTCCTCTATCTCGACCGCTATCCATTACTGCTCCGTGCTTCCTGAATGGTATTTATAGCAAGGTAAATCATGTGAATATAGAAAGGGTGAAAAATTACCAACCCGAGTAGGACAATTTTTGGTCATCCTCAACCGAGAGATTACTTATTTAAAAGCATGAAAGAATACAGAGACAGAAAGGAAAAGGAAATATGACTTGTCTCCTTATAGGTGTGTGATTACTACAATATCGCGTCCCATGTATGTGTCTTTCAAATTGATTCCCAAGTCAATGTATGTTTATCCGCATCCGTGTGAATTCAATCTCTGTTTGCTTCTCTTTCTAGACTATATATATATATATATATATATATATATATATATATATATATATAAAAGAAGAGAGAAACCACAATCGTTTTTGTTGTAATTTGTATTTTTTTTTAAATATATATTTTGCTTTATTTTCCATAATTTTGCAACTCGTGTTTCGGGTTTTGCGACCTTTTTCCAGGCAAAGAGTGAATATTTTCACATAATATTGAAATGAATAAATTTTCCTTATGTTATTCGATTTTAAACATTCTCTTTTTTGTGTGCTATTGACACAAATGTCTTTCTTGAACAGGTAGTGAGAAAGTTCTTCTGCTTGAAGGCAATAAGACAATTAAGATTGTTTCGTCAAAGGGTGAGGAAAGATATCTGTATTCTTATCTTTCAATGACCCCTGTATGTACTTAGATCTATTTTCAATTTTTTGTATTGTTTGGTTTTGTCAGCATGCGTATATATACGCATATTCCATCTCCATTCATACGTACTGTCTTATTATAAGGAATTAGTATACACATATATACACATATATATATATACATACACACTTCCTATGTTGTGCAGGGTTCGCGTGTGTGTGTGTGTGTGTGCAGTATTGTTTTTGTCAGTGTATATATATATATATATATATATATATATATATATATATATATATATATTATGAGTATGTATACACATATTTCCTCTCCAAACACAGATACTGTCTTGTTTAAATAATAAAACATTTAAAAAAAAAGATAGCGATTCCGCAATTATCATTGATATTTTTGTAAATAATCATGCTTACATATTATTGCTTAAAATTGTTCATTAAATCCTTTCTAGAATTTTTTTGTGTAAATAATCATGGGTTTTAAAACACCAAATTTAATTTAAAAAAACATTGAATATTAATATTGCTCATGTTATTATTGAGTCCTTTTTATCATTGGTTTTATTTTATTTATTAAATAATCATGCTTTTTAAAAACTTAAACTTAATAACACAGTTTACTTTTTAAGTTACATTATAAATATCGTGCATTCATTTTAAATTAAAGTTTGCCCATTGCGTGCGCAATAATCAACACACGTGAGCTTCTGCGCATGACTGCTCGAGGCAAATTATGTAAACAAGGCCAGTAATGGGTGTTGGGCTGTAGCCGCGAAGCGAATAAGGCCGAACTTATATTTTCGATAATTACTAAACGGTAGATATCCGCAAAACTTTACTGTTATTTTCGAAATAAGCATGTAAATTCACACCAAAATGGAAATTTTCTGGAAATTTTCATTAATATTAGTTTCTGGGGCTTAATCTACAAATTTACCAAGTATTCGTTAAAGGCAAATAGAACCTTGGTTGATTGTGAAGCTCTTTCGCAGACCACTGGCCTGATATATATATATTATATATATATATATATATATATATATGTGTGTGTGTGTGTGGGGGGGTAATGAGGAATTAAAACTGTGATTTCCTTAAAAATGGAAAATAGATCATTGTGATGATCTCCTTATCTGAGTGGCAAAGCCCACCGCCGGACCAAACTATGTTTTATCCTACTATGGGTTCCGATCCCTATCGAGGAAAACATTTTCTATATTAAGACTTCTAGTATGTGAAGGTCGATGTACCTAATACTCACTGTTTACAAATGAGTTAAATACGCTTATCTAATATAATAACTTTGAAGAAAAAAATCCACTATATATATATATATATATATATATATATATATATATATATATAGTGGGTGATTGAAAAATAACTTCCTATTTTATGTGTGGCGGACTCTCCTATCTAACTATAATTTTTTCAAGACGTGTGAGCCCATCATACATAAAATAAGGAGTTACTTTTCACTAATATATATATATATATATATATATATATGTGTGTGTGTGTGTGTGTGTGTGTGTGTGTGTATTAGCTTGAGAGCCGCTCTATCGGGCAGCATTTAAACTAGATTTTTTCGAATGCCTTTTGCTTAGAACTTCATCACAGTAGTTGGGGAGGAGTAGATGCTATAGGCAACAATAAACTACAGAAGAACTCAAAACTGGATCGCTGCATTTAAGTATTGAATTAATATTTAAGATTTTCAACGATAATTCTTCTGCTATCACTTAATTTAAAATAAATTTGATGTATGTAGGTCCTTACTTTCTGCACAAGCAAATTATTTATATTTCATTGATGAATTTCGCTGCATAAATTTCGATTATTCCCATATTTATTTCCAAGTTATAAAAATTGTTATCGTACAAAAGATTTTTTCGCAAAATTACGTAAAAAACATCACCGAAAACAATCGCAGAAATGAAAATTTGGGAATCCAAAATTTCTATAACATGAGCTATTGAAAGTTAGAGAGTTGTGTCCCTTTAGTTTAAAAGTGTCACATAGGGACACACTGACACAAGTATCTGAAAGAAAGAAAGAAAGAAAGAAAGAAAGAAAGAAAGAAAGAAAGAAAGAAAGATATTTATAGCAAGGTAAATCTTGTGAATATAGAAAGAATGAAAAATTACCAACCCAAGTAGGACAATTTTTGGTCATCTTCAACCGAGAGACTACTTATTTAAAAGCATGAAAGAATACAGAGACAGAAAGGAAAAGGAAATATGACTTGTCTTCACATACGTGCTTATAGGTGTGTGATTACTAGAGTATCGCGTCCCATGTATGTGTTTTTCAAATTGATTCATTGGTGACTTTCCAAACTAATCCAAAATGTCTATAGCATGAGCTATTGAAAGTTAGAGAGTTGTGTCCCTTTAGTTTAAAAGTGTTACATAAGCACACACTGACATAAGTATTTGAAAGAAAGAAAGAAAGAAAGAAAGGAAGAAAGAAAGACAGAGAGAGACAGAGAAATTACTCATATGTCTTCCTATTACACTGAAATTCCCCTTGATCAAAATCGATAACCAGAAGTCAGTCCGGTAGGTTCACGTTGTTTCTTGTTTATGACTTTTACTTCCAACCTTATTGATTGAATCGAATGAGTTTTTTGGGGGGTCCCGAAAGTGTATCAGCCATTGATAAGTAAACTACCGTGACGAAGTTACTATAAAAAATGAGTGCGAAACACGATAATTCATTCCAGGGACAAAAAGAAGTGGAGTTCATTATGGTACACGTTATTCATAAGGCCTTAGCGGACGCTGGATGCAAAGTGCATTCACAATTCCCTTTGATCCCAGAAAATATTTACGTACGATGAAGTTTGTATGAACCTTGCATCTCATGGCAAAAACACGGCCAGGTTAAGAAGATAATGGCTGATTAAAAAAGTGGATGGGGTCCGAAGCAATATTGGAACAACCAAATTTTAATTTTATCACAAAACTAGAAAAGGTAATTACGAGGATGTTACAGAAATTTAGATATAACAGTTCGTATTATTATTATTATTATTATTATTATTATTATTATGAACTATGTACAGGTTGATGTAACTGAAACCGAAGTATATAAAAAGAAAACAATAACTACTCTTAACGAGATTTTTTGTTTATTTTTTACGGATTAGCAACCCTTAGTGGTTTATTTAAATCCAAAATCTATTTTGGATTTTTTTCGTGTTATCTTTGCATTAATGTTTCTTTTAGAATAACAATGATTTTTTTTTCATAGACAATGCATATTTACCCAATACCTGGATTCATATCTTTCCCATGTGTACCTGCATGTAAGTGAACATGATGAACACAATTGAAATTGGAACTCATCTTTTCCAATCGCTGTTCTATGCACCAGACGCTCAGGTGCCTATTGACGCGAGAGATTAATAATATGATCTTAGGCAACGAAGATTTCGGACAAAGGCAAGCAAATGAATCCTAATGGCAATATTAGCTGTTTCCTTATAAGGAAACATTTGTCATTCATTGACCGGACAGCAAGAGCTCACTTTGGTTGAATTTTTTTTTAATTCTTCTCTAAAAAAAAGGGGTTCAGTATTATCGCTCTTTCCAGTGTTGATGGGGGTTTCCGACCCAACCTTTTGTATAAAGTTGTGTGCGACGTCAATATTTTGATTTTATCATTAATTTCTCTTCGAATGACATATTTTAATTGTTACGTCGATGATTTTCAAGTGATCTGGTGTCTCTTATCTGGTTCTCTTTATTTGTGAAACTTCATGAGGTTTGGAGTGCTGTTAAGATCTTAGCGATGAAATGAATATTCTAGTAACGAAAAATTATATATATAAAATTAATATTTCAACAGATGTCGCTCACAAGTCTAAACTGAACATCAGACACAATAGTAAACTCTATAAATGAATTAAAAGTTTTGCGTTGCCTTGCACTAACATCCGTATGTCTCGGCCTGAGCGAGGAACATAGACTTTAGGTTGTACTTGCGATAAAAATAATTTATATCGGCATTTTCGGTAGAATCCAATAGAAAGGGGGCAACTAATATAGATTTTTTTTTTTACCGTCGTAACTACATATGTCTGAATGTGATATCCAAAACCATTCAACAACCTTTTATTCCCTCAAAGATTTCCCAAAAATTTGAATTCAGAATTGTTTTTCTCTACACATGGAAAAGTTCCGTCTGCCCTTAGATATGCAGAAGTAAATGGTTACCTTCAAAACATGATATAGACAATGATTTTCCAAGCGTAGCTCAGATGTGGCACAAGGCCGAAAGTATGGGGCACCCAGTGAGGATCGAACTCACTACTCAGTCGTAATTGTTCTAGTGAGACAAGCTGGCTAATCATTACACCACTTCAAGATGCCCTAACATGATATAGACAATCTTAAAGTATTTCCAACAATAAACGTATAGGCCAGAAAATCAAGCTACTAAAATTAAATCAATCTATATATAAAATTCTGTGACTTCCGTCACTTCGTCCGTCAGACACTCCAAAATAGCCATACATTGTCCAATCGAAAGCAAATTTTGGGCGAGAAGTGCAAACAGTTAAGGGGGTACAAAGTACAATTGGTTTTACTAGGGCGCATAGTTTAGTACAATAAATTTTCATTCATTTTTTAAAAAAATGAAAAGCTTTATTACTTAACATACAAAATCCTCCCACTATTTTAAAAGCAATTTAGTGATTAAAATAAACACTTATTTAAGAAAGATGCAATATTATTTTTACATATCTTTTCTTTATGTTTTTTTATATATGCAAGAATCAAGATTCCATTTCCATTTCGCCAAGCGTTTTGAAATCACAGGGCCAAACCTTTCAAAATGCTGGAATTTGGCTCCAGAAAGAAATATGTACGCATGGCCAGTTGCATGCTCAAGAGTAAGAAATTCCAAGAATTTATTCTTACCTGTTAAAAAGGACAAAAAGAATTTTTCTATGAAAATCCTATGAAATTTCTATGAAATCCTATAAAATTAAACAAATTATTAAACTGCAAAGTAGGGTTTGTGTCAAAGTATTTTTCCAAACAAATCAGTTTATTTAAATTAATTGGCTTGCGAAACTGAAAGAAACGTAGAGTTTGTAAATTTAGCAATAACTTCAACAATACTGTGAAGATTTTAACATACATCAGCGTGTTACCAAAAATTTCTAATGCAGTAAAAACTCCATTTAAAGATTTAATTGCATGCAGAGTCTGTCTCTTAAATCCGACAAACCTCGCATGTAATAAAAAAAAAGCAAATTATGTAGATTACGGCGTCTAATGAACATGATTTTGTGAAATCCAAGTCAGCACGCAAATGATTAATATCCGTAAGGCTGTATAAAATATAAATACTCATAATGCGATGATTTTTGGAAGTGATTTTGTAAATTTGATCGGCATTGTAACTTTGTACTCATAACTAAGTTTCTGAAGCTGTTGCCAAAAATGATTTGTCATTTATAGTGAATACTGTAGTGTAAGAAACTGAAATCGTCAAGAAATTTCATTTCCAGCTATCTTCATAGCTAACAAAGTTGACATGTACTTAGTAAATTAACACGGATCCGTTGAAATATTTGCTCTAGCATTTATGTATTAGGTTGGTGCAAAAATAATGTCGTTTTCTCACATATGTTAATATGTGAGAAAACGACATTATTTTTGCACCAATCTAATAACTTTATTCAGTAAAAATGTTGATTCCTTTCCTTATGGCTGATGTGACTCACCGATGAATCCTTAAATCTGATATTTCTTAAATCACAGTTTTACTATATCACGAAACAGGAAACGATATTTCGTTATCACTCTAACTCGTCCCACAACTACCGTATTTCTTGGGTAAGGACGAGTATTTCATCCCTAAAACATGTGTCCAGAGAAAGATAGATTGGTGGAACCCACCACTATTAAAACTGGTTTCAAAGATGTCTCTTTAGAGGGGTTCCTTTCCAAAGCCAATGGGCTTAGTCTGCCATCATTTAGGGAGTTCTGAATTCAGGATTTACCTTCAAGTCGATTAATTGCTTCCCAAAAGCAAAAGAGTCCAAACTACTCTTAAATATGAAAAAGAAACTAAGGTGACCTTGAGAAATGTTTTACAAAGCTTCTGAATGTGTTTTACCAGATGAATGATGTAGAGTGAAACGGTGAGTGGGGAATCAAAGACACTTTCACGGAATTAAACGTTATATAATGTGAAAAGATTTATATCAGAAGAAAAATTTCAAATTCCAAAACTCACTATGGCCCTAGAGTCATCATATGCATTGCAGCTGTATCCAAAGCGAGATCGATCGGCAGATCCCATCGATCTGTAGGTTGTTTTTCTTTATTTAAATATCACTTCTCCGAGATTGGTTGCCATACCAAATTTAAAGAATTCAGTCTGTCCTATTTTTACAATGGTTTAAATTTTCCTTTGGCTGAAGAATTCAAGACAAGAGGGGGTCACTCGTCTTTGCTGTTTAGCCTATACCTAGAAGATAGATTTATACTTTTTACCAGGATACGAGTGCGAAGTTTACGAAACAAATTCTGTGACAATTTGAACTCGGCAAGACGATAAGCGCAGAAATATATATCCTTTGCGGAAGAAACTTTAAAAATAACATTGGTCTCCTGATAGCGTAGCTGAACATAACATTGACAGTAACGTTCAAATGAACCACATGAGTCATGTTCATAAACAACCTCGTCAGATCTAGACTCTCGCATGGGTGTCAAGCATGGCGTCCAACTCGTTCAGATATCAATAATCTCTCAGGTAAATGTCAGTGTTTACTCAGATCAATGACTAAAAATGGCTTCAAGCGAACGAACCAAGTAGGTCTTACTTCATCTGGTGCTACAGAATCACAAAACGCATCAACTGAAAACTTCTAGCAGCAACAATTAAAATAGATAGCACGTGTAATCCGAAGAGATAATAATGCCATAAGCAAAATGTTAACTTTCCACACAACCTTAAACAAATGACTGGTAAGAAAACTCCCAACAATAATAGAAAGAGCGATAAAAGTTACTGGATTTGGGAAACGTATTTTTCTGATAAACTGCGTTGGAAAAATTTTTTTTTTTAAATTTGAACAGACGATAACTCTAACTGTTCAGTTAAAAAATGTTTCCTTGTAAGGAAACGGCCATTCTCAATGCTGCTATTATCTGAACCATAGGTGACTAAAATTTACTTGACATAAGAATTGTCTCGTTATGTGTTCGTCTCGTCTGGTTTTCGCAAGTTGAGATTTTCCAGTTTGACTAATCGGCGTCCGGTTCTTCCAGTGGTTGGATGGATAGGGAAGCTGAGACTCATCTCCAGGCTATTTGGAGTGAAGCCTTTGGATCCTGTGATCCCTTTGAGAATCACAATCAGAGTATTTTCAGTTTACCGGCAGCTGAATGACAAAGCAAAATCCGCTGTTGACCGGGAAAAGACTGCCTAAGTTACAGCCTTTGCTACGGATTCCTTTATGACATACAAACAACTCATCGAACAGCACGCGCGGTACAGTGAATCCGTAGATGTATTCTTTTCTTTCTATGTGCCTTGTCTTTTCAGGACGTAGGCGATAATGCCTCTCCGCCTCCCTCTATTTCTTACAGATCTCAACAAGTTCCTTCCCTCTGCTTCCTCCCTCGGACCATGTTTTGTCATCCACTTAATGTCACTAGGTATTTCATGCGTTGTTATCTCTTGTCTCTCTTTCCCTCTATTCGACTCGTGAGTATCAGATTCTCCAGGCCCTCCTTCCTCATTATGTGTACCAGGAACTTCAGAGGCCGCCTCTTCCTGATGTTAAGTATAAGCCCCCTCCTTGTTTGCATCATCTCTAAGACCTCATTGTTGCTCACACTCTCGGTCCATGATATCCTTAGCATCTTTCTGTAGAACCATATCTCTGTCGCCTCGAGTCTCTTCTTCATCTTTGAGTAAATCGTTCAATATTCGCTACCGTAAAGAAGAACAGATGTCACGTAACAGCTCAGTATTCTTTTCTTCGTTACCAAAGACATCTATCTCATAACGTATAACTTTTTCGATAGAATAGCAGCGGCAATTTGGCATTCCATGAGCCGATGACATGTTGGGCCCGTTTCATAGCTGTACAAAACAAAGTTGTTATTCAGTGCAACTACAAAGACTTTTTCCATACATGCAAAATGGAGTTTATATGTGGAGAGCTCGGAGACCAATAGAGTTGTTGAAAATTAACTGAGTATTCTGGAACTAATTTGGTGTCACCTCTGCAGGAAGACTGTTATATTATTTTGTTGGATCGTCAACCCTAAGAAACGTGGCAAGCGTAGAGTGGGGAGAATATTCACCAACATGATCTGCGTAAGTTACAAATCAATCAATACAGAGTTCTGTTTCGCTAGTGGTCTTTGCAAACTCCAAATGAATACGCCCACATCATTTAAGGGCCAGTAACAGCTTGAACAATACAGTCATAACAAGCTGGATTAGCGGTTTTATACTATTCCTTTAACAGAAAAACACGATCGTTTGCCCAGCAAAGGAAAACGTAAATCATCTGACTAGGTGACCCAGGCACCAATTTTCCTTGTTCAAATGAAATCTTCTCGGCTTATATGACGCTCAATAACCAATGCCATGGTGGCAACAGTGATCTTGTTGACTAAAAAATTACTTGGAATATCGTGTACTCTCTATAGTGTGCTGACTGATGGGTTGAGCGGCGCCAGTGTTAAATTGCGATGTGATTCCATGCAATATCCTGCTTTCTTGAATGAGTAATATTCATGTCCGTGGATAGCTAACCAGTTCTTGCATTACCTCCAGGCTTCAGGAGATTTCTTCACCATTCTTGCATTACCTGTAGACATTAGTTGATTTATTCGCTTTTCTTGTATCCAGTATAGGCATCCATAGATTTCTACCTGTTGCGGCATGAATATTCACCAGTTATTTAAACATAAAAACTACACATTATTTAAATATATATATTGAAGCATACGTATTCGTAAAAAAAACGTTTCAATTTTGCATGAGGCTTTCTTTTGCGTTGTTTACAATTTAATTAAAGATGACGACTCGAAAAAAGAGTGATCAAATTATCGCATTGAAAATGTCTGGTATGAAGAATTGAGAGATGATAAAAGAGTTGAATGTTTGCAGAAAAAAAATGTTTTTAATGCGACAAAAATTTCAAGAGGAGCAAACAACTTTCCCCATATCCAATTCCATGAAGAAACCGTTCAATTCTTACCAGGAGAATCATTGAAGCCGTGAATGGAAACCCACAAAGAAGAATGAGAGAAGAGCTGTATATTATGGATAGGGCGATAAGGAAGATTGTAACAGAGGATTTAGGGTTAATACCATGCAAGATTCAACGGCGACATCTACTCTCAAGTGCTTCCAAGCTTGAAAAAGGAAACAAATCTTGTAGGAGATGCTTTGTTTGGTCGGGTGAGAAATTTTTCACTGTTGAAGCATTGGTTAGCTGCCAAAAGAATGTACACAACTCCATTGCAAAACATTTCCGAAGGTGTCAGAACATATTTCAAGCGACAGAAACAAACTGGCGTCATGATTTGGGCTGCTGTTGATTCTGTTGGTTCAAAATCGCCCTTGTTCTTCATTAAAATAAGGCGTGGATGTAAATAGAATCAATTCTCGGAGAGAGATGTATTGTCCTGATTGTCAGCCACATTTGGAAGTCGTTATGTCTTCACCCAAAACAGAGCTCCAGCAGTTACGACAAATTTGTCTTAGATTTTTAACAAGTCAATTTAGTCTCAATCGAACTCTGACGTTAATAATATGGACTTTACGATATAGGCCTTATTGGAGAGCGATATTTCACTTATCTCATATTCAAGTGTATCAGACCTAAAAGAAGCTCCCATTACATAATGATACATTTTGAGCAAATGGTGGTGAAGAACTTATACCTTTCAGTTATGAAGAGATTAAGAACTATGCTGAAAGCAAATTGTGTGTGTGTGTGTGTCTGTGTGTTTGTATGTATGTGTTGGTAAATATATGATATTAGTTTTGTTTAAAAAATCCTCTTTTGGTTTGGTTGATCTTGTTTGGCGGCATACCAACCTCTATGGGTTATTTGATGCTTTGAGGAAGCAATGACAATCAAAGAGCTCCTTTCATTTTCCCCACTGTTTTTTAAATGACTTTAATTCTTGAGGCGTACAATATAAATTTAATCTATTTTTCTCGTGTGTAACGTTTACATCTAGCCTAAATATACTATGTTAAAAATATTTAATAATATATTTACTTAAAGAGAAAAGTATCAACATTTAACTTGGAATATTTCAATGCATCATGTTTGTTTTTTCCTGACACTACAGGCTAGGGGTTGCATAAAGATGTTTATCTCCAAATAATTTTTTTACCATAAATAATCTTTATCTCGATAATACATACTACATACAGATGATCTATCAAATAGTATAATCTATACGTGGAAATTACTTCCATCTTTTTCTGTCAGGATGCTAGATTGTTGTCGTTCTATACAGGATTATGAAAAGAAGTGGAACGCTTTCAAACTCTTTCGCTCGGAGACATAGTAACGACAACTTTTGGTACTTTTTCATTCCACAGAGACATCCCCGTGGCAACCGACTACTTAATTTAAAACCAACCACGCGTCGAACGTGAACACATAAATACGCACATGCATTCACTCACTCAACAGCTAATACCAGATTTTTTTTCATTTCTTTTTATTAGCTCTATCTGTACACGCGAAAATATAATTTTCTCTTTATTTTATATATATTTTTTTTTTGAGCGATGTTGCTTTTTCACCATTTCCAAAGAAGACAATAAAGACAATAATACGTAATATAAAAAAATAAAGAATAATATTAAGGAAAGAGGACTCTAAAAGAACGGATATTAAACGACAGAATATACCAACTCACATTGCATTTACATTTTTAGAGATCAAAGTTGACTGGAAAGTAAGAAGCCGTAAGAAGCAAGAATATAAATTATTATAGAATTATGAGACCTAGCTGCCAAACTAGTACTGCGCGTAAATTTATAAAGTCGAGTAAAGAGGAATGCTCATCAGAACAATTATTAGGTTGGTGCAAAAATAATGACGTAATAATATCGTTTTTTGACGTAAACGTCAAAAAACGACATTATTACGTCATTATTTTTGCACCAACCTAATATCATAAAATATGTACAGAAAAGTTTTCGCAAAGCTACGTTACGGCGGCGGGAATGTGCCTGAGATACCAGGTCAGGACCGAAGTAGGGATAATTATTCATGCCTGACGTGCCGCTGCAAATATTAGGTTAGTGCAAAAATAATGACGTAATAATGTCATTTTTTGACGTATTTTTTAACGGAAAAAAACGACATTATGACGTCATTATTTTTGCACCAACTTAATACCCCTATATTATGCAACCTCTTACCAGAGCCGCCCTTTTAAGTGGCACCAAAGAGTTCGGTCTTTTTGTTACCAGTCGCGATGTAGCAACCAAAATACTGTCACTCCGGTAGTCTCGAAATGTGCTGCAGTCACATAACAGCCAGATCACCAAAAATACAGTTAAATCTTTAAGGCCATGGTAAAAAGAAGACGGTAAACCATATTCTATACAAGAGAAAAGTGAAAAAACCAATACTACTGTTCAAAAACTATGAAAGGACAACTGGCGATAAATAAACCTATCTACTCATATTAACCTGTTCACAGTGTAGGCGGCTGAGAGTTTTTATCAAGACTTCATCACTAGGAAGGTTTTTAATATATATATATATATATATATACCGGGTGTAACAACAAAATTGTCCAATTGTTAGGTAAGCTTTGAACTGTTGTATCTTAGAAATGATTTAAAATTCTCAGAGGTTTTATGACACTATTGAACTCTAATTTGAGAAATAAGAATGTATTTTCTAAACTTAATAGAACAATCGTGATGAAAATGACATGTTCATCATTAATTAATCAATAGTAAAGCTGAATGAAGGACTGAAATTAAATTTAAACACACACACACATATATTTATATATTATTCCAGGATGAGGATCATTTTCCAACTTATTCAAGATGAACTTTGCCCTTTCTGACCATCTAAATTTCTCTTGCGGATTAACAAGATTCCTTATAAGTGTCACGTACAATTTCATTTTGATGTCTTTTTTCACTGCTCTTTTGACTGTCATCCTTGCTCACGGGCTAGAAGTTTTATGCGTTGAGTTGGATCTTTTCTAATTGATCTCTTTATGTCTAAGTTGATATGATGATCCTTCTCACTGTTGTGACCTCCTGATTCAGTTTTCCTCTCTACTGTTCCCCCTTTTTTCAACTTATTCACCGTTCTCTTGATGGTTTTTGAATGGACTTTGAAGATGGAAGCAACAATATGAATTTCTGTACCATTATTGAAATCCTGAATGAAAAATTTCCTCTCACTGTTGCTCATTTGGGAATACAGTAGGTCAAGTACAAAACGATTTCAACCTGTTCTCTTTCTATTTGAATATATTTCCGTGATTCATATGACAAATGGTGTCAAGAAGGCTAAATGTCTTATCTGAAACCCTGGAAAAAAGACAACTCAGTTCGTTTAGTGATTCTTAGATATTAAACATTTTGTGGGGCTGGCAATTTTGCCCTTACATCCGTTCTATATTAAACTCCTCCACGTGTTGAATAAATTCTTGTAAATATGTTAAAATCATTTATTTTGAAAGTTTATAAATGCATCAGTTACAACAGCAAACACGTCCATTAAAGTCCTTTAGTACTTATTCGCTACAAGTATAACTTTAAATGATAGTCGTCTAATATCTATAGTAAAAGTAAATTTATTATTAAACCATATTTTTGTATTAGGAATTGTTTCAAGAACTCGCAAATATTTTTTTTTTTTTTTAGAAAATCAACATTTTATGCTTCCATCTCAAACCAAAAATGGTGCAAGATGAAGATATGATTTTGAAAGAAAAATAATAATAAGAGCAGCAACGATACTCAAATCTATGCGCATGCGTATTTGTCATGTCAGTTCATACGGATGTCACACTATTTTTATGAAATTATAGCTTGAATTGATTTCTTTCTTTTTTTGATTTTTCGAAAAGTGTCTCTAAAACATTCCCTTGCACAAAATAGGGCATAGATAATTATATATGCATTTATTTATTTACACAATACGTTCTCCAAATTTTAACACGATTATCTGCTACCATTTTCTTTCTAATAATTATTGGTTTTGATTGTGTGTATATATATATATATATATATATATATATATATATATATATGAGAGAGAGAGAGAGAGAAAAAGAAAGAAAGGTTTTTGAAAGAGGAAGACTTTAGCGAACGCTTGGCAAGTGACCAAAGAATATTTAATAATTCACGTCCGACCTGCTGAGAAACGGACAGGACTTGGCAGTGGCCGATTCGGAACAATTAGAATAAATTTTCGCTATTTTTGCAAATAAACATCCAACGACGTATCTAATTGCCTATCAGTCGTTTCCAAGATGCTAGACGATTTGAAAGTTGTCAAAAATGCAACAAGAATAAAAGCAAGATGTGTTGATACCAGATTTCGTCTCCTTTTTCCGTTTCTTCTTCTTCCCGCTTCTTTTCGTTTCTTCTTCTTCTCCCACTTATTCTTTCCGCTTCTTTTTCTTCCTTCCGTTTCTTCTTCTCGCTTCTACCTCTTCTTCATCTTCCTGTTTATTCTTCTTCTTTTCGTTTATTATTCTTCTTCTTCTTCCCGTTTCTTCTTTTTTTCGTTTATTCTTCTTCTCGTTTCTTCTTCTTCTTCTTCCCGTTTCTTCTTTCTTTCGTTTATTCTTCTTCTTCTTCCTTCTTCTTCTTTCCGTTTATTCTTCTCCTTCTTCTCGTTTCTTCTTCTTCTTCTTCTTCTTCTTCCCGTTTCTTCTTTTTTTCGTTTATTCTTCTTCTTCTTCTTTCCGTTTATTCTTCTCCTTCTTCCCGTTTCTTCTTCTTCCATTCTTATTTTCTCTTTCTTTTTTTCTTTCTTTTCTTATTCTTAGTTTTCTGTTTGTTCTTCTTCTTCCTTTCCTGTTTGTTCTTACGGTTCATCTTCCTATTCTTCTTCCTTTTTTTGTCCTTCTTTCTTTTCTTTTTCATTTTCTTCTGCTACTTCTTTTTCATCCGCTTCTTCTTCTTTTTTATTAATAATATTATTAGTAGTATTAATAATATTTCTATTTGCATGGCCTGATAGACTGGAACTAAACTTATGGATTATTATATTACAATTACGGGTGTTTCTTCCTTTCTTATTCAGTCCGTCCGTTAGTTCGTTAGCGCGTACCTTATCTCCTGACAATACCTCATAAATAATAGACTATTCCATTTTGAACATATCACAGAGGCTGTTCGAATTTTCTTTCTGACAAGTATGTAATAGAAGCCTGACATAATAATGACGACGTTCTATCCGGGCACATAATCCTTTTCCTGTCTCCCTTACTCTGTGGATTCAAAAAACCTTTCGTGGATAAATTATCGACGGTGAAACAAGTACGTAAAATAGAATTTGTAATACGGAATCAAAGCAAGTAGAATGAATACTACGGAATCAAAAATGACTAACAATTTGGATTCAAAATGATTTATATAACGCATTGAATAAGAGCTATATGAAGGAGGAAACAGCTAATTTGATTAAATTTCACCATTAAAATTTCGATACAAGAAATTCAATTTTCACTGAGACGTGCATATATTATATATATATATATATATATATATATATATATATATATATATATATACATACACACACACATAAGAAAGAAAAAAAACAGTAAGATATATAATCCGGTGTTCTCATTGATATTTGTTTATTTTTACAAAACAGTGCTCAATGTAAATTTACAGGGCATAAATATTATAAATTAACTGATTGTAAATATGCTTTTTTCACTACACATTAATAACCATGTTTCAAAAATGAAAGCTAAAAACTTTTTATAAAAAATAAGTTATCCCAATATTCGCTTGAAGATGAAACGGAACTAATGCTTTTAATTAAATTATATAATTAAATTATATAATTAAATTTAAAGTTCTTAGCTTTCATTTTTAAAACATGGTTATTACTATGTAGCGAAAAAAACATATTTTCAATCAGTTAATTCATAATATATATATATATATATATATATATATATATTCTTGGGGTGAAGAGAAAATAATATATATATATTCTTGGGGTGAAGAGAAAATAACACACACACACACACATATATATATATATATATATATATATATATATATATATATATACACACACCAGAATAAATTTAGGAAAATCAATAACAAAGTGGGGAAAAAAATTCGTATGACCCTTTTAGCTCTTCTTTTTAGGATGGAATCGGAATAAAGTGATGTTAACGTTGCTGGAACTTGGTGAATATCTACAGTTACATAAGCGTAAACATCACTTTAGACCGATGATGTCTTATATATACATATTACACATTAGGGAATAAATCTCTGTCTCACTCATATATATATATATATATATATATATATATATAAAAAGAAAGAAAGAACAGTCAGATTTATAATGCATAGTTCTTTAGCATTTATTTTTAAAACCAGTGCTACATACACAGTAAAGCATAATATTATTTAAAAATATGTATTCATCGTAACCCGGAAATTACTATGTTTCGGGACTAAAAACTAAACTTTAAATTAAAATTAATGCTTTTGTTCCACTTTTACGTGATGTTGAATAACTTTCGAATAAAATGATTTACTTTTTTAAACTAAATAGTATTATATATTTTAAGTTGGTGGGGGGGGGATGGATTACAAAATTTGAATAGGGAGTTACTTTTTTTTCATGTATCTGGATATAAGTTTAATTTAAGATGGCAAACCGTAAATATAAGTTATAGGTTAGGTGTGGGTTTGTAATTTCTGCAGAGTCTTCCGATCTTGATGGTCTATTTATTTTATATGATCTGAGTTCACACCGTGACATTAATATTAAAGATATTGGACTGTATAAGGATGATGGTCTTATGGTTGTGAGGAAGTCTACAAACTTCAAAATTGGTAAGATTAGAAAACTGATACATATAGAATTTAAGTGTCTAAATTTGAAAGATACTATTAATACAAAATTAAAAAAGTAGACTTCCTTGATATAACATTAATGAAAAATATATGGCAACCTTATAAAAACCCTAAAACAATCCTTTATATATCCACCCGAAGTCAAATTACCCGCATCTATAACAAAGCATGTACCTTCGTCCATTGAAAAACGTATAAGTGTGAATTCTTCTAATGAAATAATATTCTATGATGACAATATTTTTATAATAAAGCTTTCAAGTATAATGGCTGTAAATGCCCTGACATTAAATATAAAAAAATAATAATAAAAACAACTAGAGAAGAAATATAAATACAAAAATCAATTGGTACGCACCCCTATTCAATGGTTAGTAGTAAGTTAGGAAATAAATTACTTGCTTTAACTCAAAAACCATTTCCCAAGAAATAATACGCTTAGGGCAATTTTCAATTAAAATATTCTAAAATTAAGTTATAGTTGTACTGATAATTTAGAAAAAAACTATAAAAGCACAATAATAAAATTCTAAATACATACTTTAACCAGAATAAAAAATAGCAATCCAGAAATAAAAATAAATAATAGTAAAGAAACATTATGTAACTGTAGGAATCCTATAAATTTTCCAGTGAATAATAAATGTCTCACATCTCTCATCTATTTTTCATCTATTGAAAATCCTAATATTAAAAATTTTTATATTGGTAGTACAAAAATAAATTTAAATTAAGGTGGAGTCAACATCTGTCTTCCTTCAAAAATAATGTGTATCGTAACCATACATATTTTTGGCATTTAAAAGAAAGAAATAAAATACCTACAGTAAAATGGAAATTAATTAATAAAAACGAGGTCTTGTAGTTCTTTAAATGACTCGTGCCCTTTGTGCCTATATGAAAAGTTATATATTATTAATTTTCTAAAAAACAAAGATTTATTAAATCAAAGAAAAAAATAACTGTGCCGTCTTAGACTTGTATTCTGCTTCGTCCAAAAAGGCCACACCCTTTTAAAATGTTGTAATCCCTGCCCCCCTCCAGCTTAAACTATATAATAATATTTAGCTTAGTTTACTCAGGTTAGAAGAAAATAAAAACAAAACTGTATATGAGTTAAATGTCTTGAGATCTTTGAAGTGGTGACCATAACTCAAATTAAATTAGATTGTCTTATCCCTTCTAATATCCAGATTCAAAAAGTATATGTTCTCCTGTGTGTTATATATAAACAATATTAATTACATTTACCGGCTTGAATTTTAGAGAAATTTCATAGAAATTATGCGTTGTCCGACAGGAATCGAACCTGTATCCCATACCGACACCATCATTTCGCCTGACAATTGAACTACAGAAAAAACTTCCGGTTAGCAAAGCTTAAATTACAGAATAATTGGAAAGTAACTCCCTGTTTTATATAATGATTGATTCTACCATCTTGTAAAAATTATAGTTAGACGGGAGAGTCCATGAGTGTGTGCGTGTGTGTGTGTGTGTGTGTGTACATGCTCCCTTAGCATAGGGGTTATCGGCTCACAGGGTGAGAGCCTCATGCCGATTTCAAATCTCGGCCGATATCGTTGCATTCATTTTCTCACGAAAAGTACCCCGGAAAAGGCATGAATCCATTTCTTCTACTCCAGTCATTATTATTATTATTATTTGAACTGGGATCCTATCCGAATCTTAGATGACCCGGACGGGGAACGAGGATCATATCTCTGTCCCTAGCCGAAGCTTACACTCACAACACTTACCCCAGTACAGGAGTTGTTTCAAGCAGTTCTGCCACGTGGGCTCTCTCAATAACATCAGGCAACCCGACAACGTCATTTGAGGCGGATATATTCCTGGAGATAATCGCGAGTGCGCCAAGCACAAAAGGGATATTTTCGGTTGCTTCAATGTATATTTCCCTGATTTGTCCTGCCAGAACTTCGTGCCTCCGTATTTTCGATTACACCGCCAACCACTGCTCTTATCCTAAGAAACAAGACATTATATATTTTCCTGGCTTCGCAGTTTGATAGAATCCATTATCAAGGCTTTCTTCTTAGACAGCAAGTAAAAGAAGATGTCTATTCAAAAGTTATTTTTTCAGATAGCGGTGGTTTTCCTGAGACTTTCCTCATTTGTGTGTCGGTATTTTTGTAAATCATTCCTAGTGTTCCTAATATTATCGGAATAGTAACTGTGTTTAAATACCACTATTTCCGGGCCTTTCTGTTTTGAAAGGATATACGCATAACGTAATGATTACAGTATGGAAAGAGCGGTCGACGGCCTCTTTTCTAGATTGCCGACAATGACAAAAATTAAAAGTAGCGACGGCGATAAAATCGTGGTACCAGTGGCCTTGCGCAGCTAGTAATGTGGCAATATTTAAAGGATAAAAATAGAACAAATACTGTGATCGATTAAACTGAATTGATACCAACAAATTGGTGGGCCAAGGAGTTATTTTGAAAGTTTGATAAAGTTTTTTTTTCTTATTATTATTATTATTATTATTATTATTATTATTATTATTATTTCCTTTGATTTCTGCTGTATACTCATTTCCTCCCGGGTTCCAAGAAGAGACCCATGGCCAGAAATAGCATCATAACATTTTTGAACCGAAAGCATACAGAATTTACGCCCTTCGAAAGTTTCTGATTCTTCTACTTCTTCTTCTCTTTGTTCTTTATGATTCTTCTTCTTCTTCTTCTTCTCTTTGTTCTTTATGATTCTTATTCTTATTCTCTTTCTGGTTGTTCGTCTTCTTCTGTTCTTCTTGTTTTTCTCTTTCTGTTCTTTCTTCTTCTTCTTTTGTTCTTTCTTCTCTTTCTGTTTTTTTTTCTTCTTCTCTTTCTGTTTTTTTTCTTCTTCTTCTTCTCTTTCTGTTTTCTTCTTCTTCTTCTTCTCTTTTTTCTTCTTCTTCTTCTCTTTCTGTTTTTTCTTCTCTTTCTGTTCTTCTTGTTTTTCTCTTTCTGTTCTTCTCTTTCCGTCCTTCTTCTTCTTTTGTTCTTTCTTCTGCTTCTTTCTGTTTTTTTCTTCTTCTCTTTCTTCTTCTCTTTCTGTTCTTTCTGCTTCTTTTTCTGTTTATTCTCCTTCTTCTTCTCTTTCTTCTTCTTAATAATAATAATAATATTTACAAATTGTAGATACCAAAATTAAACAAGTGCTAAATCTTATTTATCAAGGAACTATTTTTAACGTAGGGGAGAAAAATGTGACACCGACTTACGAAGGTGCGTTGGGATAGGAAAAATGCCTTCCAAAAGATAAGCAAAGTATTAAGAAACAGGAAAATTCCATTAGAATAAAAAAAAGAAGTACTGAACTATTATGATATATCGGTACACCTATATAGAAGTGAATGCTGGACCATCTCATCAGAAATGAAAAACACAAGGGAAATAGAAGTGCAGTTCTACAGAAGGATGCTGAAAATACACATACATTATCTAACGACCTTGTGTATATATTTGGCAGTACAGGTATTAGTATATATAGCAAAAAGAAAAACGTTACAAAGAGCTTTAAATGAGAGGAAGTTGGGGAAATCGATGTTCGCCTACGTCCTAAAGGAGCACATACCATTGAAGGAGACGTGTTAAGGTTTCAAGTTACTGGTAGCTTATATTGGTAAGCAAGTCACAATTTTCGCTATATGCCATGATATTTTTTGATATTCTTATAGTTCCGTTAACTTTTTTTTAATTTCTGCAACCTCTTTGTTTGGCTCTTCGCTCCAAGTTATCTGATAAAGACTGACATGACAGTTACCTTTGTGCTCTGCAGCTTCCGAGTCTCTCTGTCAAAATATATATATTTATCTTTTCGCTTTCTTCCAGACCTCTGTGGTTTGCGAACCAAAATGTTGGCAAGTTTCCATATTTATTGCTATCAGATCCTCCATCGTCCACCATCATTATCATTATTTTTGTTGCTTTAATGAGTGCCCGGGAAGGTGGGGGCGTGGAAAGAGCAATTAGTGCATTTCTTTTGTTTGTGACTTCTAATATACCTGTGTTGGATCACTCCCTACATTAGCGCTATGGTTAAGTTTATGTGTGGCAATTCGCCATGTTGTAATGTATAGCAAACTGTTCGGAAAGATTATTATGAAAAAGTTCAATCATTGCTTGCTGTGAAAACCTGGCCTTGAGCCAAACCTAATATAGGCTGAGTAAACAGCTATTATGCTAGACATTTCGTCGCAATAAATGTAAGGAATCTTCTCCACCGCCCCCATAGGGGAAGTTAGAATCGAAAAAGCTATACACATACGATCGAATAAATTGACTTCGTTTTAATTATTGTCCTCTTCTTCTATGAGTAGTGTCCCTTCAGAACATTGACAATCAAGGCTCTCCACAATTTTCTTTCCTTTATAGCACTTAGTAAAGTTTGTTTTTTTAGCTATCTCTCCTAATCCCTATTCTGCTAACCATTCATACCAGCTAGTTAGATATGTTATTCGCTGCTTTTTCCAGTCCAAGAGTTCATTATGTTTCGGAAGTGTCACATTTTCTAAGCACTCTTTCCTCGTGTGTCCTAAAAATTTAAATTGTCTCTTTCTAGTGCCAATCATAAGTGACTGTTTTGCTTCCATTTTCTCTTCTCGTCGTTGCTTATATGTTCGGTCCATGGTATTCTCAGCATACTTCTGTAGAACAACATTTGTCTTGCTTCAGAGTCTCTTCTTCATCTGTGAGTTGATTTTCCAACATTCATTGCCATATAGAAAAACCGTTATTTACATTATTCGGACTATTGTCATCATCTTTTTCGCCATATTTATTACAACGTTTCAGCCGTTATACGCTCCAGCCTTCTGCAGGTGGTTGGAATGTCGAACTGAACCCTTTATTTCGCTCACTGGGGTAGACTGTTCTAGTTCTACGTGCCATGTTTAATGGATGTCAGTTATCAGTTATCTCCTGCTTATTTCCGTCTGAAAGTTCTCCACTGCCTTAACCGGGTATTGAACTCACACTCTTGGGGTCCGGTCACTGGATCAAACTAACGCCTTTATCCACTGACAGGACCCAAAAGAGTGTGAGTTCAATTCCCGGTTAAGGCATTGGAGAACTTGGCGAGTAGAATTAACAGGAGATAACTGGGGATCCTCTCCGTCCGCAGGCAGAGAGTTTCACCAGCACAGCTGGAGAGGAATCCCCAACTGCTGACCAACATACAGTATTTACTACTGTATTTATGTGAATGGGGATATAATCATTATCGTCCCTAGGAATGCTACAATAATCAGCTTCTCCGATAAGACAGTGAATATTGTCTCATTTCCTCACAAATGAAGAGGTAACCTGAGCCAACAAAAATGTGATTAAACAGAAGGAGACTAATAATACGATGAACGAAGCAGGTGAGCAACGAGGAAGTCTTAAGGGAAAATGACACACAAAAGCCTTTTACACTTAGAACGAGAAAGAGACAGTTGAAATTTCTCGGACATATAAAGAGGAAAGGAAGTTGGAAAATTTAACACAGGCCATACCGAAGGCAAGTGGGGTACAGGAAACAGACCAGTAACCTAATGATGGCAGAGCATGGAGTGAGAAGGACAATTAGTGAGACAAATATTGGGGAGAGCTATGATCACCTATATCCTCAAGAAACAAAACCCATAAAAATTTGTTACCTATTAGATGCTGTACTAATCAAATTGCCCGTTGATATAAAACTGATCCGTATTATATATGTAAAAAAAAACTCTCCTGAATACACAATCATTTTATTTATTTATTTATTTATTGCAAGGTTAGGGTTATTCAACTCTGGATTCATCAATTACTCGAGGACGAAGGAGACTCTTTCCATTGTTCCCTCTAGGGTTGGTGCTTATATGTCTTCTTACCGTCGTTTTATGCGCACATGTGTATATCCGAAATGCAGCTGGGTAGACTACTTTCCATACCGTGAGATGGAAACCAGCACCTGTTTGTTTTGATTGTTTAACGGTATATCAGCTTCTTATGGGTTATTTAATGCCGAATTTTTTTTTTTTTTTTTTTTTTTTTTTTCGGAGCAGCAGTATTTTCTTTTTTACAAAAATATATTGCTGGTAATTGTTTTTTTTTCTTTTTACAAAAATCTATTTCTGGTAATTTATTTTTTTCTTTTAATTATTTTTTCTAAATATCTGTTT
>OZ010572.1:130815408-130827908 GCA_963932145.1 Acanthosepion lycidas
TCCTTAAGTGATGTCGTTAATCTTGTTTGGCACATTTCCTTGTTAGTGACTCTGTAGCACCAGTCCAGATTTTTCAAAGAACGGCGATTCTTGCTAAGACCCACAGGCTTCATTGACTTGAAGCCCTTTTTAACCATTGAGTACCAGTATAAACTGCCCTCCCATAACCTGAAGATCGTAATTGGTATGAGCAGAAAAAATCTGTTACACAGATTGAAAACTTTGACAAAATGTTAATAATTGCGAATATTGTCTACAGAATATTCTATTAACGCTCCCAAAGCCTAACACGAAATCGATTAAACCTTTTCAATTAGAAAACTAATGAAATAACGCAAAGTTGATGATATTTTTCCCCCGTATAAAGACTGGTAAATGATTGATAACAGCTTTGATCTTCCAATCTTTAATAGCATAGCAATCATTTTGTCAATTACGGAGATCCTTGCGTGTATGGATTACAGTTTAGATAATAAAATCTGCTAACCAAATTTGACAAGCCACGTAAACAGACCTAAACATCTAATGATGATCAAATGAGAGCTATGATTCTCATCTTAGTTCTATTATATCAGTAACACCTGCCTTTATTCCTGATCAGTGATATGCGCGTTGTCTAATAGATAGCGGCTCGGAGTGAGAAATCTGACAGGCCAGTTCCAACTCCAGTCTTGTTCATTAGATTCACTAACGCGCAAATACCCTAAGGAAAATTATGAATTTACCTCTTCATACCGCTATGGGTTAAATAGTAGGACTTGCATCTGGAAAAAAAACATTGTTTTTCTTAAAAAATTATAATGAAATATTCAATCGCAAAAATAAATTATTCTTACAATTCAAAATATGTTTCAGATTTAAATGACCCACAGGGAATCGATGAGACCAATCAATTCATCCTGACCACTTGCTTTTAGATCTTAAACGGATTCCTACTGAAAAGAAATTACTAAGACATTTATATTTTACATACCATGGCTCTTTTCTGTCAGTAATACTTACTTTACTTCTTATCCAGTGACAATTCCTTCCTTCCGGATTTTGAACATATTTCTATAGTATAATTAGCAAAGTATTTACACGACCCTTGGAGTGCTGTAAGTTCCACCCAAGCAGCTTCTTCCCACAAATCACTGGAAGCGATTCACATGAATTTTCTCCCTGGATCACTATAATCTTAACCTGTTTAGGTCTAAGGATAACCGTTATCTTCCACACATGTAACTATAAGCTGTCCCACTTACTCTATAACAGAATAACTCAAATAACCCCTGTGTCTTGTAATGGGTGAAAACCACTATAAAAAAAAAATATATTCCTATTCTGTTAGCATCACTTCCTCCAATTGCTGACCACGGACAAACCTTTTCTTCCTGACTTTGAAAAACTTCAACTGGTGAGAAATATTTCTTTTATTTCTTCAGAGAAAGCTTATTAAGTGGGAGGTATTTGACTGTACAAATGCAATCGATGACAAAATTCAAAAGTTGTCATTGCGTCACATGTTCTCATTTAAACTAGAATTCCCTATGTCGTTCCAGAAAGCATTAACTAAATGTGTGAGGTAAACACATACAGTCAGAAATGTAGAATCAACTCAAAATTTAAATCCATAGCAGAATTGGTACAGATTATTGCTGAGAAAGCGGATTAGTAAAAGTTTTGTACATTCTAAATTCCACTAACACCTGAGGAGTACATATATAAATCAGATCGAATATAATTCGAGTATGACTAGGAATTCGACAAAATGATATGATAAAGTACAAATAGGAAACAGATCTTAATCTAACATATGTCACTTTATAAAATCAGCGTAGGGGATCAAAATAGAAAAGATTAAAAAAAATATTTTCTATCTTGATCTCTGACGAAAATTTAATAAAGTGACATGTTTCATTCTTTTCCTTTATCATATATACATTATATATATATATATATATATATATATATATATATATATATATATATATATATATATATATATATATATGATTTAAGCTATGCTATATTTGTAGGATAAAGTGTTCACTATCAGGGATAGAGCGTATGTAAATATAAAACTGTATATTGAAATCACTACTCAACGACTATAATCTGCTTCATGTTTATATGCAAACGTCAGTGACAATTTTATATTAGGTGGGTATTGAACTCAATGCCCACTTTCATATACAGGCTGATTGAAAAGTCATTCCCTTTTTATGTATGATGGACTGTCTCGTCCTCTAAAAATTTTACTTAGATCGGAGAGTTCGTCTTACATAAAATCGAGAGTTATGTTTCAATCAACCTATATATATATATATATATATATTGGCTAGTGCATGTATATACATGCTCGAAACAAAAGACATATATATATGCAAATATACAAACATTAACAAAATATATAAATGATATCGTTTCCGATATATATATAAGTGAACATTGAAGTCAACACTCAGAGGAGACAGGCTAGCATGAAATAGCCTGTCTCCTCTGAGTGTTGACTTCAATCTTCACTTATATATTTATATTTACATAGGCACTATCTCTGATATTGAGCACTTTATCCCATAAATATAGCACACCCTAAAACTATATTTCATGTATAATACCGGTCCGTGTTCGATATGTTTTTTTTGTTGTTTTTTTTTTATAAGTAAATCCATGACTCGACTATCTTAAGACTAGGTTATAAATATTAATATATAAGTTTTGTCACGTTCAGTTGTCGTGCGTGACGATTGTCACTTGCACGAAACTCTTGGAAGTTTGGTAGCCAGATGTAAAGGTTGATGTGGTCGCAGAAATTGTTTAACAGCCATAACTGGGTTCTCCTTCCTGTGTGGCCCAGGGTATCACTAGCTCCTCAAGGTACTTGACTATGTCTCAGTTAAAGGGGATGCTTGAGTTTGCTCAAATGCTTCCTAGGCACGTACTTTCAT
Source organism: Acanthosepion lycidas (assembly GCA_963932145.1). Lineage (NCBI taxonomy): Eukaryota > Metazoa > Mollusca > Cephalopoda > Sepiida > Sepiidae > Acanthosepion > Acanthosepion lycidas. Next base: position 130,818,339 of record OZ010572.1, read on the forward strand.
TTTGACTTTCATAGCTTGGATTTGTTTGTTTTGTTTTACGGTATATCAACCTCAATGGGTTATTTAAAGCCAACAAAATTCTTCATTACTTGTAATATATTTTCAAAAAATGTATTGCTGGTAATATTTTTCCTTCAAAAATTTATTATTAATATATTAAATAATATATATTAGCTAATATTTTTTTTTAAATGTATAGATAATAATGTTTTACAAGAACGTATTTCTGGTATTAAAACCTATTTTTACACTTCCATAGTTTTTTGATACCAGTTTAGGGGTTAACTATTTGCCCATAGCTGGGACCCTAACAGGTGCTACCACCTCGGATCAGGGTGGACCTGGGAATATCAGCAATTAAGAGGTGGTTTCACACCTCAGAACCTATTGATCAGAGTCCTTGCTGTCGGACTTCGTTTATCGTCTTACCCAGGGACGCGGATGTAGTTTATCGTCATACCCAGGACATCCATAACTTGGAATGAAAATTGTTTGAAAAGTGTCTTCATACACTACCTGCTTGAGAATATACTCAGACACTTCTGTGTCCCTGTCTATGGACCTGATTGACTTGTAGGGATTGCTGTCAATCAGGGTCTGGATCTCACCAACAAATTCAGAGTGGGTACAACTCCCTTGCTCAAGAAATGTATGTGACTTAATCAGCATATCAATGTTTTAAAAAGTACAAAAAAACGACAAAAGATTATCAGTAGTCGGTTTAAAAATATTTCCATTTATTTGATTTCTAATGCAAATCTTCTTTTTTTTTTTTTTTGTTTCAAATAAACAACTTTTATGTTTCAAATGAACAACTTTTCACAAATATTTACGATTCTCCAGAGTGTTCACAGATAATGTTTTATCAGAATTTTTTTCCATTCTTTCTTTTTTTTTTTTCTGATGTAAAGATTTTGACAATGGAATTTGGATGTGATCACTCATTTTGACGACTTTGCGAATACTTATTGATAAAATTTGTATGTTTTCGGAATACAATCACTATTTCATTGTTTATTGGTTAAAAATAGCGAATGAATCTTCAAGACTTCCATGATATCATATCTTTTGTCACGTACGGTGACAGTTAATAATTATGTATAACTGAAGATTTCAATGTTAAAAACATTATTTAATTACAACCGCAAATAAATACTTAACAAGAACAAAAAGGTGAAAGCCAACCAAAAGATAATTAAGCATTTCAGTGAATACGCTGTTAGTAGCCCCAGATCATTGATGCATAATAATTCACACTAATTCGACTGGATAGTTCCACTCAATAGTCACTCCAGTCTGTAGACCAACACTGCTATTTATAAACATGGTGGAAACATATTCATAAGTCTAGAATGTTACGCTCGAACCTCGGTGTGGGTAGTTACTCATTTTCTTCTTATATGACAATATCCGAGACTAGCGTATCGCAATCACAAAGGACTGTACCAAATAAAAGAAACCACATCACTTAAAGACTTTCAACAGCGGCAAGAACTAAAATGGATAGCACATGTTATTTGAAGATAAAATTATATATTCAAGATGTTAACTTTCCACACTACCTTAAACAAAAGGTCAGGAAGGAAACCACCATCAGTATTAGAAAAATCAATAACAGTTAATGAATATGTGGAGTATATTTTTTTACTGAAAAATTGTATTAATAGAAAGAATTTCTTAAAAATTTATTTCCAGAATTAAAGTCTCAGAGTGGAAATCATCAAGCCTACTTAATAGAATCTATAACAAGTTTTTGGTAACTCCTATGACATCTGTTCAAGTCTGGGGACGCTTACAAATAATATATGGAAGCTGTTATCGCAAGGAAAGGCGATCTGACTAAAGACTTTACTAAAGACTTTGAATACCTTGGTTTTTGTTGGATGATAACTGATTTTATTGAATTTAAATATTCATGTTGGAATCCTCAAATTTATCTTCATCTTCTTAAAAGTGTTATTTCTTTCCCTAGTCGACGACAAAAATAGCAAAGACTAAGTGTAGAGACTGAAAAACATTAAAACTTATATCTTCATTTAAAAAATATAATACGATAGCAGCGAAAAAAAAAGAAATGTTCTAAAATTTAAAGAATTGTCTTTTATAGCTAGGAGGAATAACGATAAAAAAAAAGTTGCAATTTTTTGAGTGCACTGCTTCTTGAAATTTAATGTTGAAAATAGCTTTCATAATCGATCAGTTATAACAAATTTAGTATAGAAGACACAATGTAGTCTGTGTTAGGGGTAGATCTGTTCAACACTGCAAGATGTTACGAAAGCAAACTTAATATATTTCTGAGATGAGGTATTATGTACACTATTTGCATTATTTGGACTATTGTCTACACCTGTGTCACCCTCCCGTGTACGCTATTCTGTGCAGCTGCGAAAAGAAATATAAAGGAGAGACAGGCCGCCCCTTAAGGTAAGGCTTCAAGAACACCAGAAAGCTGCAACACGAGGAGAATTGGAATAATCAGGCGTGGCTGACCACATATGGAGAGAAAAGGGAGATCACCGCCCTCTGTTGGATCAGGTTGAGATCATAGACAAAGAACACCATTGGAAAATTCGTAAACTTAAAGAATCATCACATATGCTAGCCCACAAAAATCTCCTGAGCCGACCAAGCATAGAAATGAATACAATATGGGAACCAGTAATAAGGAGTGCCAGAGAAAAGCGATAATAACAACAAAAATTGCAATATGAGTTCTGGTAAAAACATGGTGTGATAACAGCAAAAAATTGCAATATGAGCTCTGGTAAAAACATGAAATTATAACATCAAAAAATTGCAATATAAGCACTGGTAAAAAACGTTGAAGACATTTGGTTAATAATACCCAGAAATTCATACACAGATGTCCTCAAGGACACATGGCACAGTGTATAAAGGCGTTAGTTAGATCCAGTGACAGGACCCAAAGAGTGTAAGTTCAATACCCGTTAAAACAATGGACAACTTGGAGACGGGAATTAACAGGCGATAACTGATAACTGACATCCATTAAACGTGGAACTAGAACAGTCTACCAAAGTGAACGAAATAAATGGTTCAGTTTGACATTCTAACCACCTGAAAAACGTTGTAATAAATATGGCGACAAAGATGAGGACAATAGTTCGAATAATGTAAATAGTGCAAGGAGTTAAATTAACTATTAAATAGCCTTGTCAAAACTAGACTCTTATACAGATGTCAGACATGGCATACAACGCGTTCAGAAGTGTCTAAAATATCATCTATATACAATCTCTTTTCTGGGAACAATGATTAAAAATAGATATAAGCCAATGAATTAAGGAATACAATCCTTCTTATAGACTGGCGCTACAGAATCACAAAGTTCACAAAAAAGCATCACTTAAAGATTTCTACAGTAGCAACAAATAAAATGGATGTCATGTAACTATGTAGCGAACTACCACAGAGGGCGAAGAGGCCCTTGGTTGCATGTCTTTTTTTCAATGCTAGAATAAAAATAAGAATAAAATAACTTACCCCTAGTGCGTGCCACGCGTGTAAACTGCCCAAAGAAGAAACAATCGACGTCTTCGCGGTTTACGTATTTAAAATAGCTCGATTCCGGAGTAAGATACCCTCCCAGGAGATTATCTTTGCACATATGCAAATTTTGACTGTCAGTGATACATAAAGTTGGAAAGAATGTAGCGACAGGAAAAAGATTGTTGACTGCTGTGTTGAACTGGTTAGACGTGTCGCGGACATTGAGTGAGAAGAAACTGATTGCAAGTATTGCGAGGAAACGTTTAAAGCTTCTTTTGCTACAAACTAGAAGATAAAATAATGATATAGATACGCTGTTAGCTTCCCAAAATACATTTTTTAAAAAATTAAGGAAATTCCCATCCCTATAAGAAATAGTAGTAACATTTTGTGAGCTTGAGAAGGCTAATTTCCTGAAAAAAATCTTTTAAAATTAATATATTATTAAATTCGATCACAAGTTGTAAACGTCACCTTAACCCTAAAACACTAACCATCAATTAAAGTTACACCAACACCAGCCATGGGTATACCATACCCGATTTTGAAAACATCAACAACAAAAAAATTAAATATAAATCTTTATTTGAAATATACATATTTTTACATACTTTGTACTTTGAGTTAACATTAATAGGAACTGAAAAACATATTTAGGTAAGAAAATCAGGTACTGAAAATTGTAATTAAAAATAGGAAAATTTGCGCTGGGTACTATGGGTACCCATGGTTAGTGTTCTAGGGTTAAGGAGGCTAATGTTTGCTGATAGAATGAGGCAGAGGATAGCTTCTAGGAAGTTTGCTTCACGTGACAACTGGAGGATCATTAATCGTGTGTTAAATAATAAGTTTTCTGTTCAGCCTCTCTTCACTCAATTTAAAGTGTTAACATATTCTGCTGATGAAGCAGAATGTTTTGTTCATAAAATTTCTTTAAATTCTACTGTTAACTGTTGTGGCCTCTGTAGGGGCCAGAAAAGAAAGACACGGAAGACGAAGGTAGGTTGAATAAGTGTATTGAATTAACAGATAATAACAAAGTGTTAGTAATAAGTAGATATAATTGTCCGTCCGAACGATCAGTTTACACTGCGTCACGACTGCCTCAACGATTGCTCAACGACTGTCCTAGGAAGTCTCTCAGATAGTATTTATGAGAGGAGGAAGAGTTCATTCTACTGTAGGAGGGTCTACCACAACATTAACTCATCTGCAGGTGTACCAATGCCCGACTTTCCACTTAGAATTGACTCTCTATTGATTGATATAAAGATAACTCCGACCATGATTTCTGCTATCATTTCTAAAAAGGATCAAAACAATTTCCATGAAAGTATTTATGTTGTAGAGCCTCCTCGTTTTGATTGGCGGGCCGATTCCATAACGAAGCCTCATTCTTGTCTCTCGGCCGTCTTCTCCGGTCGGATGTCGAAATGTTTTTGGGAGTCCGGAGATGAAAGAGACATAAACAAAGGGAATTTGAAACTTACCTGTTTTAGTAAGCACGTCGACCTGTAAATTTCTAACTAGCCAGTGAGGCCGCTCTATCACCCCCTCTGGGGAGCAAGTTCCCCGAGACACAAAATAACCACGTCTGCTGTGTATGGAATGTAAAATCATAACTCCAAAAACACTTTCTAACTCTAACATTCCCACTTTCGACTGAGCCAATCAAAATCGACATCCCTATTTTGTCTACCGTCTGACTTTAAAGGTCTGAGTAAAAATACACAGCCACTAAAAAATAATCGTCTGAAACTATTATTTAACATATATAGCGAAGGTACAGGCAAGCTACATTACGGCGGTAGGAAAGTGATAGAAGTTATGATGCCAGGTAAGGACCATTGACATTGCAGATTCTTCTCTGGATTTTATCAAAGATCTCTAAATATATAGCAAGTACACCAGGCTATATGCGGCAGCAGTATTCAAAGCAAGGACCGAATCGTAGACTTGTAAATATGTAAGATAGATTCTAGCGACAACGATTGTCTATCCGACACAAAGAACCGAAATTCCTAGCAGCAATTGATTCGATATAATCTTTCCACTTCATGTCAGTGGAAAACGCTATCACGAGAAAGCGTCATGGGTCATTCTTCAGCCATGGTGATGAGACGACCAATGGAGATTTCTTGACTCAGTAACAACAGAAAGTAAGTCATCTTTTACATGAGCTGCTAATTTGACCTTCTTGAATTGATCAGACTTACTATTAAGCCTGGAGTGAATAGTTTTGATATTAACATAGATACCAAGTTCAGAACTGATGCAATCAGGATTGTCGTTGATGAAAATTAGGTACAAGGTAGCCCTAAGGATAGAACCATGAAGTCGCCTGCATCAATACAAAAGGTCATAGAAGAGTGGTCGTTCGAGATTACTTTCAGTTAGCGATTAGATAGGAAAGATTGAATTAGTTCGAAAATTCATTCAGATATACCATAACTTTTCAATTTGTGAAGATCAGTACGCCAAACTCTGTCAAATGCCTTTGAGATATCCGCGGCAACAGCTCGAGTTTCACCATTCTCATCTAAAACTTGGTAAAACCTCTCAGCAATAATCGTTAATATATCTTTCACAGACGTGCCGTCACCCCCCTCTTTCTTTTTTTTACAAATATTTCACGGTAGCTGCTTTCGCTGGTTCCCAAACTTCATGAATTTAAACTGTAGGCGTCTCTTCTACTTCAATAGCTTCATGTCTCGCACCTCTTGCCTGTGGAACTCCCTTCCCCTTTCCTGTTTCCCTGATAGCTATAATCACCAACCATTCAAATGTGATGTCAATCGAGGTCTCCAGATCCTATCCTTCTCTTCGTCCTTTCCCCTATCCTTCTCTTCGTCCTTTCCCCTATCACTCCTATTTGCTCTCGCTCCAACTCTCTGTAACCCTTGCGTGCTAGTGGCTTCTCGCCTTCCTTGGGATGAAACGCTTTAAAAATAAAATCAGTAGTTGACCTACAGAAGTGAAAGCTATGTGGCTTTGAGGTGAGATGCTTAACCAATTAAGAAGTGGTGAGAGCGTTTAGTATTTTGCCAAAAAGATGTAGAAGGCTAATAGTTAAAAAGATCAGGCGGTTTGATTGAGTTCTTAAAGACTGGACTAAAGAAGAGGATTTCCAACAAGCGGGAAAACAAGAAGTAGCAAGGCATATATTGTACAGTTTAGAGATAACAGGAGCCAGTTCGGGATGCTCATTTCTTAAGTACTATTGCAGGGATATCATTAGGTACACATGCTTCGAGCAGATACATTTTAGAGATGATAGCATAAACCATGAATGGAGTTACATGCATACTACTCTATAGGGTTTCAGTTCTAAGTAGAAAGTCAGAAAAGAAACTCGAGATGAGTAACATTTGGAGAGAATTTACGAGCAAAACATTCTGTTTTATTAGTAGAAAATGTTATCATCTGAAATTAATTGAAGAGAGGAGAGATAGAAGACTTGCTCTTATTTAATACACTATTACAGAACCGCAAGTATTTTCGAGTGCCAAACCTGTTATAGGCTATACGGCGTCTTATACTATCAACAAACAAAGATTATGAACAGACACACCCGTCTGTTGTGATCGGTGATATCACACCTAAACACCCAGAAGAAGTGATTACTATGGGCTATAGTGCCTGAACAAGCCTGCTCACAACAAGAAGATTTTGGTTTAACCTTGCATTTCCAAAAAGGAACAAAAGCATCGATACCGGCTTTAACTCAAGAAGAATCGTCTATGGTACAATTCTAAATAGGAAGGTTAAGAATATCAATCAAAAGGGCATCTCCAAGAAAGCCACAAAATGAATTCCAATCAGTACGCAGTGAGCAGAAAGATATCTTGTGAATTGGAGGCTCCTTTAGACGACGCAAAAGAAAAATGAACAGGTATTACCGAGTGATTCGAATTACCAAGAGGTCAAAATTGTGTTGCCCGACAAGAACTATGAGTGGGGGTAAGAAACAAATCAAGTAAAGAAGCATATTTGTCAAGTTTATTAGGAAAACATGTAGGGAAATCTGTTTGACTAAGAGGTTGAGCAACGGAAAAAAATAAATATTTGAATAACGGCTACATCAGTAGCATTAGAATGACTAAGGCACTTGTCCTGATGAACATTAAAATCCTCAAGCATAAACATTTTCGCAGATAGATGTAGAGAGAATGCCATTTCTATATTGTAAGAAATTGCTTCTAATATATTGCAGTCCTGAGGAGAATGAGAGCTATAAAGGAAAGAGACATAGCTAACAGAGTACAATAACGAAAGTTACAAGCATATGAAAGAATCATCTGACCACTAAGGAACTACTTCCCTTGCAAATGAAAGATTTTTCTCGAAAATAAACAAAATCATGCATATGTATGTAGGAATATTTTCGAAAAAGAGGAAGATAGCCTGGAACAAATAATTCATTGGTAGCGATAAAAGTATTTAAATTAGTTTCGTAAAATGTGAAGATATCTGGAAAACGTTTCGAGTGATAGAATTGTACGCTACAGAAATTAGAAGGGATTCCATGAATATTGAAGAAAGAAAGGAGGATGGTGTTAGGTGAGTTTTTTTTTTTTATCGGTTTAGTTGTATTTCTTTTCATTGTATCAGTCATGAGAATATATTTTATTTGAAAGGCAAAAAATAATTATTACTATCGTCGATTACAATACAAACTAACCAGAAGGTGGCTAAGAATAAATCATAAGCTGGTCTCAGGATTGCCCACCGGAAATACATATATATCAGTACAAATAGTCCGTTATTATGCAGTTGTCTATCAGAGCAGACTCTCTAAGCGCTACCAAACAGCTCGGGGGTTCCTATGACGTCGGATGCAGCAACGTGAAAACCGCCAACTAGGTACCCTGACAAATGGAAAGTCGCAGCCACTGGTTAGTCAGATCACCAATAAGTTAAAGCAGTTGAATTATTATGGTCATGGAAGAGGAAAGAACCGGTAAACAAGATTCTAAACAGGAAACAGGGGATATGAGTGTTTTTGTGTGTGTGTAAATAAGTCATTTTTATATGCTGTGTCACTTCAGGATGTGGAAGATCATGACTCTCCATAAATTCCTCTTGTTTCTTACTCTAAGTAACTTTTGCGAGTTTAACACCCGTCTTTCCTCTTTTGTATTGTCAATTCTCACGATTTTAAAAATTGGTCATCTATCGTTTCCTCGCTGCTTATTTTGTATTTAATGCCCTGTGCTTATTGAATGCTCGAACTTCTTTTCAATCTTTCTTACCCGTGGATTACGTCCATATAGTAGGTTAGATATGGGCACCTCGGCGTGGTGTAATGGTTAGCAAGCTTGTCTTGCTATATTAATTACAACTGAAAAGTGAGTTCGATTCTCACTAGATGCCCCATACTTTCGACCTTGTGCCACATCTAAGCTATGCTTGGAAAATAATTATAGTAGGTTAGATATTACAGTTCAGTACACTATTATACTTGTAATTATATTTTCCTATTTCTTAAGACATTGATTAGGTTATGGAAGATATCTTTCGCTATTTCAACGTGCCTTCACGTTTTTATCACACATTTTCGATCTTCTGCTACTATACAATCCATATACTTGAATATCTGTACCTGCTTATTATTGATGTTCAGATCTTGGACCGTTTTGTGTTAATTCCTTTCTGCAATGTTAACATGAAATGCTAAGTGTTGAAACATCTCATGCATTTAAGCTTTATTTATTTTGTTAGTGTCCGTGCCTAATGTAAAAAAGCATGAATTAACCAGCAGGTAACAAGTTGGTAGCCGTTGGGAACTTTCTGCTAACATTGATAATATTTATTTTTGTATTAAAACAAAAAATGTGGCACAAGGCCAAGAGTGGGGATAGGGAAGGCTTATCTTCATCTGTCTAATTTTAAATCCTAGCCACAATCACTGAATTTCGATATTTCTTGCACCAAAAGACGGCACTCTTATTTACCATTCTTACTACAACCACCATAATACCTCATGGTCTCTATGAAGTACTAACTAGTCCACATATGTATAATTTGTTTGTGGAGGAGAAATAAAAATAACAACAT
>OZ010572.1:130832908-130837908 GCA_963932145.1 Acanthosepion lycidas
GATAGATAAATAGATAGATAGATATGAACAGACATAGAAGATAGATAGATAGATAAATAGATAGATAGATATGAACAGACATAGAAGATAGATAGATAGATATGAACAGACATAGACGATAGATAGATAGATAGATATGAACAGACATAGAAGATAGATAGATAGATAGATATGAACAGACATAGAAGATAGATAGATAGATATGAAAAGACATAGAAGATAGATAGATAGATAGATATGAACAGACATAGAAGATAGATAGATAGATAGATAGATAGATATGAACAGACATAGAAGATAGATAGATAGATATGAACAGACATAGAAGATAGATAGATAGATATGAACAGATATAGAAGATAGATACATAGATAGATAGCTAGATAGATATGAACTGACATAGAAGATAGATAGATATGAACAGACATAGAAGATAGATAGATATGAACAGACATAGACGATAGATAGATAGATAGATATGAACAGACATAGAAGATAGATAGATAGATAGATATGAACAGACATAGAAGATAGATAGATAGATATGAAAAGACATAGAAGATAGATAGATAGATAGATATGAACAGACATAGAAGATAGATAGATAGATAGATAGATAGATATGAACAGACATAGAAGATAGATAGATAGATATGAACAGACATAGAAGATAGATAGATAGATAGATATGAACAGATATAGAAGATAGATACATAGATAGATAGCTAGATAGATATGAACTGACATAGAAGATAGATAGATATGAACAGACATAGAAGATAGATAGATATGAACAGACATAGAAGATAGATAGATAGATATGAACAGACATAGAAGATAGATAGATAGATAGATAGATATATAGATAGATAGATATGAACAGACATAGAAGATAGATAGATAGATAGATAGATATATAGATAGATAGATAGATAGATAGATAAAAAGATAGATAGATAGATATGAACAGACATAGAAGATGGATAGATAGATAGATATGAACAGACATAGAAGATAGATAGATATATAAATAGATAGATAGATATGAACAGACATAGAAGATATAAAGATAGATAAATAGATAGATAGATATGAACAGACATAGAAGATAGATAGATAAATAGATAGATAGATATGAAGAGACATAGAAGATAGATAGATAGATAGATAGATAAATAGATAGATAGATATGAACAGACATAGAAGCTAGATAAATAGATAGATAAATAGATAGATAAATAGATAGATAGATATGAACAGACAAAGAAGATAGATAGATAGATAGATATGAACAGACATAGAAGATAGATAAATAGATAGATAGATATGAACAGACATAGAAGATAGATAGATAAATAGATAGATAGATAGATATGAACAGACATAGAAGATAGATAGATAAATAGATAGATAGATATGAACAGACATAGAAGATAGAAAGATAAATAGATAGATAGATATGAACAGACATAGAAGATAGATAGATAAATAGATAGATAGATATGAACAGACATAGAAGATAGATAGATAGATAAATAGATAGATAGATATGAACAGACATAGAAGATAGATAGATAGAAAGATACATAGATAGATAGATATGAACAGACATAGAAGATAGATAGATAGATAGATGAATAGATAGATAGATATTAACAGACATAGAAGATAGATAGATAGATAAATAGATAGATAGATATGAACAGACATAGAAGATAGATAGATAGATAGATAGATATGAACAGACATAGACGATAGATAGATAGATAGATAGATATGAACAGACATAGACGATAGATAGATAGATAGATAGATAGATAGATATGAACAGACATAGAAGATAGATAGATAGATATGAACAGACATAGAAGATAGATAGATAGCTATGAACGGACATAGAAGATAGATAGATAGCTATGAACGGACATAGAAGATAGATAGATAGATAAATAGATAGATATGAACAGACATAGAAGATAGATAGATAGATAGATAAATAGATAGATAGATATGAACAGACATAGAAGATAGATAGATAGATAAATAGATAGATATGAACAGACATAGAAGATAGATAGATAGATAAATAGATAGATAGATATGAACAGACATAGAAGATAGATAGATAGATTTATTATGAACAGACATAGAAGATAGATAGATAGATAGATAGATATGAACAGACATAGAAGATAGATAGATAGATAGATAGATATGAACAGACATAGAAGATAGATAGATAGATATGAACAGACATAGAAGATAGATAGATAGATATGGACAGACATAGAAGATAGATAGATAGATATGAACGGACATAGAAGATAGATAGATAGATAAATAGATAGATATGAACAGACATAGAAGATAGATAGATAGATAGATAAATAGATAGATAGATATGAACAGACATAGAAGATAGATAGATAGGTAAATAGATAGATAGATAAATAGATAGATAGATATGAACAGACATAGAAGATAGATAGATAAATTGATAGATAGATATGAAGAGACATAGAAGATAGATAGATAAATTGATAGATAGATATGAACAGACATGGAAGATAGATAGATAAATAGATAGATAGATATGAACAGACATAGAAGATAGATAGATAGATAAATAGATAGATAGCTATGAACAGACATAGAAGATAGATAGATAGATAAATAGATAGATAGATATGAACAGACATAGAAGATAGATAGATAGATAAATAGATAGATAGATATGAACAGACATTGAAGATAGATAGATAGATAAATAGATAGATTTATTATGAACAGACATAGAAGATAGATAGATAGATATGAACAGACATAGAAGATATATAGATAGATAGATATGAACAGACATAGAAGATAGATAGATAGATATGAACAGACATAGAAGATAGATAGATAGAAAGATAAATAGATAGATAGATATGAACAGACATAGAAGATAGATAGATAAATAGATAGATAGATATGAACAGACATAGAAGATAGATAGATAGATAAATAGATAGATAGATATGAACAGACATAGAAGATAGATAGATAGAAAGATAAATAGATAGATAGATATGAACAGACATAGAAGATAGATAGATAGATAGATGAATAGATAGATAGATATTAACAGACATAGAAGATAGATAGATAGATAAATAGATAGATAGATATGAACAGACATAGAAGATAGATAGATAGATAGATAGATATGAACAGACATAGACGATAGATAGATAGATAGATAGATATGAACAGACATAGACGATAGATAGATAGATAGATAGATATGAACAGACATAGACGATAGATAGATAGATAGATAGATAGATAGATAGATATGAACAGACATAGAAGATAGATAGATAGATATGAACAGACATAGAAGATAGATAGATAGCTATGAACGGACATAGAAGATAGATAGATAGCTATGAACGGACATAGAAGATAGATAGATAGATAAATAGATAGATATGAACAGACATAGAAGATAGATAGATAGATAGATAAATAGATAGATAGATATGAACAGACATAGAAGATAGATAGATAGATAAATAGATAGATATGAACAGACATAGAAGATAGATAGATAGATAAATAGATAGATAGATATGAACAGACATAGAAGATAGATAGATAGATTTATTATGAACAGACATAGAAGATAGATAGATAGATAGATAGATATGAACAGACATAGAAGATAGATAGATAGATAGATATGAACAGACATAGAAGATAGATAGATAGATATGAACAGACATAGAAGATAGATAGATAGATATGAACAGACATAGAAGATAGATAGATAGCTATGAACGGACATAGAAGATAGATAGATAGATAAATAGATAGATATGAACAGACATAGAAGATAGATAGATAGATAGATAAATAGATAGATAGATATGAACAGACATAGAAGATAGATAGATAGGTAAATAGATAGATAGATAAATAGATAGATAGATATGAACAGACATAGAAGATAGATAGATAAATTGATAGATAGATATGAACAGACATAGAAGATAGATAGATAAATTGATAGATAGATATGAACAGACATGGAAGATAGATAGATAAATAGATAGATAGATATGAACAGACATAGAAGATAGATAGATAGATAAATAGATAGATAGCTATGAACAGACATAGAAGATAGATAGATAGATAAATAGATAGATAGATATGAACAGACATAGAAGATAGATAGATAGATAAATAGATAGATAGATATGAACAGACATAGAAGATAGATAGATAGATAAATAGATAGATTTATTATGAACAGACATAGAAGATAGATAGATAGATATGAACAGACATAGAAGATATATAGATAGATAGATATGAACAGACATAGAAGATAGATAGATAGATATGAACAGACATAGAAGATAGATAGATAGATATGAACAGACATAGAAGATAGATAGATAGATAGATAGATAGATAGATATGAACAGACATAGAAGATAGATAGATAGATAGATAGATAGATATGAACAGACATAGAAGATAGATAGATAGATAGATATGAACAGACATAGAAGATAGATAGATAGATAGATATGAACAGACATAGAAGATAGATAGATAGATAGATATGAACAGACATAGAAGATAGATAGATAGATAGATAGATATGAACAGACATAGAAAATAGATAGATAGATAGATAGATATGAACAGACATAGAAGATAGATAGATAGATAGATAGATATGAACAGACATAGAAGATAGATAGATAGATAGATAGATATGAACAGACATAGAAGATAGATACATAGATAGAGGGATAGATAGATATGAACAGACATAGAAGATAGATGGATATGAACAGACATAGAAGATAGATGGATATGAACAGACATAGAAGATAGATAGATAGATAGATAAATAGATAGATAGATACGAACAGACATAGAAGATAGATAGATAGATATATAGATAGATAGATATGAACAGACATAGAAGATAGATAGATAGA
>OZ010572.1:130847908-130862908 GCA_963932145.1 Acanthosepion lycidas
TACTATTACGGAAAGAGGACAATAAAAGAACAAGGAATAAGAAGACAGAAGATAACGAATGACATTGAATTAAATTTATTGGAGATCAAAGTTGACTGGGAAGCAAGAAGCTGGAAGAGAGTTCCACAAACAAGAAGTCCAAGAGAAGAAACTTTTAGTATAGAACTTAGTTACATGAAGCTATTTCACTGTAAAATGATGAGTCCTTGTCGCCAATCTAGTATTGGGCTTAAATTCATCAAGTTTAGTTACCATAGAGAAAAGTTCACAACGAACAAATACCATGAAAGTATTTATAGGGAAGCTACCATACGATGGTGGTTGAGTGGGTGAAGCTGAGATGCCAGTAACATTGAAGATTCTCCTTTGAATTTTATCGCGACTCTCTAAATATATAATAGGATCAACAGATCAAATGTAGTAGCAATGTTCAAAGCAAGGGCGCATAAATACGTAGGACTGATTCTGGCACGTTACAGTGAACCAACGTCCATGTCCAGAGACTTTGCAGTTGATTCAATAAACCATTTCTACTTCATGTGAACGTAAAAATGTTAGTCGGAGAAGGTGCAATAAGTCACTCTCCTGGAGGTTAGCATCAGCCATGCTGATGGAAGTTAAAAAGGGTTCTTTCAGACAATTAACAAGAGATTGTAGGTCATTTTTTAGATCAGCTGCCAAGTTGACCTCATCGAATGGATCAGGCTTGCAATTAAGACATGAGTAAATAATGTCATCAGCATCTATACGAGTTAGGAATTTATAACATCAGGAAAATCATGTAAGAAAATTAGGAACAACGTAAAAACAATGATAAAACCCTGGGGGCACCTGCATTAAGGCAAAAAGATCTAGAAGAGTGGCCATTCAAGATAACTTTCATGTCGCGATTTGATAAGAAATATTGAATCAGTTAAAATATTCCGATTTTAATTTTAGGAATATTTAAAACCAGTAAAACAAGTGACGAGAAACAAAACCCATTTAAATATTTGTCCCATTCAAAATAAATGAGTAAATAAAATGAATATTTTAAAAAGTCCTCTCTATTAATTTTTATTACACTTATTTATTTAATATTCATATTTTTATATATATATATATATATATATTTTATTTTCGTTACCCGAAGATAAAAACAAACAAATTCCTGCTTTTAACTGATTTCAACATTAAATAATACTCTTAAACAAGCCAACAGATTTGTCAATCATTTATTATCGTACATAAGCAATAATCAATTTAAATTAACAGGTGTATTTTTAAAGAAAAGTATCATTCTGACTTTAATTTTCTATGCTTTGATTTTTCAGGGAAATGACCCATTTGACAAAGTGAAGATTCGATTTAACGCTTTCAGTGAAGATAGTTTTTGGACAAATTGCATTCAATTTTATAAATCGGACGGATTGCAGTTTATGCTGTTGCTACAATACAAGCAATATTTCAATTACTCTATAATTTAACCTATAAGGTAAGGTGACATTCTACAATGAAAATGGCTACATGCAACCGTAAGTTCTATGCTAACAGTTTCTTCTTTCATACTTCTCATTTGTAGCACAGTCTTCCGGTTTTTAAATTTAAATACAATGTCAGTAGTTATCTTATATCTTCTTGATTCTTGTTCTTTTATTATACACTATTTCTCTTACACTCATTAAAATATTGCGTCTTACCGGGCCTCATTTCCTTTCTTAGGGGAAATTGATTAAAAATGCTCGGCAATTATTGCCGAAACCTTAAAAAGAATTATCGTAACAATATACCGGAGCTTACGGTCACATCACCTTGAAACACCGATTCCTGTGTGAGCAACATCGAGCCTGGTCAGTATCTAGATAGGTGACTGCTTGGGCAACCCAGGTGCTTAGATGTGTCGATGGGGTAATGGATAATGTCTTGGAACTTATTCCAGTTTCATTATGGCTTGGTAACGTTCACTTAGGCGTGAACATCTTTGAGAAAAGGTATCATTCCATCTCTTCTCTTCCAACCATAGCTTAATTACTAAACGTTGTATTACTAAAACCATTATTATGTAAAAGGCAAGGATGGCTAACCTGTGTGGCACATTGGATGCTTACAAGTGGTACATTGCATCCTTTTGATGAAAAGAAACTAAGCCAAAATCTGAAGAGAAAAAAGTCAAAGCATTGATTGATTGATTGATGCCCCCCCCGCCTTTTAAAACTTCTGGATACGCCCCTGGTCATAAGCATATATTTTTCAAATAAATAGATTTTATTATAACTTTAAAATATGTCCATATTACAACACTGAAAGGAAGTGAATGTTTGTGTGGCGCATTTAAATTAATCGTACAAAATATTAGGGCATGGAATCAAAAGGTTGGCCACCCCTGCATTGAGGCTGGTATGGCGTTAAACAATAACAAACCACAAAATACCAATGCAACTTCTATATGTCATTAAACAGCTGGAAACTACGGAAAGTAAAAGAAGATGTAACTGAAAGAATATACTTTTAGTAGTAAACTTACCAGAGAAGCGAGATATTAAAGTCACAGAGAAATATGGCCGTCATGGGAAGTAGCCAAATAAAAATAAACAATGAATGAATGGGTGTGTTTACATGTGGGGAATATATTCATTAGGGCAGTTTGCTGCTGGCAGATACGACAGCAACATTTCAGGTTAGGTCGTTGTTGAATTTTACCCTGAAGAATATAGTTACCGGGAATAAGTGATTGTTAAACTCTTCGCTAAAAAGTACAACAGAAATATTTATGCTATGGAGCAAGGGAACAGGAGTCAGAGAGTTTGGACCACCTTATGTTATGGTTATGGTTCTCCACAACTTCCCGTCCCTTTTAACGCTTAAAATGTATGTCTTTTTGCTGTTTCTCCTAATCCCTGTTCTGACAGCCATTTACACAAGATTACGCGCAGGTTTCCTCTATCCCGCTTGTATTGAACAGGTCCTGTGAGTATTAAGTTTTCTAAACCTTTTTCTTTATTATGTAGCTGAGAAATGTCAATTTTCTCTTTCTGATTCTGAGTATATGTGCTTTTTTTTTTACGTTTTCTCTAAAACTTCGTCCCATATTCGGTTCCTGGTGTTCTCTGCCTCCTTTTTTTTTTTTTTTTTTTTTTAGAACCACATTTCTGTTTCCGCATGTCTTTTCTTCATCTGTGATAAAGTAGGACTATAATCGCCATCGGCCGTCACGTGACCCTCGCGACTATCCCAACGAAAGAGAGATTGTCAAGCATTCACTGTCAGAAAGGAAGACCGATATTACATAACAGTTCAGTAGCCTTTTCTTTCTTTCAAACGAAATGCTCTTGTTTCTTGATACTTTGCTTAACTTTTGGAAGACAGCTTCAGATTTCGGCGTCGCATTTTCCTTACTCTGTTAAAACGCCAGCTAGATATTTAAATTTTTGTACTTGCTTGATTTTGGAGTCTCCACTTCGTAATTCGTTTGTTGCATTTGCCTTTTGCTGACAGCCATAAAACCTGCTGAACAATATACGTGTGTGACATTAATTCAAATAAAGATAACTAAAAATAAAAATAACGATCGTTTCATCGTTACACTTCCGTCCCGGGTATGACAATAAACGACGTCTGCATCCAATGTAAGACGATAAACAACATCCGCGTCCAGGGTAAGACGGTAAACTACATCCGCGTCCAGGGTAAGACGATAAACTACCTCCAACAGAAAATCTCTGATCAGGAAGTTCTGACGAGTGAAAACATCTCTTAATTACTGGTGTTCCCAGGTCCACCCTGACCCGGGGTGGTAGAACCTGTTAGAGTCCTAGCTATAGGCAAATAGTTAACCCCGAAACTGAGGTAAAAAGCATTATGAAAGTGTAAAAATAGGTTTTAATACCAGAAATACTTTGTAAAAAATTATTACCAGAAATAAATTTTTGAAAAAAAAAAAACTATTACCGGCAATATTTAAAAAAAAAATATTACCAGCAGTACGTTTTTTGTTTTTAAATATTACCAGCTATACATTTTTTTAAAATAATATTACCAATTATACATTTTTGAGGAAAAAAATATTACCAGAAATAGTTTTTTGATAAAACAAAATATTAGCAGGAAAAAATGTTGTCGGCATTAAATAACCCATTGAGGTTGATATGCCGTAAAACAAACCAAACAAACCAAACCAACCCTAGGCACACGTCAGAATAAACTTGATAACATAAAAAGAACGTGGGTGGCAAATCAAAGGAAGTTAAAGAGTTTTTACCAAAATGGGGATGAATGATCCTATGAGATTTAATAGATTTTAGAATGATTCAGGTCGTTGAAGAACGACAGGTTTTATCGATGTGTAGAAGAAACAGAATATGCCAGCTGATTATGGAGACAAATCTATTAAGATTTCTTTTTCCAAATACACGAACGGAAACTTGTTTTGAACTATGCTAAATAGCGAACATGAAGTAAGTTCAATTTGAATCCCGATTGTATCACTCAACTATACATTTTTTTCCTGAGTATGCCTTGCTGAATGGATATGCAGGTGGTGTAATTGTTAGAGGTTGAAATGAAATATCTCAGTCGAGTTCGAATATCAGTCGAGATCGCTACAATCCCTTCCATAAAAAAATACTCTTGCTAAAGCTATGTCTTATCTCTTCGTCATCTCCCATCTACATAGCAAATAACACGTGGAATGGTCAACTTTGCCCTCATGTGCAGTGTCCTTTAAGGAAGTAGGCGATCATGGCTCTCCACTTCCCCTTATCCCTTGTAGCTCTCAATAAGTTTCGTCCCACTGACACCTCCCGTATAATTTTCTTCAGTTGCAACTGTCCTTTCACGGAGCCGCCCCTGAGCGCCCTCTGACCAAAGACAGGGACGCAACTGAGAGACGATAAAGAAACGTGTTACAAACTACTTTATTTTAATTTTTACACTGAACTGTAATTAAGGTACGCTCAATATAATTTTACGACAAATTACAGGTTGGTTCTGTGAGTGTTGAAGAAATATATATGACCTTTGATAGATAGGTTTACAGGGAAACGAGCAGACACCGAAGATAGGAAACCAACCCGCTTTGCAGTTCCTTCAAGTAGAAAC
This sequence comes from Acanthosepion lycidas, assembly GCA_963932145.1. NCBI lineage: Eukaryota > Metazoa > Mollusca > Cephalopoda > Sepiida > Sepiidae > Acanthosepion > Acanthosepion lycidas. Next base: position 130,852,985 of record OZ010572.1, read on the forward strand.
AGCTCAGATGATGCTGTTCTGCTTAAAAGCGGTTGTGTATAATCTGAATGTGCCGTCAAATACGATAATATTATGAGGATAGCCTTGATACAGACCATACAAGTCTTACTCATCTGAATCAACATCAGCCAACGAGATATAAAATCCAGAATGTATTTCTCAACTTTTTAAACAGTAAAGTGGATCTTATATGACATCAAATACGGGAAAAATATCGGTTATATTTTAAAAGAAAACTGAAGCATTATTCCGTAAATATAACATGCACTTTTTTAATCGGTTTCAGCTCATGTAAGGCAGTAAAGCCACTAAGACACAAGAAGTTAAAGGATGTGGAAGAATTAGTAACGAAACATTAATAATGAGCGGGAAAAAATAGTAATCAGAAGGACAGCAGATAGTGACTGACATTGCATCTAATATTTTGCAGATTAAAGTTGTCTGGAATGCATGGAAATGCGGGCCGATATCAAATTTCGATCTACTCCATTTGAGAAAAGCATGTTTTCCCCCCAACTATGAGTTAAATAGCAGAAGAGACTGGATTCTCTAACTTGTCTGGTAACAAGGTTAAGAGAAGAAAAACTCCGACTCCCAAACAATAGAGAAGACAACTAGGAACCATTCCCTTATTTTGGTTGTGAATGCATCCCAATTTATCATAGAAAATGAAAACAAAATATGCCGACGTCATGAAGAAGGATGATAATCGAAGCACGAGTTATTAATATATTTTAAACATATCTATGTTTAACCTGGTACAACACACCATATCTGGAACACACAGTTGTCTGATAAAACAGAATGAGATTAACTGACTAGTTTGCTAGCCACTTCTCTGTCCATGAAGCAGCCCATCGATGTTTACAAAATGTCGCTTAAATTGGTAGAAGAACACAAATGTGAGGCCCTCGTTCAAAATCGAACTCACTAACATAAAATTAGTGTGAAAGAGTAAATTGCTCCCCCGGTGTGGCATCCGTTATTGGTTTTAATATCTTCTTTTTTGCATCATTGACTGTCGTCTTGTGGATTTGTATTTACTATTGACCGTTCTGAACAATCGCACTCAAGAAATGCTTTCACGGTCTTTTCACGGCAATCACACACGTGAACGCTTTTTGAAAAATCTGATAATTGAAGTTTTGTAGTTATTAGAAAGCAGTCAGCACTCAAGATATTTTTGGCTTATAAACTTGTCGGTCTTTTCTTCAGATGCTTTTAGAAAGCCGCTTAGATTCCCAAATGAATAAATTGCTGACCAACGTCGAGTTTGACCTTATTGATTCCCTTCCTTTTCATTGGGTCAAGGACTGTATATTGTCCAATCAGTGAAGCGTACTTTAAGTGGACCAGCTGTATTATTCCTCGAAGTCGAAATATAATTTCGGCAGATCATTTTTTTGGTTCTTGGTTTTGTCAAATTCTAGAAACTGTTCTATCAGAAACGCTTGATTAACTTCATTACACCTGACACTTGATTCTTCATTTTTTTTCATACATATATATTTATTTATATAGTTAAGTAATTAATGAATGCGTATATAAAAAATTATTTAGAATGATCGTCTGTAGTAAAGAATGGACAATCTGTTTACATTATCCATGTAATTTATTCTATGAGTAACAGTTGCATAAATTGCAAACAAATAGCAATACTCTTCTGTTTGATTTTAAACACATTCCTGAATTACAAATCATCATCATATATATATATATATATATATATATATATATATATATATATAACAGCCTTATTCCGTAAGCAATGCCTGCGTTAATTCATAATCTCTGAAAACCAATTTCTTCTTCATTTTTAATGCATGACATACAGATTGAATGCAGGGATTACTTGAAGGAATTTTAAGGAAAAAATGCGGATTTGTGTTTACTCATCAGTTTTTATCAAACTCTGCAAATATTTAATTTGCTATGCAGTAAAAGGTTCTGGTTAAAGAGCTGTAATGAGTGTATGTTTATACAGATAGAAAAAATATATATGTTGTTTTATAAGTTAATACATTTTTATTTATCGATCTGACAATTTATTATTATTATAAAAGTTTATTTTTAGTGAATACTCCTTTTTGAGTAAACATTTATTTATTAAACAATATATTTAATTATTTTAGTCTACTTGTCCGAAAATTCAAGAAATCTTATGAAAGTAAAATATGGGCAAAGTGAAACCGTCATTAGATCCGCCATGCCTTAACCATCTCGGCCACAGAGCAGCATTTCCAATCAAGCAAAGTTTGAAAAGTGCCTTTAAATGAAATCCTAGTTGTATCAAATATTTTAATATCTGCTGGGGAGCGCATATTTCTTTTAATAAGATTTCTCGAATATTCAGGACAGTAAACGAAATATATAGTTTAATAAATGAATGGAGCGCCTACCCAAATATGAGTAGCCACTAAAAGTAATATAAGGTGGATTTAAGCAGTAAGAATTCACTTAAATTTAAAATGGAAGATTGTCTTCAAGAATGAACACACTGCGGCCACTCAGTGTTGACCTGTGTTCACTTATATATATATTATAGTGTGTCACTGAATGACAAAATAGCAAAAAAACCCACGTTACAAGTTCCGTCCCTAACTGAACTTATTATGTAGTTTGTTATAACTTCTCCAAAAAACAATAATAGATTTTAATAACAAAAAATAAAAACATAATAATAACCACATTAAACATCAAGCCGTAAATTTGCAATTAAAACAATCTGAAACCCGTACGTGAAACATCTAGGAATTTAAATAAAAGACTATACGAACTGACAAGGGATGCTTTACAAAACAATCCACTCATAGCATTGGTCATTCAGTGCAACAGATGTGAAGTAATTTAGTTTTAATGAAAAAAGAAAAACGTATTGTAAGTGCACCAATTACGACATCTTTCACGGTAAATTAACAGACAGGTTTGAACAATATAATTTCAGTCCATGACAAAACTTCTGCTGTCATCATGTGGTATATTTAAAAACATGAGAGATAAAAATAAAAACGAAAACGACAGAATAAGAACGAAGCCAGAAAGGTTATGTAACGAAACGCACAAAGCGAGAAAGTTTCAACAGATTTAAAGTTAAATTTAAGCATCGCTTTCGGCGTTCTCCTAGTAATATTAATTATCAAAACTGATAGAGAGCATATGCATTTTTACAACAAAAAAAAAAAAAAAAAAAGAAAAAATTAAAAATAAAATTACCTTAACATGAGGATAGTCTATTTCAAGCCGGTCTGTACGCAGTTATCATCAGCCCCTAAATGTCTATCTTGGAGTATTGTTTTTAAATTGGAATTTAAGACAATGTTCCGAGACAGACACTTAGTGGATGATGATGGCTGCGTACAGACCTGCTTGAAATAAACTATCCATATGTTGTTGTAATTTTTTTTTTTGCAGTTATACATACATATATATATATATATATATATATATATATATATATATATATATATATATGATAGATGTGTGTGTGTGTATATCTAAAAGTTTCAGATATAGTGTATCGTTGAACAGAAAAACGCTTGGATTTTTATTTTGTATCATTGTTTATATAAGACAGCAAAAATATTATTGTTTTCTTTTTTAATTTTCAAGTTTGAAGATGCTCATAAATATTCATGAGGTTAGCTGAAAAGTCAGGCAAACTATGGGGGACAAGACGTGATACTTTACAAAAAATTCCACTCATAACATTGGTCATTCATTCTAACAGATATGAAATAATTTAGTTTTAATGGAAAGAGACGTGATACAATACTTTGTTGAATAAACGAAAGTGAGCAAGTGATGTTCTTGAAATTTATTATTTTTATGAAAAATGCTATTTACATCGATTTGGGATATATATATATATTTATATGCTATATATTTTGAATAACATGGGGTTATGATTTTAACGGTGTTGATGTTTCAGCTAAGCTTGCCTTATATATAATTGGGTATCGGGCAGCATTTAAGCTATCTTCTGCGGAGGACTGTTCAGGCCTTCATTACAATAGGTAGGGAGGAGTAGATGTGATAGGCAACAATAAACTACAGAAGAACTCAAAATTGCTCACTGCATTTAAGTATTGCATTGATATTTAAGCTTCCCTTTTAAGAGTTCAATAATAATTCGTATGTCGCCACTAAATTTAAAGAAAATTTGATGTACGTAGGTCCTTACTTTACGTGCAAACAATTATTTTTATTTCATGAGTGACTTTCGCTGGATTTCGCAATTAATTTTGATAATTCCCAAACTTATTTCCAAGTTATAAATATTGTTATCGTATAACGGATCCGGCCCGGAATGTTTTTAATTTGCTCACGTAGTCGGCTTGATTCCAAAATGGTATATGTTGGTACTACGACCTGTAGGAGTAAAGTTGAAAAAGTCTAACACAGTAACATTCACATTTATTATATAAATATATACTTTTAAAAAATTAGCATATCAGCCAATTACGCTACCTTCGTTTCAACCTTTCAGGCGATACAAAACAAATCAAGGTAGTATGATTGCCTATTTTTTAAGTTTAAAATCTCTGCATGTTAAATTTTTATGTTTTATTTTATTTATGTGTATTGAGCCCTTTCTAAAGCAACTGCTTCTTGGTCTAATTCAACTCTGACGTGTAATTGTTATATATATATATATGGTGTCCATAAAGTTCCTGTGCACTTTAAAAAATTTATAACTTTATTTGTATTTGCGATAGAAATAACCTGCAAAAAATGTCAAAGTTTAATGTACCTAGTTTTCAGTATAGTTATTGAATAATTCTTTACCACAAAATTTTCAACAATATTTAGATAAGTAAAATAAATATTTTCTTTTTTCCAGAATCATTTTGATCCATGGCTTCAACTGCGGAAAAATAAAAAGTGTCCTTTGGTTGGCTGAACTGAAATCTACGATTGCTGTACAAGGAAAGTTTAGAATTGAATACAATAAAGAACCACCTCATAAGAACACTATTGCTAAATGGATGAAAAAATTTAAAGAGTCAGGCTCCGTCCATGATAAGCCACGGTCTGGAAGGCCATGTATCAGCGAAGAAAGTGTTGCATCCGTAGAAAAATCCTTTACAGCAACTCCAAAAAAGTCTGTAAGACGTGCATCATTAGAGCTCAGGCTCCTTGTCATTTTGCTCTGCGTGTTAGAGAGTTTCTAAATCAGGAATTTCCTAACAGATGGATCGTAAGGAGTGGCACATTTTATTGGCCTCCACGTTCGCCAGATTTGACTCCATTAGATTTTTTATGGGGACATGTGAAAACAATTGTATATGTAAGCAAACCTAGTTCATTAGAAGATTTGAAAGCTAAAATAACTAATGTGATTTCAGGCATTTCTGCAAAAGTTTTCCGTGAATTGCAAAATCGTATTAACCTTTGTATTGCTAATGATGGAGGATATGTGGAACCTTAGAAAATATAGATTTACTTCTTTCTAATCCTTTTTACAAATTATTTCTACCGTGATAAAAAATAGACATTTATCACATAATCGATCTCTTGTATTTGTTTTTTTTTACATTATATTTGCAAATATTGAACTGACTGATAATTAATAAGTGAGATTTAAGTTTACTTTATATCAGTAATATTCGATACTTTCTACATAAGTATCTACAATATTCATCTTATGTTGTGTCATGGTTTCTTTGTCATCGATGGCTGTTAACATATATTTTCTATAGCATTCAATGAGCTTCCGGCATCTCTCCAGTTGTATTTGATAACATTCTTCTGTGATGAATCGTTCCAAATCGTCCAGATTTCATTACTTCGATTTGCGAGCAGCAATTTTCGGTTCATGCCGCAAATGTTCGATTGCTTTTAGGCAACTCCGAAGGCCATTCCGTCAGACCGACAGTGTTGTTCCTTATACCAACAACCATCCACCCACGCAAGTATAATTCCGGTCGTCCTCTTTATTAGAAAATAAATTGCTTACCTAAGCTGAATTGTGGGGAATAAAAGATTTCTCGAAAGAATGGACTGATATTTTAACAAATTCATTTCAACCTTCAATCCTGAAGAGTTTCTCAATACATGCTCAGCTAACGGAACCAGATAAATGATTTCAGATCTTTCTTCGTCCCGTATATCGTTTTTTTTTTTTTTTTTTTTTTTTTTGCTTGTTTTATTTATTTAATTGTTTTTTTCTCCAAGCATATAATTTTTAGTTCAGACCAAAACATTATTTTTTTCTTTTGCCAGACCCCAAAATAACTGTATTCCAATAACCATTCGATTGATAAAAAAGAAAAATAAATAAATTTAGCAAATGCAGATAAATGTTACTGCTCCAGCATATTCTTTCTTTCTTACTGTTTTCTTCTTAACTTTATTCTTTCTTTCAGTTTTCTTTCTGATTTACTCATTTTCTATTTTTATTTGTGTTCTTTCTTTCTCATTTACTTAATTCCATCTACCACATTTGTTCTTCATAAACACACACACACACACATATATATATATATATATATATATATATATACCAACATACCTTTGCTTGAACATAAAACTTTACCAAAATTAAAAAAAAACTCATTACATTTAAAAATAAATTAAATAAATAAACAAATGAAATAACATTAAATAATAAAACAAAATCAATCAATAATAATTACATAAAATTTAATAACGCCATCAGGTCACTTTCATTTGATAGCTCGAAATATTACGACCTTTAGCGTCTCCCATATTTTACCTTCGTCTACATATACTTTTTTTAATCTAGTTCACCCCCATACAAGGCAATAACGTTACTGAGATAAGGAGTTACAGAGACTGGAAGTGTTATCAGCAGAAACATTGGTATGGAGCGAAAACAAAAGAAGAGTAATCAGGAATACTGTCGACAGCGTTTGATATTTTTGCAGATTAAAGTTGGCAGGAAAGCATGGGGCAGAGAGGGAGTTCCACAGGCGTGAAGTGCGGGAAACTAAAATTCGCACAAATACAGATTACCAATAAAATTTCTATACTTGGCTTGCTACCCCAAGGGACAAAACCCGTTGGCATAAAAGGTTTCCGTCTTGTCTTTCATTTATAACAGTATATAACTTCCATAGCCTCCGTTGGTCACCTGCCCAGAATGCGTCTCACTTGACTCTCAGGAATCATTATGTCTGAAGAACTCGGTACGCGGAGATCCAAAACAATGCTTCAAGGATCAGTTGAAGACATCCCAGACGCTGGTCAATATTGTCCCTGTGACCTAGGAAACTGATGCTGCAAATTGGCCTTCCTGGCGTAGGACCATCCGAGGGATACCGAGACTTTCGACTGCCAGCATGATGAGGAGCTGCAACGTGCTCTCAGGAGGGCACAACTCACTTTGCCACGTCCATCACCTACCCTCCTTTGTGACTCTTGCTGACAACTCTTCAAGAACCATTTCCGCCACCGACAGCAGATAGGGACTAAGGAGAGAGTATGACGATCCTGATGCTTGGATGCTAGCTGGTGTCAGCTATGATATTTCCATTTATATATATATATATATATATATATATTACTCTCATTCAACAGTAAAATATATATATATATTACTCTCATTCAACAGTAAAATATATATATATATATATATATATATATATATATTACTTTCATTCAACAGTAAAATATATATATATATATATATATATATATTACTTTCATTCAACAGTAAAATATATATATATATATATATATATATATATATATATATATATTACTCTCATTCAACAGTAAAATCTGGAGTAATCATAGGCTTTTATGTAAGAGCCCTTACATTATGTAGCCCCCATTTCCTGCCAGTAAAAGAGATATACATTGGAAACACGTCACGTTTAAACTCATGCCAATACCCAAATTATTTCCTTCATAATGCCAAACAAAAAACCAACAAAATCCACAGAAGAAATTAAAAAAAAACAAAAAAACAAAATCAACAAATAATAGTAATAAAAAAATTAGGTACATAATCCTACCTACCAACTCTATTATAGCCATGATCGGAAATAAATCATCCAACACTTAACTAAATTTCATTAACACCACTGCTGAAAAAAAAAGATATCGATAGTACCAAACGAGATAAAAGCAACAGGACAGAGGAAGGGATATACACAACAGATTGTATACAAATCCTAAAGATTTACACCGGCGAAACATTCAGAAACATCCAAAAACAAAAAAAAAATTGTATGCATACTTCTTAACAACTTTTAATTCACTATTTACATCTGACCACAATTTCCACTTAATAAATGCAAGTCGGATCAGGATAGAAAAGGGTTAACTCAGAGGATAATGATCGTGGTATACGAGCTAGTAGAGAAAAAAAAAAGAAAATAAATCAAGAGACCTACTCGGAGTGGTCTGATTTAAAAATCAATAGACATCAACGACTAATACACATATTAAGTATTGGATTTGTTTCTACTGCTTACCAAACCGCTGCAGGTGATTTAAAAACCATATATCTTTATATTGTAAGAATGATTTTTGGAAATAATAATCGTTTACTGATAATAATTAACCCATAACTGGGGGAGAAGAGGTTGTCGCATACCTCTTCCAAGTGTATTTGCGCGCAATAGAACGGATCCAGCTAGAGTTGGAACACTATTTTTTCGTCTAACAATTCAGAGTTATTATCAATTACCCGACCTGCACATACAAGCTTACAGCAGCTGGTAATTCCAAGCGGTTACCCATCGAGATATTGACCAGGCTCGATTTATACAAACTGCTCAATGATGCATTATAGATAAAACGTCTATTGTGTTAACCTAACGCTTATTTTGTGGGTGGCAACGGTTATGTTAAAAATTATTCTAGAAACTACTGAGTAAGAATAATTGTAGATCCGAAGCTATTACAGCTATTTTCGCTTCTTGCTATTATCATTTGTTCAGCTACCCGTCTTTGGTTGTATTTGTGTTGGTTGGTCAATTTTATTTCAGGTTGGTCTATTTTGTGAACTTCTTTGATGGCGTAAAGTGCAATTGCTGGTAACTTCTCTAGGTTTTGTCCACGAAATCGACTTTGATCAACCTGAAATCAAATTGACCAAGCAACACAAATTTAACCAAAGGGTATTCATTAGTTTTCGATTTGTAAGTAATGTACTAAAAATTTATTTTTTTGTCTGCATTTTGAGACAAGTTCTGATTGTTTATTTAATAATTTGTGTTTGTTTCGAAAGATGATTATATCTATTTTCTCTTCCAGAGTTTAAAGCATTATTATTGTAGGCACGTCTTCATTTTCCATGATATTTTTGGTGTGATCTGGTTTTAATTTTTCTTTCCCATATATGTTTAAAAAGCTTTGGGCTGTATTTGCTATTTGTAAAGTATCTTTTGTGTGCATATTTTCTCTATTTTCAGGGTTCTTCAGTTAGCTTATGTATATTTTTCTTCGTTATTTGCTGATTTTACAGTTACATTTTAATTATGTCATGTTCTCAGATCAACTGCAGCTAATTTTTACTGCGTTTTGTCAGAGTAGCTGAAGGAGGAAAGTGTTTGTGTACGAGTTTAATAAATATTTTTCCAGGTTTCTTAAGTTTTGTTGCACGAAGAGTTAGTGCATATGATGCTTCTTTTCCAATAGATATTTTGTGGTGTGTATATGAATGTTGCTGAAACTTAGTATCGTTTATGCGTTTTTTAGATTCGTTGAAGATGGTTCCATAGAAACAATTGCCAGACAACCCGCGGTTAATTGATTGCAAGTTGTTGGGAGATGTGTGATATATAAAATGGTTTGTCGCTAGGTTTTCCATGGTTTATCTTTACCTTTCTTTAGGTTGACTATATATATATATATATATATATATATATAGAACACTAAGATATATAATCGGTGTTCTTATAGATATTTTTATTTTTACAAAATAGTGCTCAATGTAAATTTACAGAGCATCAA
>OZ010572.1:130876304-130933804 GCA_963932145.1 Acanthosepion lycidas
TTCCTCCTAAGATCGTCGGGGAGCACTTGGCTTCATATCTATGCCAATTTGAACGGATACTCAATGCTTCCTATGACGATTTGAACTGGGGATGGAGTTTCTAAATAATGATAGATTGAAATGTCTTCATCTCCATCCACAACTGCCTGGATGTAGCGGGCCAGAAAATGCCACTCAGTGTCCCCTGGCATAGACCAACTTGCTGGAAGTGTGGGTAGACTGGTCACCTGTCTTCTTCCTACACAAGGAAGAAGGCCTCTGAGATGCTGGCCCATGTCGGAACAAATCCCCCTGCGACCAAGTCTGTTAATGCCGTCTTTCCTTTAATAAGTAGCAAGCGATCGGGACCGGTGTGGTTAAACCCCCAGTTGGGTCTCCTTAGCTCCCATTTGTGGAAAAGCGTTTGACATCCCCAATGCGGTTGCGGAGAAGGAATAGGAGGAGTGGCAGGTTCAAATGGATGCTCCGGGCAGCGGGACCTCGTTCCACTGAAGTCCCCACGGCCATTGACACGCAAAGCCCCACTCCCTCTTCCATTTCTAAGGGGGACTCTCCGACCACCTTCTCTGACAAACTTCGCCAACAGCGTCTAAAAACAGCCCTCATTTGAAAAAAAAAAGAAAAACTTGAAAAATTAAAAGAGCCTTTAAAGGAGAATCGACATCAGTTGCAAGAACACTAAGGCAATTCATCATCTCCATCCTCAAAACATCTCCTTATGGCTCCCCCCCAATGTTGAAAACTTTAACCTTGACCCCTTCTAAAGTGAGACCCCTTACGAGAACCCCTCTTCCAAAAAAAACAACTACGTCCATAACTTCCAATCCATCCCCTCTTCAAACTTTCATAAATTCACCCACAAAAGTATCTGAAACCCCAAAAAGACAACGTAACCCGTCATCGGACTCAGCAGTACCTACTGAAAAGAAATTGAAACAAAAGTTTCTTTTCAACAAGGGAGAAGATGTCTGTCGGGTATCAAAACACTAAGTAGATAAAACCTTTTCCCAATCCCGGAAAGGAAAAGATCTAAAAATATCGAAAATCCCCAAAACTTTCCTAATGCCAAAAGAATTTTGTCGGTGGCTAAAGCTAGGCAGGGGTCAGAAAATATATGGGATATGCTTCGAGAAGCCAGTAGCTCTTTCAATGTTTACCCTCCACTGGCATTTTCGATAATTAAAATAAAAAAATATTTATTCTGTTCAGGGAGGCTCCCGCTTTTTGTTCACCCCTCCCTGTATAGAGCACTTAAATTTCCCCCTGGATATTGGCGGTCTGTCTCCAGATTGCTGCATCAGGACTGAGATGGGTACTGGCTAAATGGGAGAGGGCGTCGGTGTCCAAACCCCGGCCATGTTCAATGCAGGAGAGCAACCTTAATCGGTCTGATAATGTCTCTCTGGTACGCTAGCGTGAATGTCCGAGGCCTGAAGTCTGAGTATCGCAGGGCAAGGCTCTCTCGTGACCTTCAGTGTCTAAGTGTGAATATTTGTTGTGTACAGTGTTCTACTCATGACTATGAGGGTATTCTGTTTGGAGGGTTCTCCCTCTATTCAACATGTTTTGATGGTCGTTCGAGAGATGTCTCTTGGCTGGTGAGCAAGTCTTTGAAGGCTGCGTGTACTCTTGTCTTCGCAGATCCGGCGGGCTAGCTTTGCGTGCTTGATGTTACCATAAAGGATAAGGCTCTTCGTCTCATTGGGGTTTATGCGCCCTATGTCCATTCTAAGCGGCCTGCTCTGTTTCGGTAGACCGGGCCGTTTTTGATGACATCTTGTCGGGTAGTTTTAACGGAGGATTGGAATGCCATCCTTGACCCCGACATAGATCATATAGGGCCTATTCGGGTACTGATAGCCGAGAAGTGAAACCATTTCGGAATTTTATCGATAAGTTCGATCTTGTCGATAACTACCAGAATGAGCACCCTAAGGAGGTGGTATGGTCTTTGACAAATAGTGTCAAATAGTGGGAAATAGGCTCCTGTGGTGCGTTCTTGTTAAGTTAGGCGAGTCGATGTGGGGCTCTTACTGTGTCCAAGTTATGTGATGGTGTCAGGGGCCAAGATCAACCGCGATGGCTTGCGGTTGGATGCGTGGAAGGCAGTTTCTCTTCCCGGATCTTTCCTCTGGACAGATGGGCCGGTCAAGATAATCGGCGTCTGGTTCGGTCCTGATATCCAGTTGGAAATGAATTGGTCGGAGGTACCAGGGAAGGCCGAAATCGCAGTTAATTTGTGGTCTCGAAGGAATCTTTCCTTGATGCGGAAGGCGGAAGTATGTTTCATACATATATTCTCCTTTACCGACTCTCTATACTTCTACTTCCGTATGCCACACTAATGTTACTAATAAGTATCTTGTTCTCCTTGTGGGGAGGCCAGGCTGCTAGGGTAACTCGGAAGATCTCTTGCCTATCTCCATCTTAAGGCGGTCTGGGTATGTCTAGCATCCAGATTCATCAATATATACTTCGCATCCCGTTCTTAGCCCGAATATGCCGCCAATCAGATGTGGAGGGGCCTTCCGTAAGGAAGACGCCCGTAAAAATTTCCTATCCATGCAAAGTGCGCACTCGAGGGAGGAGGAGGCCCACCGTTTACTCCGATCCGAATGCTTCTTCTATCGCGAATGTCGTCTTGCTCTGAAACACCTCTTGAGCGTTGGATAGCCTCTCCAACGTCCAGGCGTTGTCGTAGGGCATTATATCAAGTGTAATTCAGGGGACCCGTTCCTGCTGATTGACAAACTCGGGCTTACGAAGCAGAAGGCTAGATCATATAGTCTTGGGTGCCCGGGTAGAAAAGACTCAATAACGATGAGGTATCACTCACCTGGCTAGTGATTCGTGGGCCCTATGGAGAAATCTCCAAACTGCCGACGCTGTGATGGGGAACTCGAGACCTTGGGTTATGCCTTCTTTCATTGCAGGGTGGTAGCGACGTTGGGCAAATTTGTTGAAAGCCTATATACTCATGCTGCGTAGAAAGTTCTTTGTCATTGAGGATAGTCCTGTTTATAGCAATGTGGTGCCGCAGATGACGAGGTCTAAACACTATGTGCTCTTTGCTTACTTGGTGTTATGAGAGTCGTGATTTGGACGACACGTCAGAAGGGATTCTATGAAGGCGAGAAGTTCACTTCTTCCCAACTGACCTTGTTCTTTAAGCATCAGATTCAAGTGAAGATTAGGACGGACGCAGATAGCCTAAACACGCATACACGCACATATTAAGATTAATTTCCGCCTAGCAACAGAATGGGGGTCACGTGGAAGTCTTGTGACATTTTGGGAAAGCAAGTCAAGAGGTTGATTGACCCAATTACCCGTAGCAACAAATGTCTAGACAGGGGACTGATGTTAGATGGAATTCGCGCCAAAACTCATGACACGTGAGAGTTAGAAATTTACTTGCGAGTCAGTTGCTGTCTTGTCTTTGAAGAAGCAGGAATCGAAATCGAAGCGCTGATAATTTATGAACGGAAAGATAAGACTCATTTGATAATGATGGAACGTGTCCGATTCATCCCAGGCAACTCCGGACAAGAAATATAAGAACAAGTATTTCTGTTCGATAACCCCAAATTGAAGACGCTGAGAAATTTGTACGCTGAGAATACAGCCTGCTTTTGAAGAAAAGAGAAAACCAGAGAGGAAGAAAGTATATATCTCTGTTACAAGTTGAATTGTGTAAAGAAGAAGAAAGAAAGAAAAAGGAAAACGAGAGAGAAAGAAAGTGTATATCTCTGTTACAAGCTGAAGTGTAAGAAAGAAAGAAAGAAAGAAGAAAACCAAAGAGAGGAAGAAAGTGTATATCCCTGTTGCAGTGAGCCGGGTTCGGGATCTGAACTGTATACAGAAGAAGAAAGAAGGAAAGAAAAAAGGAAAAACAGAGAGAGGAAGAAAGTGTATATATCTGTTACAGCCGGGCAGTGTGTGAAGTCGAATTTGTGTCAAGAAAAGAAAAGAAAGGACAATGATAAAAAAAAGAGAACTGAATATAAAAGATAAGTAATCATATATTTTGGACCCGTATTAGAAAGATACACATACATCCATAAATATTATGTTCTTACAAACACCTTTCCACATATCAAAATAATAATTGTAACTCCTATCCCATCTCTTTTGTGTATGCGTTGATTTCTGCATTCGTAGTTATTCATACATATATTTTTGTCTGTTCGGGTTCAGTCGAATCCATTTGGAGTTAGGCGAAATTTGATATCCCAACGTAAGTCTTGAGATCTGGTCGTCGGATGTTTTTACTCATGCTTATATTTTCTTTTATTTTAATATTTTGTATCTGTGTACATATTAAAGTTCTTGTATCCAAATTCGCTAAGCCATATCGTTCAACCTTGAATTGTGGATCAGTATTCGTGTTGAAACCGAAGCGAACCTGGGAAAAGATTACTGTTCGATTATCCTAATCGAACAGTGTTCTTAAAATATTTTTTGTTTACCAATTGTCCATTATCACGATCTGGGAGATATAGCCTGTATCTCTCCACAGGTGTGAAAATGTATATATCTTCTGGTCGGCGTATGCTCGCCTTATAAACCTATTCGTCGGCTAGGGCATATGACACAGTTCATCAGAATTTGGCAAAAGGTGGGTGAATCTTGCGCGTTTGTGTTGAGTGAAAGAGGCTGTCCTAGAGTGACATTTTGATGCCGGTTAGGCTTCAGGACATTTTTCTTCCTGGGTTGAACTTAGGCAACCCATCCCAAAATTAGGCTAGTTTAGGTTTTTTTTTTAATTTTAGAGTTTCCTTTTTCCATTTACCTTAGCTAGGGTATTATGCTCATTGGCCCCTTTTATTTTTGTCCCCTTTTTCTTTAGTTTAATTCCCCAGTGTCAGTGATGTCAGTTCTCTGGTCGATGCGGGCGCCTTTCGTTTTGTATGTGTTTTAGGGTTTGTTGTTGTCTGAATGAGTGCGTGTCACTGTGAGTGCTTGGGATGAATGAATGTTTTATATTAGTGTAGTCCCGCATTGACTTCGTACAGTTAACTGATTTTTCTGTAACAGTTTCTGAAACTGCGTGGGGTGGGGTATTACTAGCATAATTTTGTTTAGTTTCTTGAAGTTTTGTACATCCTCGTAAATAATCATTTAGGGCAAAATTTTAAAATTTGTTGTTTTATTCTTCTTCCACCACAGACAATTATTTGTACATATGGGGATCTAGTTAGCATATTCATAGAGACAATGTGGTATTATGGTGGCTGCAGTAAGAAAGGTAAGTATGAATGCGTTGTTTTGGTGTAATTAATATTGTTGTCTGTTTAGGTCATTGTTTGTGGTTAGATAAGTTCAAAGTTAAAACAGATGAAACCCGTACCTTTTCTTCATGCCCAATTTTGAGCCTTGTGCCACATTTTGTATATATTTACAAATAAATAGGAGGGGAAGTTTCCAGCAGTCAGCTCTGACAGTCGGACCGAACATTCTCTCTGTAACACTCTCGTTTCTATATGTTTGTATGACTGTTTCTGTTAATATATTTCTTTAATTCAATTCCTCTCTTGTGTCTTTATTTCTGGCTTTAAGAAGGCCACAACATATATATATACATATATGATATATATACATATATGATATATATACATACACACACATATATAGGTATATATATATATATATATACACATACATATATACACACACAAACAAATACATATATATATATATATATATATTTATATTTATATTTATATATATATATATATATATATATATATATAAAATAAAAAATAGATTCCCCCTCGTATTTGAGTATAACCGTCTACTTGCGCAGAGAGCCAATCCCTATTTGTGTTTCCTCAACACCCACAGAGCCAACCGTATACTGCAACTCTGCTGAACAGACCTTAGTGACAGTTTCTAGGAGAGAGCGTGTGATCTAGCGTCATCAATAATTTGAACAAGGCCAGAGCGCTTGTTAATTGTGTCTTCATGCTAGCACAGCTCTCGACAGCCCACAAGTGTTCCATCGACCCAATTTCACTCACAAGACCTGGGTCAACCCATGTTTTTCAGGCACTTTCCAAAGGTGCTGCACGCTGGAATCGATCTCGATCCAGTTCAATAATATCGGGAAATCGCCTCCTCCACAAATCAACCGTGGTGATATACGAACCCAGGTCTCATTGTGAGAAATCATACGTTCTAACTACGCGCCTATATATATATATATATATATATATATATATATACTCATGACATGATGTTATTCAAAATATTAACACATAAATACAAAATTAAATTCATTTAAATATCAATTTGTAGAAAATTTCTCAGGAAAAAATTGCAGAAAAATCAGTTATTCACTTTCGTTTATAAGACATACTTCGCGACTCCCATAGCTTGCCTGATGTTTCAGCTTACTTGATGAATATTGATAAGCGTTCTTAATTCAAAATTAGGAGAGACTAGTAACATTTATACTCTTGTATATAAATCCTTGTTTCAGCATAAAATTATTGCATTATTCGAAATTTACCAGCTAACACAACGCCAAGACACATAATGAAATTCAATAAATCCTTATCAATAACACAAAAATATTATATCACATTATAACCTAAGAAATATTACTGAATAGAATAAACAAACGAAGGTTGGTAATGAACGATACTTAGGACAAGAACACATATAAGATTTGCCAGCGGCGCGTAGATGAAGTAGTCACCTGCTAGAAGTAAGTCAAATGAATTGCGGAATGAATCTCCAACTCTAGACCAACATAGACTATTTACTACTATATTTATATGAATGGAGGCATATTCATTATCGACCGTAGGTATGCTACAACACGTATAAACTGTAAAATAGGATTACAAACAAAAGAAACATTAACAATAAAAGGGGATCATCCCAATATCAAATTAACAATTTTAGGAAGAAACGTCCTGTATTACATAACTGTACAAAATACTACACGATTACGTGAACTGTCATGTAAAGACGCGAAGACCTGCTGTTTGAAGATGATGAAACCAATACAGCATTCTACCAAAATATTTCTGAATGCCTTACGAAAGCCAGGAATACTGAGACACTGGACAATTTATATGCATCGGAAACAAGGAAAATCATTTGAAATAACAGGAAAAAGCCCTTAAAAAAGAAGTTTCCTTGTTCGTTAAAAAAATCTTTATAAATAAAAGATTGCTGCAACACTCCACCCAGTGTGCATTCATATATATATATATCAGAATATATATATATATATATATATCAGAATATATATATATATATATATCAGAATATATATATATATATATATATCAGAATATATATATATATATATATATCAGAATATATATATATATATATATATCAGAATATATATATATATATATATATCAGAATATATATATATATATATATATATATCAGAATATATATATATATATATATATATATCAGAATATATATATATATATATATATATATCAGAATATATATATATATATATATATCAGAATATATATATATATATATATATATCAGAATATATATATATATATATATATCAGAATATATATATATATATATATATCAGAATATATATATATATATATATATATCAGAATATATATATATATATATATATATATATCAGAATATATATATATATATATATATATATATATATATCAGAATATATATATATATATATATATCAGAATATATATATATATATATATATCAGAATATATATATATATATATATATCAGAATATATATATATATATATATCAGAATATATATATATATATATATCAGAATATATATATATATATATATCAGAATATATATATATATATCAGAATATATATATATATATATATATCAGAATATATATATATATATATATATCAGAATATATATATATATATATATATATCAGAATATATATATATATATATATCAGAATATATATATATATATATATCAGAATATATATATATATATATATATATCAGAATATATATATATATATATATATCAGAATATATATATATATATATATATATCAGAATATATATATATATATATATCAGAATATATATATATATATATATCAGAATATATATATATATATATATATATCAGAATATATATATATATATATCAGAATATATATATATATATATATCAGAATATAAATATATATATATAAAGAATATATATATATATATATATCAGAATATAAATATATATATATAAAGAATATATATATATATATAAAGAATATATATATATATATATAAAGAATATATATATATATATAAGAATATATATATATATATATATATAAGAATATATATATATATATATATATAAGAATATATATATATATATAAGAATATATATATATATAAGAATATATATATATATATATATAAGAATATATATATATAAGAATATATATATATATATATATAAGAATATATATATATATATAAGAATATATATATATATATATATATATAAGAATATATATATATATATATATATATATAAGAATATATATATATATATATAGATATAAGAATATATATATATATATATAGATATATATATATATATATAAGAATATATATATATATATATATATATATATATATATATATATATATACATATATATATATATATATTCTTATATATATATATATTCTTATATATATTCTTATATATATTCTTATATATATATATTCTTATATATATATATATATATATATATATATATTCTTATATATATATATATATATATATATATATTCTTATATATATATATATATATATATATATATTCTTATATATATATATATATATTCTTATATATATATATATATATATATATTCTTATATATATATATATATATATATATTCTTATATATATATATATATATATATATTCTTATATATATATATATATATATATATTCTTATATATATATATATATATATATATTCTTATATATATATATATATATATATATTCTTATATATATATATATATATATATATTCTTATATATATATATATATATATATATTCTTATATATATATATATATATATATTCTTATATATATATATATATATTCTTATATATATATATATATATTCTTATATATATATATATATATATATATATTCTTATATATATATATATATATATATTCTTATATATATATATATATATATTCTTATATATATATATATATATATTCTTATATATATATATATATATATATTCTTATATATATATATATTCTTATATATATATATATATATTCTTATATATATATATATATATTCTTATATATATATATATATTCTTATATATATATATATATATTCTTATATATATATATATATTCTTATATATATATATATATATATTCTTATATATATATATATTCTTATATATATATATATATATTCTTATATATATATATATATATATTCTTATATATATATATATATATATTCTTATATATATATATATATATTCTTATATATATATATATATATTCTTATATATATATATATATATTCTTATATATATATATATATATTCTTATATATATATATATATATTCTTATATATATATATATATATTCTTATATATATATATATATATTCTTATATATATATATATATATTCTTATATATATATATATATATTCTTATATATATATATATATATTCTTATATATATATATATATATTCTTATATATATATATATATATTCTTATATATATATATATATATTCTTATATATATATATATATATTCTTATATATATATATATATATTCTTATATATATATATATATATTCTTATATATATATATATATATTCTTATATATATATATATATATATATTCTTATATATATATATATATATTCTTATATATATATATATATATTCTTATATATATATATATATATTCTTATATATATATATATATATTCTTATATATATATATATATATATATTCTTATATATATATATATATATTCTTATATATATATATATATATTCTTATATATATATATATATATATTCTTATATATATATATATATATATTCTTATATATATATATATATATATATATTCTTATATATATATATATATATATATTCTTATATATATATATATATATATATTCTTATATATATATATATATATATATTCTTATATATATATATATATATATATTCTTATATATATATATATATATATTCTTATATATATATATATATATATATATTCTTATATATATATATATATTCTTATATATATATATATATATATATTCTTATATATATATATATATATATTCTTATATATATATATATATATATTCTTATATATATATATATATATATTCTTATATATATATATATATATATATTCTTATATATATATATATATATATATATTCTTATATATATATATATATATATATTCTTATATATATATATATATATATATATTCTTATATATATATATATATATATATATATATTCTTATATATATATATATATATATATATATATTCTTATATATATATATATATATATATATATATTCTTATATATATATATATATATTCTTATATATATATATATATATATATATATATATATTCTTATATATATATATATATATATATATATATATTCTTATATATATATATATATATATATATATATATATATTCCATCTTCCAAACCGTAATCTCCCTTACATAAATTTAGACGTTGTAAACATGGTATGTTGATCCTAATAATAGTAATCTATGTGTAAATCTAATTTATATCTATCTCTTACAGCCTCAACATCCAAAGGCTCCTCTTAATCGGGATCAATTGAATGTCTTAGATTCAAAGGACTTTGAACTTGAAACGCTTGTTAAACATCCTCGTCTCTTTCCCTTTAGATTTTGCATTGATGGGCAAAGAGGCGTTTTCCATTGAAAAAGCCTATTTATTAGTCTCGTTCCTGTTGCAAGAAAAGCCCTCGTTGCCATACCTCGCTTCTATATCACTGCAATTTATTCTCAAGTTAATCAATCACTTTCGGCTTGTCGCTACATCCGCTCTTGCATATACTTAACTTTATCACTCGAAATCCGATTTAATATTCATATTATATTTAGTGGCTCGTTTGCCTTTTTCTTCTGTTACCATCACTGGCTCTAAAGACAGTAAATTACAGTTTTATATAGATCATTAGCAAATTATTATTTGTTGATTGTTCCATCATAATTTCAGTTGCTTTTTATCGCTATTTCTAGATTATCATTCCAAATTGATCCATGGAAGCTTAACGTTCAGTTTTCTCGTTTCCCTTACAAAATGCGATCACAAACAGTTTTGCTCATAATCATAGGCACAAATAATGGCCAAATGGCGACACTTGAATGACTATTACTGGAAACCTTCGTAGTCTCATCGGTATGGCAGTTATCACAGAAAAAGCTTCTTCCGAGGATCGGGTAAATACAGGTCGAATTCCGTTTCTGTTTCGGATACACAGTTTGGTGAGCATGGCCAACAAATATTTGTGATAAAAAACTACTGAAATTAAGATGAAACACATGCTATTAAAAACATGAAAATAATTGAAAACCGCATCCGATCTAATGAATATATGATAAGCACACAAAACCAGACATTTGGCAAAAAAGCACTGAAATGTGTATTTGTGCGCATGTGTGATTACGAATCAGAAAATTAAATCGTGCAAGAAATATAAAATATCAAACAATAAAATATACATTTCTAGAGAGCGAATTGTATGTATGCTTAATTCAAAATTAAATGCAACATCTTCTGAAAAGATAAACGTTTTTGAAGAAGAATATCTTTTTCTATACGCTAAACAAGATATGGAGCACTCAGTATGAATGTAACACACTACATTGTAGTAATTAGTCGACTATTCTAAAGCGCAACATGTTAATATTTTTTATTACTATTAAGCTTAGTTTCTTGTTGCATAAGGTAACAAATGTGAGGATTGACCTTTTTATTTGCCGTGTTCTTTCAGGTTGTGGCCAATTATGGATCCTCCTCCTCACAACTTCCTGTCTATTTTCACACTGTACGATCTTTGCCCTTCTTTAAGCCTCACACCTTTTAAACGGGTTTCTCAATATTTTTCTCGGATTCTATAGCCTTCACTATCTCCTATCTACTTTTGCATCTTTGCGCCGTGCCCCTCACAATGGTTCTCCACAACTTTCTATATTTTTTTTTTTTTTTGTCCTCTGCTACTAATTACTGCAAGGCCTCGAGGTAGGAGATACAAGATCATTTCAGTGCAACTTTTGTTAATCACTTTCACCCAATTGGTCATTCAGAACTGCCAATGGAACGATATTGTCCAGTTAATGTTTCCGAGTCAAGAAGTTCTGCACGATCTGACGATTACTCTGAATAAATCTCAATTAGTTACCCTCTACCCTGAATGGACATTGGGCCTTGTATTCAGCGAAAGTTAGTGATAAAAAATATATTGGTAATGTCTTTTTGTCATATCTTACATCTACCTATCCATGTATATAAGTCTATCATGTAGTTGATCAGGTAGATGGCCCGCTGCTGCTATTTGCATTAAGTAAGTCCTGTGAGTGTCAAATTCGCCAAGTACTTCTTTCCTTCTTCATTATATGTCCAAGAAATGTCATAGTCTCTTTCTGCTTCTGAATATTTTTTTTTATTTTCTTTAAGAGTAGTAGGTCAAATAAACTACAGATCTTTGTGCCCCTCCTGAGACACTCATTCTTTCTATAAGTTGAGTTTATTTTAGAGAATACTGCGAGAACTGAATTTACCGCACAGTAAGAGTGATCAAAACAATTTACGCCCAGACACCCAACAGCTATTTAGCAAGCTTACCTTAGTTTTGTCACAAAGCCTGTAAGTCTTTGCTGCGTGGTGTGAAATACCTGATTTTCGAGACGGGCTTGTTAACCATCTCCCTTTATATGACGATGGCAGAAGAATGCTAAAACCTTCAGACTTATGTCCGAAAATCTTACTCTTCGATTAATTGAATGACTGACACATCTAACTAGTTCTCAATCCTAATTTATATTTTCTCGGTCGTTGATTAGTCTAAATATTAAGAATTTAGCATTCGGATTGACCAATTGAATAGCAATAAACATCAATTATTCCCAACTGGTTTATCCAATGGCATTGTCCCACATTTTCCTCCCAAAAAGCCGAGTTGTCATATAAGTGTGGAATCATTAATTAACATTATTAATCTTTATAATTACATTTCATATTTGTTCCATGATTATTTAGATATCTCTCGAATTAATCTCAGTTGTACTTCTCAAACTTCAGTTTCCAGACATGACATATTTCTAAACTGTTTACGTGGCCTTGTAAACGATGAATTATTTTCAACCCTAAACTCCCTTTCCCCACAGGCAAAAGATCGCAAACCTATCGGTAATCTATCGCTATTTCCATGGCAAATGTTCAGAAGAGCTGCATTTCCTAGTTCCACAATTTCAGACACTTACAGGTAGGGTACGCCATGCCACGTACACAGGATCGAATTCTCTTCATTCCCTTCGAATTTGAATTGGTAAGAAATTCCACCATTTGTACGTACGTACTCCTCTTACCTTCATACAACCTCTACCTTTCTGGCTCTAGGGTCTTGTATTGCGTGAAGATTTGATAAAAAAGATAGCAGTTAATGGGTTATAAACAAACTATGCCGACTGAAAATTAAAGAAACTTACGGTGAGGGCCTTATGAAATACAGGAAGGCTCAGGTGAGCATATTATGACAGTTTCGCCGAGCCCTATCGGCTGGGGCTGTAGAATACGCCGACTGTACCTCTGCAGAGGGGTAAGCCCCCCCCCCAATGGGGCGTCCTGGGTATAACGATAAACTACATCCGCGTCCAGGGTAAAACGATAAATTACGTCCAACAACAGGGACTCTGATAAGGAGGTTCTGAGGACCGTAGAACCACCTCTTTATTGCTGGTGTTCCCAGTCCACCCTGAGCCGGTGTGGTAGCAACTGTTACGGTCCCAGCTATGGTTAAATAGTTAAAAAATAGTTTTCCGAAACTGAGGTAAAAATCATTATAAAAGTGTAAAAATATGTTTTAATACCAGAAATACTTTGAAAAAAAAATATTACCAGAAATTAATTTTTGAAAAAAAAATATTACCAGAAATAGATGTGATTGTACTCAAAACTATGAGTAATTGAAAAAATGGTTCAAATATATATGTATACATATATACCTTTTTTTTACCAAACTATCGCTATGTATCTATTTCAAAAATTTTGTTAGCATTAAATGACCCACTGATGTTGATATACCATAATACAAAACAAGCAACCAAACCAAATCTAAAGTCTACTGATATGAAGATTCCGAAAGTCTGGAGACTTGCTACGGCCAAGAAAGCAGCAGGGCGATCGCATCTTCCCTCACGGAAGTCTGCAGAATTTACATGAATGTGATGGGCATGGACATCGAGAGGTCTGAAGACGTCCCCAAAGATCGCTACCACTGGCGACACGAGTTACACCGAGGACTGGAGCGAGGAGTGGCGAAAGGCTGCTTGCCGTCGAGGAGAAGCGTGCTCGAAAGAAACATTATACCTTGACACAGGTGGAGAGAGCTACTTCACATTCATTGTTTGCAATCAAGGCTGTCACTGCCGTGTCGCCCAGTTCTACCATAACTGAATGCTGCGCCGCCATCAGCATTTGAGGCATATCTCTTTGGGTGAACGTCCATGGTTTCTGTCGATCGACGTATGGCACATTTTCAATATATTATGAAAAAATCCTCTTCCAAAAAGATGAAAATAAATATGACAAATTTCGTGACTTGAGGAAAATTTAATAAAATGCTAACCCACAAGAATTATTCCCCGCACTCAAATTTTGATATATTTATCTGGAAGTATATTGACAATCAAGAAGATAGAGATTGTCGGCACCCAGGAATTAACATGAGATTTACAGACAGAGTTGGTCTATTTTATTTAAAACAGTGATGCATTGGTGATGATTTACTCTAGAAAGGCATTAAAATCCCCTGAAATCATATTTTCGGTAATCAGGAATAAACACTGACTTTAATGATAAAATACTGTTATATTATGTCTAATGTAAATGTAACAGAATGACATTTTAAAGAAATGTATTGAAACCTAGGAAAAAGGTAGTTCTCAGGGAACAGGAATTAACACAAGCTTTATTGACACAATGCATTCATAATGGTTTTACTACAGAAATACATTAAAATCCTGAAGTATATTTTCGGCAATCAGGAATAAACCCCAGCATTAATAATAGACTATTTTCATAATGTGGCTAATGTAAATACATTTCTAATCACATTTCATAGAACTTAGAAAGAAAGAGGTTATCTGTCGACATGAATTACTGAAATCGTTATTGATAGAACTACCTCATTGTTTGTATAAACTGTTAATATTTTTATGGCAGAAAATAATTGCAAATTATTTTACTACTGAAATCTACATCTACTTACATACTCCGAATTACACTGAAAATCAGGAAGAAAAGGATTGTCATATTGCAATTATTACTAACTGTTGGACATATCACGGACATAATCCAGATTTTACCAGTACACAGATTTATTTAATATTGGCATGCACAGGATGAATTTTCGTAATCTTTCATATTCCCGAGCTAAACTTAAAGCTACTACAAACACAATTATATGCAAACAAGTTCAATATTAAAATATCTTTAAATGAAAAGTATTGTCGTGTTTAAGCCAAAATTCATCGAATGTGCAACTCTTACACGCAAATAGAAGATTACTTTCTTTTTTTACAAATCTATAAAATGAAGAAATAACGACAGACACGAAAGAAAAGATATCACTTGAAGCATAATCATTTTGTCTAGCCGGAAGATACGAGGGATTAAATATGGCGGATGGAGAGATGAAGGGAGACGAAAAAGAATGAATCAACTATTTGCTTATATAACTCTGTACATAGTGAACAGAATAGAAAGCTAATAAACTTTATTTATATATTTCCGCTGCCGGGTCGGTTTCACTCGGTGAAATCAGTCCACCTAATGGAAAGAGGATTCTGTCTGTAAAACTCGTCTTGCCATAAAACTTGAGTGCCTCTTCGATATTATCAGTGGGCCAAGATTTAATTCCACTGAAGATCGCATAAGTTTCATCATCTTAGGAAAGAACTCGTCACTGACATGCCACGTCAAAAGAGCAACAATATCAAAACATTATAAAACAAATCATAATTAGCAAAAGAATTGTAAAACAATTCCATTCTCAGAGGCTTCCTGTTGAATGTTACATCCACTTGGATTTCTTTCCTGATTCAGACTCTTTTCCACGGACGTAATGCTGAAAGCCTGTCACTACTCAAGCACAATCCCCATCTACGTAATGCGGCAAACCTCTTAGCTTTCTATTACTGCAAAAATATTCCCATAGATCGAATGCTGCGAACCTCATACAACCATCACTATTCCCATGGGTGTAATGCTACACGCTTTTTACAAATCTATCCCTACTCCCACGGACGTAATGCTGCCTGACACTTACTGCACTATCACTAATTCCACGGGCATAAGTTTACAAAACTCTTAATATTCTATCAATTGTTCACACGCGAATCATGCGACAGGCCACCTAACTATGCCTTTGTTTCAAAAGACATAAACCTGCAACGCCTCTTAGTAAACGATCATTATTCCCACGGACGTAATGATGCAAGCGTCATACTAGTCAAATTCTATTTGCACGAATGTGCTGCTACAAAATTTGTATTACCCTATCACTATTTCCACGGACATAATCCCACATGCCCCTTAAACTATCACTATTCCCAGAGATGTATTCCTACAAGCCTCTTAATATTGTCAGGACAAAGGAGTAAAATTAGAGATTGTAGAAATATTTAAAACAACCGAAATCAGAGAAACCCATCTGAAAGCGTTAATACTAATAGCAACAAGCCTCGTTTTCAAAATTCAGGAAAAAATGTCAGAACGACACAGACCAAACATGAACGAGTAAAATTGGACTATACAGAAATATTGTATTCAGAACTATCAAATTAAAAGAAACATGTCTAAAAGAATCAATATATAATAGTAAAAACATTCAGTTTACAAAACTCAGAAAAAATTGTCAGACTGGTAGAGAGCCGCCTAGATATACAGGGCTTGGACAAAATAATTAGAACAGTTGCAAAATCCACTCCTATATTTCGAAGACCTATTATATTAAGAACTTTAACTAAAACTTTGTAATTGCAGGTATAACTATTGTAAATACGTTTATTTATCTAATTTACTGTCTTGTATTATTTATTTTTAGAATTTCTTCAAATTTAAGCTAAATGCGTGACCTCTCCGAGTTCGAAAAAGAGCAAATTGTTAAAGCTCGCATGGAAGAAGCCTCGATCACTAAGGTTGCTGAACTGTTTGGTTTTTCAAGAGCTACCATATCAAGAACACTGATGCAATTCGAGAAACAGAGCAAGACCTCTAGCAACCATAGCAATTCGGGCAGGACTTGCAAATTTACTGTCAGGGACTGACGTGCATTGAAAAGCAATGTTGCAAAAAATCATCGGACAAATGCGGCCAAAGTGACTGCTGAGTTGAATAATCATCTGAATAGTTCAGTTTCTACTAAAACTGTTCACCGTGAACTCCATAAGGTTCCATATCATGGAAGAGCCGCTGTGAGGAAACCTCTTCTCTTCACTCACAACATTCAAAAGAGGTTGAAGTGGTGCAGAGATCACAATGCCTCGTCTGCAGACCAATGGAAGCAAGTCATATTCTCAAACAAGTCCAGTTTTTCTCTTTTCCTAACTTCAGGGTCAGTTTATGTGTGGAGGCAGCCCAAAGAAGCTTACAACCCTGACTGTCTTCTTCCAACAGTGAAGCATGGAGGTGGATCAGTGGCAGTTTGGGCCGCCATATCATGGAAATGTCTCAGTCCAATAGTTGCCCTTCATGGTAGAATCAACAGCAAAGATTACCTGAACATTTTGGGAGATCATGTTCATCCAATGGCCAAGACTTCATTCCCTGATGGTGACTGCATCTTCCAAGACGATTATGCTCCAATACATACCGCTCAAGTTGTTAAGAATTGGTATGAAGAGCATGAAAGTGAGCTTGAATACCTGAAGTGGCCTCCACAATTTCAAGATATCAATATTATTGAGCATTTGTGTTGCATTTTGGAGCAACAAGTTAGGAGCCGCTATCCTCCACCGTCGTGTCGTAAAGAGATGGAGAAGGTTTTAATGGAAGAATGACTGAAAATTCCTCTGGATGAAGTCAGGAAGCTGTATGATTCCATTCCTAGACGTATTAAAGCTGTCTGTGAGGCTAAAGGAGGACCAACTTCATATTGAATAAATATTCTTTGAATTTAACAAGTGTTCCAATTATTTTGTTCAACCCCTGTATGTGTGAAACTGGAGTGTACAGAAATATTGTTAAACGAACATAGAAAATCGTTTAAAAGAATCAATTCATAATAGCAACAACATCATGTCTCGCAAATTCAGAAGAAGAAAAAAAACGGACCTTATAAAATCCAAGAAAACCACACTTTTTTTTCTGTCCAAAAATTGCTAAAATTCATTTTAATGCCTGCTATTTGGAGGAGTTCGGTTTTTAAAAAATGCAATCTATCATAGTTAAAGCAATGACAACAGCTACGGAGATTCCAACCAAGTGGAAATTATTATAAATGACATCGACACGAACAACCTCTAAACTGTCCACTGGGCCAATCAAAGAAGAAAAACAGGCACTCTTTTAAAAGGTCGATTTCAACTACAAGAATAAAAACACTAAGCTCTGTAGCAAGAACCACAGAAAAGATGTTCGTATGCTGAGACGCAATCAGAGAGATTTTATTAAAAATATCTTTTTTGGAACGGTTCCATAAAAATAATAAAAAATATTGGAAAGATAATAGTAATACTATATATTTATTCTAAAATTCTGAAAACATGTATTTTTATTGTTCCACGGGCTATTCAGAACTCTAATATTTGATGTTGTATCAGATCGTTTCGGCTGATAAATACTTCGGACTTACTATATTGAAAATTCCGAGTTTAATTTTCTTTTCAGTAGTTTATAATAAATTCATTAGCAGATCAGCTAATTCACTGGGCCGTGCCAAAAAATCTCTCCTGAATCTATCTTACATATCTATAAATTTATCATTCGTCCACGCTTACATGATTCCTGCCACATATAGTCCGTTGCTCCTGCTATTTACCGTGAATCCCTTGATAAAATCCAAATAGAATCAGCAATATTATTGGTCCTGATTTGCTGGATCAGCTTCAGTCGCTTTCCCACCGCCGTAAGGTTGCTACCTTGTGCCTTTTCCATAAATAATTTCATGGGGTTTGTTCGGAATGAGTTCTTTGCTATGGTACCTTGATTTTTTTTTTAAAATTCACGCGCAGAACTAGACTGGCGTTGACATCTCACTAATTTACAGTTGAGCTGGCTTGATGTAACCGTAAATTATATGTTAGCAGTTTCTTTTCCTTGAAAGTGGAACTCCCTTCCGGCTACATGCTTTTCACACACAGAATATATATGAAAACATTAAATTAATGTTTATATAACAAGAACAAATTTATGGAAAAACGTTGTAAGATAATTGATTAAAGTATAATATAAAATTTGTTTCAATTACTTCGAATACAATAACAGACTCAAAAGTATTAAGCTCAAATTGAAAGAGAACTTTACTTAATAACCTGTAATCATTTCCACATGTGATACATATGAGAAACCTCGAAAAATTTAGATGAATGATTACTGCATATACTCGTGCATAACTTGGCTTCATGTATAGTGTGATCCCTGATATTTTTGCATTTCTTTTAACCCATCCCCACCCAAAAAATAAAATAAAATAAAAAAATACCTATGTATATTGCAATCCCTATATTTTGCATCATAAACTCTCTCTATACTCTGGTATATACGGTGCATGGATAGAAAAGGGGTCTTTTACAAAACAGCACATTATCGATCTTCCAAGTGTAGCTTAAATGTGGCACAAGACCGAAAGTAGGAGGCAGCCATTGAGGATCGAACTCACAACTCAGCCGTAATTTTTCCAGCGAGACAAGTTGCTAACCATTACACCGTCTGCAGATGCTCAACAAAAACAACATATTAAATGTATTGGTTACTCGCCGTAATGAGTGACTAATTTCAATTTAAAAAAGTAATTCTCTTAATAAAAGAGAATATAATTTATAAAGACGACAATGTATATAAACCGCTTTAATCGCTAGATCATGCCCGATAAATCCATGTCCAAGTTCGCACAACATTTCGCTTCTTTCTTCTCCGTTATCATTGTGGGATATTTAATATTAAAAGTGATGGAAACAAGAACAAAAAGAAATTAATTGAAACTGGCTAATTCATATACCGATAACATATATTTAAAAAATAATTTAAATTAAAATTTATCAGTGTCTCCTCACTTTCATGTGCATTACTGCTTAAGATTATATATAAACACGTGCAAAAACCCACAACTTGCGTTTGTAATGGACAACATACGAAAAGTCACTAAATTTCAATTGACTATTAATTAACGTAATATAAGCTACGATAAGATCCGGTTAAAACCCATACAATTTATAGTAATAAGGTGCTTACACACTTAAAACTTCCACAACATTATACCAACAGCAAAACAAAATACAAAAAATTACATAAAAAATGCAAAAAACGCGGACAAGAAAACAAATTCCTGCATAGCTACCTACAACCTAATAACCAAATAAAATTCCATAACATGTATTTAGAAAACTTTATTTCAAATTCGAATAACGTTGACTGCTGACCTGAGATGGAATAATTACATTGAATCAATTACCTCGTCCACTGCAAGGAAAGTTGGCACCCTGAGCCGCGCCAGGAAGTTTTTCTCCCCGGAGTCGATCCTCCAGATCTACAAATCAACAATTCACCCTTGCATGGAGTATTGCTGCCATATATGGTCTGGTGCCCCTTCTGTTTGCCTCGGGGTTCTTGATAGGCTCCAGAGGCGGATATGCAATGTAGTTGGCCCTGCCCTGGCTTCTCGTCTGCAGTCACGTTCTCACAGACGCGCCGTCGCCTCCCTCTGTCTGTTCTACAAATAGTTTCATGGAAATTGCTCCGAGGAGCTGCATTCGTTGGTTCCCAGACGTCATGAGTTCCAGCGCCTTTCGAGGCTGGCATCCTGCTCTCACCCCTTCACTGTCGAAACTCCTAAATGTAGACGTCTCTTCTACTCTAATAGCTTCATGTCTCGCACCTCTCGCCTGTGGAACTCCCTTCCCTATTCCTGTTTCCCTGTGAGTTATAATCTCCAGTTATTCAAGTGTAGTGTCAATCGACATCTCCACTTGCGTTGATCTATCCACTACCCTCATCCTTTCTTCTATCACTCCTATCTGATCTTGCACTAAATTTTTTGTAACACCTTGCGTCCTAGTGGCTTCCGGCCTTGCTTGGGGTAAAATGCTTAAAAAAAAAAAAAAACTCAAACAGAATAAAACAGTACACAAATGCATAGCAAGCAAATACATAAATGATATTCATAAATCAATAAAATAAATTGTCAATAAATATTTAAATCAAATAAACAATCTCAAAATTACAATAATAAATGACAGAAATCACTACCCCATTTCTTTAATCCCTCAGTGACTGATATATAGAACTCGTTAATTGGCACAATTTTCTGGTGATCAATTCCGACGTTAACCACCTAACAGTCTTCATTCAGTATTTATTCCTCTTGTCATACACACACTCTGAGATTATATATATATATATATATATATATATATATATATATATATAGATATTATTTAGGTTTGAATTATTCAAGACTAGGAACTTTTCTGTATAATAATCTTCTTTTTTTCTTGCAAGTTTCTATATTTGGTACTAATTTGTTGAAAAAAGACCCAAGACCTTGCTTTTTTGCCGAGCGCTTTCGGTGTACGTCAACCATCCATCTTCATGACTATGTTTTGATTTGAAGTAAGTTGCTTTTTATTTTTATATAGATAGTATTTTGGATTATTCAGGCAATGTTGTTGGATTAGTTCATTAGCAATTGGTAGCGGGGTTGGTATTTATTATTTGGACGATTAATTATTAAATATCTTTAAGCTGTTTCTGTCATTATTAAATCCTATTTGATTTATGTTTGTCTTTTGTTTTTAATTGCGATGGCTTCAAGAATTTTAATCGTGTTTTTGCAGAGGATTTTAGTATTGTTGATTAAGAATTCTTTCTTATTTCGGAGAATTTGAATATGTTATTAGTGCTACAGAGTGACGTGTTAAATGATTTTTTTTATAGCGCTGGTGTAATTAAGATGGTATGCCAGATAACATGAAAGAGTTGTAAGTCCGATGTATGTGCTAGGGTTATTATGCGAGAAAATCTCGAAACGAGTACACTACAATAATTTTATTGAGGAATGTGGGGAGTAATATTATTTCGGACAATTAGGTTCGAGGTTTTAAATTTGGTGGAGCATATTAATAAATTTTGTTTTTATTGGACTAGTTTAGTGTGTCTGTGGATGATGTTAGTTATTGCTAATCGCTAGTTCATCAAGTTTATAGTTGCTTTGCATTTGATTCCTATAGAAAAGGTTAACAGTTTTATTGCTGTTTTTTTCTTTTTTTCTTAATTATTATGGATATTTGAAAAGGCAGTGTCTTATATGTTTGCCGACTAATTTACTGGGGAAATTGTTGTTTATGAGTGTCTTTTATGTTGGTAGGTTCTTTGTAAAATATTGTTCCAGATGAGATGTAAAAAGCTCTATTGATCAAGTTTCTGATTAAGGCTATTTTATAATTATCTGGGCATTCGCTGTGGAAGTGGAGCAAACAGGTGTTTTATATGTTAGCTTGTTAAATTGATGTATCAAATATATCTTTGTTGTTATATTCTATGAGCACGACGAGAAATGGTATTTTGTTGTTGATATGTAGTTCGAATGCGAATTTTAAAATGGAATTTTCCTCAAAAGGTTTATTAATTGTGTCGTGTTTTTGTTTTTTCGTTTTTTTTCGTGTGTTGTTATAAAGATGTCGCCAACACATCTTGTGAACGTAAGTAGGTTTGGTTATATGGTTATTAAATATGGCGTTTTCTATATGAGACATGTAGAATTCGGCGAACGTAGGACCTACAGGAGAACCCATAGATACGCCGTCGATTTGGATATATATTTTTCATAGTGGGCCGTAGAACGGAACTTGTGTGGCGCATATTGGTAATAATTTCCGTAGGATTGCAGGTTTTATGACAGGGGGGCCACTGGCAGATGGTTATAGACATTTTAACAATTGTTGTGATGGTTTCGTGGACGGAAACGTTAGAGAAAAGGTTTTCAACGTCAAGGGGTGCGGTTATACAGTTACTAGGGGTAGTGGAATTTAAGATTTGTATGAAACCGTTAGTTGATTTGATGTTGTATTTATTAGGTATGCATGGTTGAATTATACTGTTAATTTGCTTGGCTATATGGTACACAGGAGTAGGGATTTGTGAAACGATGTGACGGAGTGGAGTTTCCTGATTTATGGGGTTTTATTTTCCTATAGATTTAATCGGATTGATAATCATTATTTTTCTTAGTTTATGGGAATAAATTTGTGTGCTGTTGGCTGTAAGATATGTTTGAGGCGTTTCTTAATTGAGTCAGTGCTTTTTTTGTTTGTTTTTTTGGTCAGTTTTTAAAATTTTGTTTTGTCATCGAGAATGTTAGTGATTTTGGTGTGATTGTCTTTTTTCTTGAGAATGACTTATATGTTAATTTTTCTTGAAAATGATGTATATGTTAGTTATATCGTCAAAGCGGATTGTAATGTTGGGGTCGAAGTTCGTTGGCGGCTTCTTTTAAGGCTGAGCTGAGCAGATATTTTGGGGTTAAAACGATTTTTCATTCCTTCAGCCGTAGGTCGCAAAGGTTTAGATATGTTATTACTTCGTTTTTGTTTTGTTCGTTTTGTATTTGTTGAAACAAGATTTCAAGTTCAGTTTTTTTTTTTTTTTGTAGTTGAGGCCGTATATTGTGGTAAAGTTGACAATTAGGGCCTAGGTTTAATATTTGCTTTTGGTGTTCTGTAAATTGAATATTAGAGAGGTCTGTACTTGAATTCAGAGTTGCGTAGAAATATTGTTCTTTGATAAAAATTTGTTTAATTTTGTGTTTTTATTTTCAAATTTAGTTGTATTTCTGCATCTGTTAATGATTGTGAGAGTTTTTGTTGGATTTCATCATATTGCGTTTCTGTAATATTGTTGGCGAATAATTGCTTTAACTTTCTTAATTCAGTGTTTAAGTTATTGATGTCGTCTTGGGCAGATGTTATTTGCCGCGCGATTAGGTTGATCTGGGATCTCTTGGTGTTAGGTCCCGTATGTGCTGCTGGATGGTGGGGTTTGAAATATATATATTTTGGCAGCATATCCTTATTGGGATATGCGTTATTAAATACTACGGGAATAATCGGTTTAATAATCTTTCTTTCCGTTTTTTTCTTGCTTTCGCGCAAGGTTCTTTATATTTGGGTCTAAGTTGTTGAAAAAATTGAAAAATGATACTCCGAAGCTCTTCAGCTCCGCAACTCAACGGCCATATTTGTTGCCTCGGAAGTCATCCGTTTTAATCTAGCAATAACTATCAGAGTTTGATCCTTCTTCATAAGCAAGGAGGCTAACACTACCCTAGCTGCAGCTCTTTCCTTACTATCTCCTGGTTTTATAGCCCTTTCTACTCTAGATTCTTGTGCCATTTGCTCTGCTAATCTATCTTGGTTGATACGCTTACTATAATCAGCCGCAAACGACCTAATGGTAGCCTTAAGGCGAGCCACCACTTATTCCCAACCACAGAACCCGTCAATTCACACATTACAATTAGTAAAAGGTGGTCCTGAAATATTCAGATTGCCAATAGGGGTATAATAGCAATGCCCTTGATAGCTTCTTCAACCATTCCCCATGTCTGCAGGAATTCCGAGCCAGTTCTTTTGACGGTGAGGATCCGTTTAGCATCCGGAAAATTCCACCAAATTCTCGCCAAACTTCTGTATCGACAGCAGGTACTTCAAGGTATGTATCCGACTCCCATAGCTTTTAGCTCGCTCTATTTGGCTTGCGGGTCACACAGCAGACATTTTCTCCGGAATTGCACGATAATTTTGCCTTTTTTTCTTCGATTCTGCAGATGGGATTCTATGCCTCTTTTGAGAACTTCGGGATGTTGGTGGATAAGATTGGGCAGGAGTGGAAGACTGATGAAGAAGGAGTGGACACCTTTTCAAGGGGGCATATACAAAGGGGTTGGGATCAGGGATCTAGTCACATAGAGAGAGGTTTTCTTGAGTGATGGGGAATTTGGAGGGTGGCACCCCCACTGGTCTATGATCATTTTTGCGCCGTTTTAAGGATAGTTAATTTTGCAGAGATTAGGGTCAATGACCTAGTCATTGGCGGCGGAGATAACATTTTTTAGTGGGGTGGGGAAATGGCACGAAGGCTGAGAGACGCGGTACCACTCTGGTCCCGGTTGTTTTTTCTCTCTTAGCTGCCTCTCTAATTTCTTAATTTTTGGAACTTCTCGTATCCTGGGTCGAATTGTTTACACTGTTGATGTAACATTTCGGCGTAGCTAACCGGAGTTTCACCCTTGGGAATGGGACTGTTAGTGCCCTTGTTCTTGGTCGTTTCAGGAGACTGAGATTCCCTAGCTTGGTGCTTCCCTCTCTCTCTACCCACGACCTGCCTTTCCTGTTTCACTTCCGCTTTCTTATTTGACAGGGAATGTGGTGAAGAGACACAATCTGGGTTTTCTGAGCACCGGTACCAGCCACAGGCAGGCCTATTAAAGGCGCCGCGGGACAAGTAGTTTTAATTCAAGGTGGAATCGGGTTTAGACGGGACTCCAGGGGAGTTCATCTCTAGGCAGAAAGGATCGATGTGACCAATCACGCCACACTTCCAACAAGCTGGTTTCCTTCCCATCACGATGAGTAATTTTTCCCTCTTATCTTCAAGCTGTTGGACATGGAGGTAAAGAATTCTTTATCGACCATTATCTCGAACCCCCATTCACCTGTCTCATATTCTGGAATAACACAAGCTGGCTATACTGCATGAGATATGCCTCTAAATGCTCTCCAAGAATATACTCAGGGATATCATACACGAAACGTTACATCTACACAATTCTCTGGCGTGGGCAACAGTATGGCCCACAGGAAAAAATCTAATCCTTTACTAATCTGTTGAGGTTTAAGCCCCAAGAAATTCAATGCTTTCAACACTATGTCTTTCGTGCATCGACAATTTTTGCGCGTTAGCCTGTCGAGCACAAAGACTGACACAGATCTTTTAGCAATGCGCTTTTGTGCATCGAGGTCTACCAAAAGTCCGCCATCGGTAACCAGATGAGCGTACCGTTTGGATCTCACGATGAACTCCGCCACATTGACCATGCATTTCGGTGGAGAACTCCAAACAGAGGTTGATTCTCCCACCGCTACTCCGCTGACTTGAGCCGCCATGCTAGTGTAGCTGTCTTTGTCTTTTTCACAACGGGGGTGGATGGATTATGTTTTCGCAAACAGGGAAGAACTTTAAATGTTTGTCTTTTTTCGTCTGGGGATGGGGACAGACTCATTATCTTTGGGGGATCTGCCATAGTGGCAGATCAAAATACATTTTTGACGGTCCGACTCTGGTCGGCCATCGTATGAATTTTTCTTTTTCCGACCAGAAATAAAATTCATTTTTTCCACAGGCCACAAAGTTCAAACAAAGTACAAACGAAAACAAAATGAGAAGAAAATAAAAAAATATAAACAAAGAAGAAGTCCAATGTAAAATGAAATGTAAACAAAAATTAAATCAAATTCGACCGCAGCTGAAAGAAAGTAACAAAACTGAAAACAAAAAACATTTTAAGTTTTTATTTCTGTTTTGACAAGGTTTCTTTCTTTTTTTTTTTTTGTTGATTACATTTTTTAAAAATGTCATCAAGAAAAAAAAAAAAAAAAAAAGAAACTTTGTCAAAGCAGAAATAAAAACAGAGTTAATATCCAAATATGGTCCTCGTGTGGTCAAATGCACGTCTTACCACCAAAATAACAGAACCGACGTCATTTTCTGTAGGTTTTATTTCAAAGTAAGTTGCTTTTTATTTTTATTTTTTTACAGATACTATTTTGTGGTATTCATCCAGTATTGTTGGAATAGTTCATTAGAATTTGGGAGGAGAGTTTTTATTTATTATTTGGAGGATGACTTATTTATTTATGTTGGATTTTTGGTTTGTCATTGTGATCAAAGAATTTGTAACCGTATTTTGTAATTATTTTCTTTTTTAGATGATTTTGGTATTGTTGATGAGAATTTTTCTTATTTCGGAAAATTTAAATCTATTATTATTTATGTTGGTGTCTTTTTTCAACAAATTATAGCTAAATATAAGGAAACTTGCAAAAACGCAAGAAAAAACAAAAAAAAAGAATATTAAACGGAAAAGTTCCTTAGTCTTTAATGACACATGCCTCAATAATGGTATGCTACATATATATATATATATATATATATATATATATATATATGTGTGTGTGTGTGTGCGCGCGCGCTGATTATTATATAGCTTTTAGTCCAATTGTCGCGTGACAATAACAAAAAAAGAATTTTACTTTTAAAACATTGAAAGTAAAAATATCTCCCCCAAACTAACAAACGACAAATAAAAACAATAAAAAACATAAAAACACTATCAACAAAATTTACTTACTCCTTGGCAAGGAGATATTCTTGCTCGCTACGTATCGCGCCAAAAATAAATAAATAAAGTTCATCATATTATTGCAATGGAATATCTCATTAATGTGTAGTGAGACCATGTTGAGGACTGATACATATATATATATATATATATATATATATATTTATTTTTCGTTTTTATATGCACAAGTGATTTAAATCTTTACTACGCTATTCAGTTCGAACTCGCCCCCTTTTAATGTCGGCTGGGTAAAATTTTTCCTTCTTTCCCCCCTTTCCCCATTACACTGTTTAATTTTTCCTTCTCCACTCTATTAGTGAATGTGCTGCTTCATTCTGTCGAATAGCGGAATACTCTGGTCATTCTCATTATTTAGAGGGGTGGACAGGTCCTACTAACATCTGTTTTGTTTTTAGTTTGAATATTTTGTATTTTTACTTTCGTTTTCTGGGTTCATTACCTCCTCCATCATTGAAAGCGTCAAGAATATGTTTATATATATTATTATGAACTGCTCAATCTTTTACATAATGTTGTGTTTTGTAAGATCCTTTTGAATATGTGGTATTGTGGTACGTGTAGGAATGAGAGGTGATGGACAAGTTATTGTGGTGATTAAGCATATTATATTGTATTGCATCAATGAATCGTGATTGTGATTAATTAGGACATAGATATTAACTAAGGATTGGCCTTTCCCCGCTTCCTTTTTGGACTTCAGCCACAATTTGTTGTATTATTTAAAAAGAATAAAATTACTGTTCAGAACTTCACCGGGCGCTCTTAAGGTCTCTCTTGTGCCAGTCAAAGATATGATTAGTTAACTAATTGTTTCTTCATGAAGTAGTAGCCAATTAGTTTAATAATCTATTAATACTGAAGTGAGATTGATTCGCACTATGTCTCACATTTATATCCGTCTGCTACTTTAGCTTTATTTCCGAAATTTGAGCAGTTCGCCTAACAGAAATAAATAACAATCCTGTTTTCTATTTATTACTATAGTCACATTATACAGCACTTAGAGCTCTATACTTTTGTCCTTGTACCTGACTAAGCTAAAATTTAAAGAAGTCAGAGGCCAGTTTCAAGTTCTTAGCTGGGCGTACGTGACACTATTTTCTGTCTTAGTCATCGGATTAGGAGTTTTCACACATTTGTCCAAACTGAAAAACTTGACACACTGATTAGTTGGAATGGCCGCCTGTCTGTGACATTAACCGAAGTTATTGGCAAACAACAAATTACTTTTCGCAACTTCTTCAAGATGTCATTTCCTGACGGCCTCTGAGCTATGAAGCTTCAGGCCACGCTGTCATCATCAGCCACAATTTTTAATCAACACTAAACTAGGAAATGCTTTGCATACGACAAACTACAACTGACATTTTTTTTTTTTTTTTACTTGGTGTTCACTCACTGAATAGTTCAATTAGTACTCAATGAAGAAATTATGGATTGGCTAGATTCAGAATTTAAATTCATGTTCTCTGTACAATTTAAAATCCATCTTTGGACAATGTTCTCGCTTGCTTTACTCAACTAAGATTCTTTCTTTCTTTCTTTAGCTTTATTTATCAACTCCGCTCTCTCTCTCTTTGTTCCATCCTTTCTCTCGACCTCTTTCTTTTTCATTTTCTTTCTATCTTTTTATTTCCTTCCTTTCCTTATCTGTTTCCTCGTCTTTATTTTCTTTTTATTTCTTTCTTCCTCCCTGTCTCCCTTTCTCATTTTCCCATCCTTTCATTCTTTTTCTTTCTTTCTTTCTTTCTTTCTTGTCTTTTATGTCTATTCTTGCCTCTCTTTGTTTTTATCATTTTTGTCTAGTGCTCAATATACTACAGGCACAGGAACAAAACACTGTGGCACATCGTAATCATCGGGTTTTGGGTTGGGTCCTAGTTTTTCAGATTAATACAATCAATTCTATACCGTGAAAGTATTTAGAGCTGTCACTTAGCGGAACAGACTCCCACGATGATGCTTCCCCGACCACGACAATCTTAACCGCTTCATATCTAAGATCAACCGTTATGTGTCCTACATATGATAATATGCATTTCTTCCTTTTTTTAAGCCCTTACAACAACCTCAGCATAACCCTCTTTCTTGAATAACTGCCGGGCCTTGTATTGTGATGACAATAGCATGAAAAAAAAAAATCACTACGGCAGACGCACTATTATAGACTCCATAAATCTATAGAATGTAAGCATCTAGCATTTATTTAGAGGACCTTCGTTGAAAGGATCCTTTGTGTATCGCCAGAAAGTAAATAGCAGCATCATGAGTTAGCGATTCGCTTTCTGTCATCACACTGCACCTTAATCAAGCACCAGAGTGTCTAGCCCTGGGGACTGTATCCATAACTCAAGGCAACGAGACAAATTTAGCAGCAGGATGTGGCGTCTTTATTCGCAAATCGTGCCACTTGAAGAATTTAGGAGCCTGTGTCAATGTTCTATTTGCCTGAATTGCTCTCGCTTAATAAATGGACTGATACATTCAAGACAGAAACTAGAGTAAGTGAATAGATGTCTGTTAGAAGAGTCGGGCTTTGCCATACAAATATAATCATAATAAACCCGGTGAGATACAAACTCATTGTCAGTATCCAAGTTTCTTTTGTATTCTTGGTTTCACACTTTACCCTTCACCTTGTTCTGATTTTCTCTCTTCCCCCACTTCCCCCCTTTCAGTCTTTTATCTTTCTTTTTAACGGTTACATTCTTACTATTTTCCCTTAATTCATTTTTCCTATTCTCAATCTTTATTTATTTTTAATCTCTTCTTTCTTTTGTTAAATATTTATTCAATTCTATTTACCTTACTTTCTCTTTTTTTTTTCTATTCTTTCCCTCTCAACCTGTCTTAGCCTCGTTTTACTTTTCTTTCTTCCTCTTTTTCATGCAGTTTTCTTTCATTGTTCTTTCTGCTTTAAATGCCTCCTTTTCATTTTCTATGTCCATTTTAGGTCAATTTTCACGTGCGCACACACATACATTATATATATATATATATATATATTCATGAATCATTCATACAAAATACAAATATAGAGGTTAATGATTTAAATGGCGAGAAAACATCGTCGGAAACAATATAAATAAGATACATCAACCCCGAACCTGTATATGAATGATATGATCCTCGTTTATAAATTCCAGTTGCATAAGGTCTTTTTAATTTTTTTACAAGCTTTCGTCTGTTCCTACAGACATCATCAGGCATGGAAGTAGATTTTGTTCTTGTTTTTACTTCTCAGTAATAGGAGGACAACGAAAATAGAAATGTAATCCGAAAAAATGCTATGAGAAATGTGTTATTGTTTTGGAACGTGCGGTCGCAACGCTGAGTTTGAATTTAAATTTTAATTTTGTGCGTTTTTGTACAAATATAGCAATAAGAGAATTCTTTTTTACTGGTAGATTTTCCGTGAATATGGCATGAACTATATTGTTCAATAATTACAGTAATGTCACACGTTGGATCAGTTATTTTAATTTCAATTGAAAGGTGCAATTATAATTTTATAAATTCATGAATCATTCATACAAAAAAAACAAATATAGAGGTTAATGATTTAAATGGCGAGAAAACATCGTCGGAAACAATATAAATAAGATACATCAACCCCGAACCTGTATATGAATGATATGATCCCCGTTTATAAATTCCAGTTGCATAAGGTCTTTTTAATTTTTTACAAGCTTGACGTGCATTTAACCGATTTGGCTACAGAGGAGCGTTCGATTGGCAAGGTCGAATTTACTGTATTTGAACTTCAATCTTCTATGAATCGCTCACGTAAATTCATATCTGCTCATGGCGTATCAAATGTAAACAAATGACGTCACACATTATGAAATGGACGTGGCGAATTGTGTAAAAGCACATCAGGCTATATGACGGTTCCGTATAGGATACAGGTTCGAATCCTGTGGGAGGACGAATATTTTCTATAAAAATTTGTCGGACATTCAGGCCGGTAAATGCTATTTAATACTGTTTATTATAAACAGAGCATTTACTTAAATATTTGTATCTATAAAAAGAATGTTAAACATAAAAATGTCTTAAAATATCTTATGTTGTTAAGATTGTTGCCGCTAATAATGTATCCTGGTATGGCATCTAATTCACTCAGAATTTCCTCACCGTACAGGTTGAGGAGTCCGGTAAGAAGATACATTCTTGTCTTTCACCTCCCCTTTTTTTTGTATTTGCCGAACTTCCTTTTTTTTTTATTTTTTAATTTCTTTTGGTTGTTTCCCATTCCTTCTTTCTCTTCTTTCTCTGAAGTAAGCCTAAATAATTCATTGTTTCACCAAAGAGATTTTATTATAGTGTTTACCTCAAATTTCCTTTATTATCTTTGGTATTTTTTATCTTTCATTTCTTCCTCCCTGCTTTCCTTTGTCGTTCTGCTCCATTTAAAAATAAATTATGCCTCTTTTCAAGCCTCCTTTCTTTACCGCTTTCTGTTCACTTCACTTTTTTTTGTTCTTCTAAACTGTTTTCTTCCGTCATTTCTTGAAAATATTCTTTTTCGCAAATCGCATAACTTCCTTTTCGTCCAGACAACCAATTCTAAAGAATCTGTTTTATTTTTTCTGCAAATAAAATGCAATATTTTCTCTATATTTATCTTTTACATTTCCCGCCATGACAACCAATATCGCCTCATTCTAAAAAGTGACAAAGAACAGATCTATTTTTCGCCTTTTCAACAAAACAAAATCTTCCATTTCATTGCTGATAAATACATAGATTGATGACATCTGCAGAATAAACAATTTGATTTGTACTCAATGTAGTCGAGGTGATTGCGTGTTCAAGTCCAGATTAAAGTCAGATAAAAATTTCGAAAGCTGATTTTCAGAGAAAGCAAATGCACTCCTCTTGGATGAGGAACACGGCATAATCTCCCTACCCCAGCATTTTCGCCTTTACACCTCGTGTCAGATTAAACTAAGCAAACAGTAAATTCACCTCTAAAACCTTTAGTTACAGCAGATAAATTCTCAGATTGAAAAGTTAAACAAAATCAGTTCAGTCATTATTTTGTTTTATTTAATTAAACCTATTGTTAATTTGAGATCTTGTCTATCCAAATAATTAATTGGTTTTAAAAGAATTTCCAATAAGAATATTCACTTCTTATCACTTATCAAATTTCGGTCTACTCCATTTGAGAAAAGCATGGTTCTCCCCCACCCAGCTATGAGTTAAATAGCAGAAGAGACTGGATTCTCTAATTTATCTGGTAACCAGGCTAAGAGAAGAAAATCTCTAACTGCCAAACAACAGAGAAGGCAACTAGAAAATAGTTCCTTATTTTGGTTGTGAATGCATGCTATTTATCATGAAAAAAAAAATATACCAACGTGCTGAAGAAGCATAGTAATCGAAGAAAAAGAAAAACAAGCACGAGTTATTAATATATTTTAAACATATTAAACCTGGTGCAACACTCCAAATCTGGAACACACAGTTGTATGATAAAACAGAATGAGATTAATAAACTAGTTTGCTAGCCACTTCTCTATCATGAAACAGCCCAACGACGTTTAAAAATGTGGCTTAAATGAATATTCACTTTTCGTCTCAAGAAATGTGGGCTGATATCAAATTTCGGTTACTTCATTTGAGAAAGGCG
Organism: Acanthosepion lycidas; assembly: GCA_963932145.1. NCBI lineage: Eukaryota > Metazoa > Mollusca > Cephalopoda > Sepiida > Sepiidae > Acanthosepion > Acanthosepion lycidas. The sequence goes on from OZ010572.1 coordinate 130,909,894, forward strand.
TGAATCTCCCCCTACAACTATGAGTTAAATAGCAGGAGAGACTGGATTCTCTAATTTGTATGGCAACCAGGCTAAGAGAAGGAAAACTGACACCGAAACCGTGAATAAAGCAACGAAAATGCATACTAACTTATCAAAGATAATACAGAAAAAATAATATTTAAAAAGTGATGATCGCCAACGCCCTGGTGGAGGATCGGATTCAAAGAAACAAAAACAAGCATGAGTTAACATATTTTATGCTTAACTATGTTTAGTCTTGTTCAACAATATCAATAAGAAACACCCAGTGAAAATCGAACCGACAACGCTGTTGGAATGTGATTGATTGTCTAGCGTCAAGACACTTTTCCATCGTAAATCAGTCTAATGGTGTTTACAAAACTTTGCTTATTTTAGTTCGAGGCACACAGTCAAGGTCGAACTCACTAACGTAGAATTGATCTAAGAGAGTAAATTGCTCCGTTGTGGCATCCGTTACTGGTTTTTAATGTCTTCTTTTTTGGCACCATTGACCGTCGACTTGTGTCTTGCATTTAGTATTGACCGTTCACAACAATCCCGTTAGAAAAACTACGAAAACACAAATGTGAGGAACTAGTCAAGGTCGAACTCACTACAATTTCCTTAGAAAAAAATATGAAGCTAATTCTTCTCCGCGACAACTACGAGTTAAATAGCAGGGTAGACTAGAGTGTATAGCCTTTTGTGGCAACCAGCTTAAGAATAAAAACTCCATTACCTATTCTCAAACTGTAGGAACATTCACAGTAAATAAAAGAAAAATGCGAGGTGTGTCATGATTGTCTACGTCCAGAAAGGACAGGGAATTTGAAATGTCGCGTTCTCGTTCGATCACCGAAGTTAAGTAAAGCCGAGATTTAGCAGTAACTAAATGGGTGACCGCTTGGGGATATCAGGTGCTGCAAAATTGGAAGTGCGGGTGTTGTAATAAATAACGGTTCATAATGGCGAAATTGGAGACCAACTTGGTATTCCAGTCGGATTCATTACATATAACTCACGTGCAACTGTCCTTGAGGAAAGTATGAATCCACATCTTCTCTAACCTGATATGGGTTAATACTAAGACGTATCTGAAAATCATTATTATCTTAAAAATTGTTCAAACAATATTCACTCACCCAAAAAAAAAAAAAAAAAATTATTCTTAGGATACAAAAATATGTTTTAGCTTTAACGCCCAAAAGGTTGATATGATGTGAAAAACAAATCAATGAATAATTAAAAATAACATTTAAATAAAAATATATTCAAAAACTACTAATAATTCTCTGAAACTACTTATAGTACCGAAAACTACCTTTCTTGAAATAGATTTGTTCGATGTTCTGACAGACATCATCAGTAGTGTTTTTAGTCGAGGATCTTTAGGGGTTCATGATAATCATTCAATCAACATTTTAAAATATCACCCTCCCCATGTATCTTTTGGGCGGAAAGAAATTATAAATCTTAATCCTGAGTAAGGCGCAAGAAATGCTAGGGCTCAGTCAAATGTCACTTGTAGGTAACAATAGTTCGGTACACCTTAATTCTGTCCCCCTAGTAGAGACTCGATCGTCGAATGTAATTTTAGGGTATAACATAAAACCAAATAAACATGCTATATTCTACCTTTACAAGAGCCAGATCAAGCTGAAAATTGAGTACTGTTGTCATATTTGTGTGAGTGCTGCCCAGTCTTCACTTTCCAATCTTAATGTAAAAAAAAATAATTCATTGTGAGTGACGAATTATTTTTCACCCTCCAACATGTCTCTGTCTGTCTCTCTCTCTCTCATACACACACGTGTGGGATGTGACAAGTCTCTCACTACACTATCGCTACTTCCATCAAAAGTGCTTGGAAGAACGATAATCCTTGGTTGCGCCAGTCCTAACCTTCACGGCTAGGACCCGCCATGCCACTGACATTGTAGCAAACCACCCACCTTTCTCTCCATATTCCATCGATGAGAAGTAAGTTGCACTTTAACAGCTTTTTCCCCGAGAACCACTGTTTTGTAGACTACCATGAGAATATTCCACCGATCCCTACAATTTTCCTCTATTCATATATAGAAAAAATACTATGATATTTTAAAGACAGACATAACTATGATTAAGTTTAATTTAGAAATTAGGCACAATAAGATATAAACAGTGATGAATAATAAAAAAAGCACAGTTAAAACGACATATTGTATGGATTTTGTTCGGAAAAATTATTTCTGATACTCATGAAATCAGCATCGTAATCAAATATTTTTTTGTTCAAGTCACTCTCTCCCAGAAGAAAACAGTCTACCAAATTTGACACTGTTCTTTGAACATTTTATTTTTAGATGATTTATTGCTAATTATTTACATTTTCTTAAATTTATGTAAATTATTCGTCGCACCTTGATTATTATAGATGTTATAGACACGTTTCGGTTGAGTAGTCTCTGACCATTATCAAGTGTCCGTTGTTAACAGATATCCTGTATTAGTCAAAGCAATGGAACTGCAACTTTTATTTAATCTACGGGGGTGGGGAGACAGTTGACGTTCCACTACCCATAGCCTGGAATATCTTGTATTGTTCATATTTAATACTATTCACTTTTTCCTCGGTCTGTGCTCTCTGATTCTAAGTATTATTAATAATAGCTCAGATAAAGCATTCAAAAATGCATCCCCACTACGACCTTCTGCCGACAATCCACGGACTGTTCAGCCCCTCAACGATAGAAATCACTAGGTTGTGACCCGAAACATTGATGAAGCCGCGTTTAAGCTCCACATCGTTGTTGAACGAAACACCCCGCAAATTGTTAGGAAGGGACCGAAAATAAGTGTTAGTCTGAAGGGGATAAAGCATGAAAATATGATGGATGTATCAGAATTTCCCAACCTAGCTCTTTAATTGCATGTTTGGCCGTGTTAATGACGTCAAGCGAGTACCTTCATGTGTAATAATCATATTGTATCTCCAATCAGATCTTTTCAGCTGAACTTTGAGCGCTTTTATTTGTTCAACATACAACCTAGCATTAATCGATTGGGTGTTCTGGAAATTTGACGAGCGTCAATAACATGAGAACTTGCCATCTTCTGAGCAAATTCCCCAGGCGTCTGTCGCTGTTCTTTAATCAGCGCGTGCAATTGGTTCTCATCAAACTGAACAGGTCGGCTAGAACGCGGAGAATCTATGAGTTCGAACTTCCCGTACTTGAAACGGAAAAATGGCATTGCTGTGCCGTTTTGCCGATAAAGATGTCATCTCTGTACGCAGCACAAATGCCTCGAGAAGCTTTGATAGCTTTGCGACCTTGATTAAAAGTAAAGAGAAGATGTTGAACTTGCTCATTCTTGTCTATTTGGCATTTCAGTTTAAAGAGGTGTCTAATCTTAAATAAAATTAAAATAACGTTAGACAACAGTTTCAGCGAACGACCAAAGTTACGATGAAGCACAAAATGCTACGGGAGATTATTCTTGGAGATCATACGTAGAACATCAGAAAGAACGAACTATTATATGGAACAACCTTATAGGATACATTTTATTAGTTTGGTTCAAAAATAATGATGTAATAATGTCGTTTTTGACGTATTTTTAACGTCAAAAAACGACATTATTACGTCATTATTTTTGCACAAACCTAATACTTTACAAATTAAGCATAGTGAGATATAAAGTGACTAATAAGACAGAAGGGTTATTCAAAACATTTACTATGATTTTGGTATCTTCAATTTTTAATTCATATGTTCGACTCTTCTTTTTGCTGCCATATATCAAAGCACAACATATATAGGCCAGGGTATCCTCCATAACGTCAGTGTATGGTAGTGATACCTACAATTACTTATCAAGCCATCTCATGTTGCTAATCCTCTAGGATGCAATTCCCCAGCTTGCGAAAAGAGATGAGACACTGTCTAGTTTTGGGGTGTTGACAGGAGCACTCTGGTAGGTTTTTCCGCTCTAATATATGATATAAACTAAATGGTAATATTAATGGTACTGTTAGCCGTTTCCCTACAATAAAACATTCAACATTGATTGGCCGAGCAGCCAGTGCTGTTGTTAGTGGAAAATTTATAATGCTTTTCCTATGAAACCGTTTTTTTTTTCTTTCAGAAAAATATGTTTATCAAGTTCAATATCTGTTATCGCTCTCTCGAAGTATTGGCGGGAGGCTTCCTTAAACTGTTATTTAAAGTACTGTGTTAACATCTTATTTTGAGTTATACGCGGCATCCATTTCAACTATTCCTGCCGTCGAAAGTCCTCAAACGATGTGGTTTCTTTTTCTGGTACAGTACTTGATTTCTAATTCTGTATCGCCAGTTTAAAGAAGAATAGTTTTCGCCAAGCTACACACGCTCAAAGCAATTTTTAACCCTTGCTCTTAGAAAGCACTTTTACACAGCTGACAGTTTTGATGTTTTGAATGGGTTTGGTTCCATGGATGTCATCCTCATGAAAATCAGGATCTGGTAATGTTATCGAAAAACATGACTGGAATTTTCAAGCTAATGTTTTGGTTTTGTAGCAATTAGCGGTGTTCCGCGAAACTAAATTTAGTCCATGTTCAATTTCTTTTGTTCTTATACTAAATTCGGGATCCATACACCGAGGGGGCCTCAAGAGTTTGATATTTACTAATTAAATATACTGAATTCTAGGACAAGCGGCCCAGTAGATAAATGCGTTGGTTGAATACAGTGATTTGATCAAAAGAGTTGTGAGTTCAATACCTGGCTACTGCAAAGATAAGCAAGACGGTGGAGAGTTGAGCTAAAAGAAAGTAAACTGATACTGAGACATCGGGAAGAGACATGGCACATGGAACTAGAGCTATCTACCCCCATGGACGAAATAAAGGGTTCAGTTCGGAATTCCAATCATCTGAAAAAGGCCAACGTCGAAACGTCGTGAATATGACAACGAAGATAAGGATAACGGTTCGAACGATGAAAATAATGTAAATAATTAAAATACTTCATCTCAGAAATATAGACGGATATCCTGAATTCGTTACTCTCATTCTAATTCCAGATCATAACTTTTATTTTGGAAAGGCTTATATTGACTCATATTTTTTGGGGATACTTCGTAGAGGATGCTGTAAATAAATGCTGACTTGACTTGCAAGATGTGTTTTGTACTTCACGCATTGTTGATGCGATTTGAACCAGAGTTGTTTATCTGCTATAACAAACAATTCTAGCCAGACACATCTTGTGAGAATCTTTAAGGGCCAATGGTCCCCCACTGCACTCTCCGTTGTTTAGCTGTAATTCAATCGATCAGTTATTACTGGCACACTTGTGGCACCATAGATTGTCGAATCCCCAAAATTTCAGAAATGGAATGACGTATACTTTTGGCACACAATATAACTTTCAAACTTTAATAATTCAAGTCACATTTTTATGAACCGATTGCTTAGTTTTTGCATCAAGCACTCAACTGATTGACGCCTGTATCACGTGGAGCTATCACTTACAATTACTTTTGGATAATGCTGCCTTGACTTTTGTCACTTCAGCATATGTTATATAATTTTTCAAATAATTTCCTTTCCCGATACCCTTATTACTTTTCAAATAATTCCCTTTCCCGATACCCTTGTAATTCTCAAAAGCATATATTAATCATTAATTTTCAGATAAAAAAATATTGTTTCGGGCCAACAATGAACGAAACAAAATAAATTGCACAAAATGTCACATTGACATTTGCTAGATTTATAAACCAAACATCGCAATCTGACTACAAAGAACACCTATTTGACTGATTATTTAAAAACCTAGCCTAGAGATGCCAACATATAAAAATGGTTAAAATCTCCGATCGGTCAAAAGTGTTTCGTCTTTGCGCACGGAAACCATTTTTGTGCCGATATGCATTGGAAAATTTGATATTTATTCTTTGTCACTCCGAGATTAATTTCCTTTTGCACCTACATTAAACCACATCAAACGGTTCTCAAATTTAGAACATTATCAAATAAGTGAATTCTGCTAGAATTGGCTTGACCTCATGTTCACACAAGACATCAAGGAAGTCGTATGCACCAGAGCGTTCACCTGTGGTCAGCCTCAGCCATAAATACGTGACACGTGACTGCATTTGGTATTGCATGTGTGATAATGTTAGATATAAAAGATCGCCTCGTGGAATCTCGGACGGAGAACTCATCACAGCCAGAGAATGCAAGGTCAGTGCATAAGACAAGAAATATTTGCATGCCACATGATGGCTGAGAGTAACAGAAAATATTGAAGTGAATAAAATTTCCAATATTAAAGATTTAGTCCTCCTGTTCTCATTAGTGAAGTCGAACCTCACTGAGCGCATCACTACTGTGTCCTTGTGTCAGAGATATTCGTGCATATTTAGGGAGGAACGCCGTGGAAAAATCATTTATAAGTTAATAACGCCCATTTCATTGCATAAGTGAGTTTCTTTTTCTTTTCTTTTTTTTTGTTTTATATTTTCGTTTGTTTTTGTTTTTATGGATCACCCCCCCATCATCATTCATAAATTTTTTTTTAGAAAAAAAAATGAAATTTTCAAATTTTCATGCCACGTGGTGCGTTTTTGTAGGTCCCCTGAGTGCATGAGGTATTATGGTGAATGGAGGATTGATTGATGACAGGTTCTTTTGGTGAATGTGGTAAATTATATTATTAGTAAATGGGCCGCGAATTGCATTAGCTAGATGTAGGATGATAGTGATGACCAGCCTCAGATAATCCCCCACTCTTTTCGGCCTTGTGCCACAATTTTATATTTTTATAAAATAAATCCCGTGTGTTTCTTTTCCCACATTGCTGTATTATGTGTGGTAATAATAACTGTGGACAAATATACGAGCCACCCTATTCCTGAATTCAGCCCATATTCATCGGAAAGCTCTCGTCACTAGCATGCCATAATTAACAGGAAATAAGATCTACTAATAAAATGTAATTAAAAACCACTTGCGTATCGGGTGCCTTAACATAGGGTAACTATTAAGCAGATTATCTAGTTTATTTAATGGTGACACATTTTTTTACCTTGTGTTAAGCTTAGTTAATATTTTTGAGGTACAGAGGAGTAATGGATAGCGGCTCTGATTGAGGAACCGGAGAACAGAGTTCGAATTCCAGTCAAATCCATTATATTCACTTACGCGCTAATACTCTTGGGAAAGGTATAAATCTTCATTTTTTCTCCCCAGCTATGGGTAAATAACAGGACAAACCGGGTTCTATAGCCCTGGATGGCAACTGGTCTACCACAGAAAGAAATGGCAACCTACTGCAGGAAAAATCTGCCTCGTCAGTCATGACACATAACTGACTGAAATATTCTTGGACACCTCGCTCTACGGTTAGGTTTAACAAAATAACCTGTTTAACCATTGCTACTGAGATTTTTGTGCGAATTGTATTGTCTTCTTACAGTTAAGAGTTAGTCCTTTCTTCTTGCTTTCATTTCCCATGAGTTCTGTCAATTTTCCTGCTGCCTCAGTAATTAATAGAGTATCATTTGTGTACTACTGTGTATTATTACTCTGTCTGCCATATGAAAAAAAATCCTGGTAGGTTGTCTCACTTTATTATTCTTTTCTATATTCCGTGGCTCTTCAGGATATTGAGCGATCTTGTCTCTTCACAATTCCATGTCCTCGGTAGATCTTACTAATATTTGTCTTATTGCTATACCGCATAAACATGTTCTGCCAACTATGTAAACTTTTCTCTGTCTCTCTTGCCTTCAATCTGTCCTACTAGTGACAAATTTCCCAGCCCCTTTTTCGTCATTATATGCCGCGGAAATTTCAACTTTCTTTCTGTTACCTATAAGTGTCCTTTTTGCTGCCATTTTCTCAGGGAACATCGTCGTTGCTAACATGTTCAATCGTGGTATTCTCAGGATCCTTCTATAGAAACACATTTATATTGCCTCAAGACTTCTTCATCTGTGAGAAGATTGACTAGCATTTACTGCCATATATACTTCAGTACCCTTTTCTTTGTTTCTAACTAAATTTTTCTGTTCCTTAATATTTTGCTTAACATTTTGAAAGCATTTTGTCGCGGTCCCAATAAGACTTCGGATTTAAGTAAATCTGTCGAGAAAACGTGTCCACTTCTTTTTATATATTCTCTTAAATTTTTATCGATCCATATGCATTCATTTTATTCCCAATAGTAGTCTGTTCGATTTTTAATGGGTTCCTGTGACCTTGTGTCAAACTATGCTGAGCTTATAAAATATTTAGGGCAATAATTACTGAAATAGTTTTCTTGAATGGTTTGCTACTGAGAAACGAGTTCGATTCTCACGTGTAACTCCGAATTTTTGATAGTGTGCTTAAATTAAGGTAACCTTAGTAAATGATCACACTATAATCATCTTACTTGGACTTCAAATAAATATTGCCAAGCAACATTCTTTCTACTAGAGAAGCCATAGATATTAGCTGCTGCCATGACACAAATAGAATTTCTTAGATCAAGGAACAAACAGACAGAAATATTCAATCAAATTTTGTAATAGATTTTCCGTCAGAAAAACAACTATAACAACCACATTCCCATTATTACGTAATCAGGCCCCGTGACGAGGCTCTGGAAAAAAGCATTAACTGACTTCTAATAGAGCTCCATAAAAAATCGTAACATTTGTCTGCCTAGACATGTGTACCTTAATATAGCCATGAATACCGTTCTTGTAGGATAATGTTATGCAGTCCTGACTAAAATATTCATCTAATACAAAGCCCAAGAGCCAGTCAAGGTAGAGGACAAGTGAATGGCGCTTTTGTAAGGACGTAAAAGAAAATGAGGGAAAATTAAGAGATAAGGATTGACCCTAGACTTGAAAAGGTTAATATTGCTATGATCGAGGAAGAATACCCGTGGAAAATAATTAATCACCCATAAAGCCGCGTAGACGCTTTTGAATATTGTCTCGGCTAGAAAGTAATGATTTGGTAGCTAATAATTTATTTTCTCTTTCATAAACCATAGCCAGTGCCACAAATAAAAAGACTTTCCGAGTAGGCTCCAAAACTCAGAATTAGAGATAGAGCAGTGACTTACTGTAGCTGTTGCATGAGAAAATACCATTACCAGATCAAAGTGAAATTCGAAACGGTTTTCAAATTATGTAGGTATGTTTAGTACATATGACTGATTCAATTAGTTCTAGTTTTATAATTATTGTTTTGGGACTACATATTGAACCTGGATAAATTAGTAATTATATATTTGTTATTGTCATTCATTTATACGTCACAAAACATATTGTAAAACATTTTAGGGGAAACTCAGTTGGGAGCGTCAAAACTATATTTGCCACCGAGCACAGAGAACTCCTGTTACGCCATTGTACCCTGTCATTACTTGCTTCATTGAAAACGAGTTTAGGAAGCCAGAAGCATTCTGGGAATGATGACGAATAATGTAAACGCTGTTTTCACATTTTTTTGATAATTTAGCCATTCACACGGCAGGGCGATATATATGTCGATACAAAAAAAAAATCAACTTTTATATTAAAATGGTTTGGTTTTGCTATTTCGATGTGGTGTAATAGTTAACAGACTTGTCTCGGTAAAAAACGACTTTGCAGTAAATTTGAGTCCTACTGAATACTTCATACTTACCTCCTTGTAAATTTCTAAAATGAGTTTTCATTTAAGGAGGGATAAGTTACAGACCAGTAGCAGGGACTTACCTCGGCGACCCAAAAGGGCCAGTGTCGCGTGTATGTTTTGCAAGGGAGTGTGGAGACGGCGAATCGACGAGATTCGGACGGACGGCGAATCGGACAGCACTTCGTGGTGATAGAGGTGGTTGTGTCAATTGTAGCCATTTTTATTGGCATGTTCTGGGCGCTCATTGGTTGCGTGTTGGCTGGGTCAGGCGTATAAAGACATGGTATACTCATTTAAGGGATGTTCAACTTTTCGTTCGGGACGGTAAGTCGTGTATTGGAGATCGAGAAGAGATGTGTGGATTTCTTTTGCCTAGTGAACATATTGGACTCGTACTACCTTTCTTTTTCTGTGCGTGCTTCCAACCATTTTTTCCAACAAGACCGCATAGCCATATGCTAAATATCTAGTGTACATGTCTACAGTTTTATCTTATGTTCCAGGCCTTTCCTTGACGCGCCCCACAACAAGTGTTTTTGCATTTGTTGAGATTCTGCTGAGTACATCGGAACGAGACATTTTCAGTATCTGCTCGTATTTTATCGATATTTCATTTTAGCGTTTCTTTGACGGAATAAATCCAAACTTTTAACAATTCTGCTAACATAAAATTCCGTACAGAAAATGATTCCATAAAAAATAATAAACATTTTAAAAATTGCATTAATCGCCTTCTCTGACAAAAAAAAAGTGTTTATGTATTGTTAAAGGTGCGAAAAGGAACTGCAATTTCAGAAGGAAGCAGAGTTAGAAAACGGTCTTCTGTTTGTCACTTCAAAACTAACAATGACTGCGCATGCGTCTTTTTCATTTTTTTTTTTTTTTTAACAGAAGCGACATATTAGAATTTCCATTTCCTTTGAACACCATCTTTTTGCTACTTGTGTTAATCAACTTTCGAAGATCTCAGTTTTATTTTTATTTCCTGAATCCGATTTTATTAGCTGTCAGGAAGATTTATTAGCAGAGAACAATGTTGTAAATCTGATCCGCGAACGTAGAATTAGAGTAAAGTTCGATCAGATATGTTGACGAACACAAAGAATATGTCAAATTGTAAATGATTTAAATTCGTTTAAGGTGACCAAAGAGATTTAACAAGTCTAAAGTTGTGTTGTGTCGATAGCAGACACAGAAACTCCTAGCGAAAGTATTATATGAAAGCGAGAAGAAAGGACTAAATATCAAATGTAAGAAGATAGAACGTATGGTTGTCAGACAAAAAGAAGAACGCTATAGGCGAATTACAGATTGGAGAACCAAACTGAAGCAAGTATAATAATTTAAATATCTAGAAAATGTTTTAACAGAAAACGACACTGAATCGGAAAGCGCATTGGGATAATGGCGTAACAAGACTTCATTGTGCACGGGCGCATATAAAATTTTGACGCTCTCATCTGGGTTACCCCTAAAATGTTTTACTAAATGATTTGCGACTTATAACCCTCTGAATGACAATAACAAAGAAACAATTAAAAATTTACCCAGGTTGAAAATGTAGTCCCAATACAATAATTATAAAACTGGAACTAATTGAATCAGTCATATGTACTAAATATACCTACATAATTTGAAAACCGTTTCGAATTTCACTTTGATCTGGTAATGGTATTTTCTCATGTAACAGCTACAGTAAGTCACTGCTCTATCTCTAATTCTGAGTTTTGGAGCCTACTCGGAAAGTCTTTTTATTTGTGGCACTGTCTGTGGTTTATGAAAGAGATAAATATATTATTAGCTACCAAATCATTACTTTCTAGCCTAGACAATATTCAAAAGCGTCTACGCGGCCTTATGGGCGATTAATTATTTTCCACCTTTCAGCCCCATACCTTCGGCCTTGTGCCACAAATAGGCTACGCTTAGAAAATCACCTTAATTCCTGTTCTTTTATTGTTTTCCCTGTAATAATGAATTTTATATTTCTCATATTCTTTCACAGTTGCATCTTTGTGGCTTTATTTCCTTGCCTAGGGTGAAATGATTAAAAAAATTTAGTAGACCCCGTGAGGGCAGTACTTACGAAATTCATGCTCATTACAGTTTTGTGGCACAATGCTAACAGCGTGTAGCTCCAAATGGCAATAAACTTCCCTACAGTAATATTGATCTAATAACCACATTCCTAGAGTTAGTTAGGAACCAGAGCCTATTAATAATGTGTATCTCTTTGTGAGCACTGCGCACAACATGCTTCTGATATATATTTCTCCTAGGCTGGATGCCAACCATGGTTAAAGAACTCAGACTTCAGTAGTTGGTGGGGTGGGGAGAAAATTTCCGAAATGTATTTGTTTGAAATTGAACGCAATGACATCGAATAGAATTTGAACATGGTATGCAGATCTCATTTTCTGCGCTGATAACCACTACGCTACGAGCAGTCCCATCAACGTATACAGTCCACCAATACTTGCTTTTCAAAATGTTGCTATCTCAGATTTAAATATATTGTTATAATATAGTGACTAAAATATAAGATGACATGATAAAAATCACCGACTATAAAAGTGCTAGCGGTCAAACTTCCAAACAAAAGATACCTGAGTCAACAGAAATATGGTTCTACAGAAGGATGATGAGAATACCATGGACCGAGCATGCGAGCAAGGACAAAGTTTCAGAGTAACTGGAAAGAAAAAGGACACATACTTAACATCAGAAAGAGAGAATTGAAATTTCTAGGGCTTACAATAAGGAAAGAAGGCTTGGAAATTTGATACTCAGAGGAGATATTGAAGGCAAGGGGGACAGAAGTAAACGACGCATTGCCTAGAAAGTTTATTAAAATTGTCGTCAGGACAAGATTTAGATTGATCGAGCCTTTGCTGCTTTCTCTTTTTTTAAGCATCTCACTACAAGCAAGGTGGGAGTTCCACTAGCACTGAATGGGTTACAGAGAGCGAAAGTACGAGTAAAGAATGGGGGTTGAGGAAAGGATAAAGAGAAGGACGGCAATCAAGATCAAGACGTTAGAAGATGTCGATTGATATTACATTTGAATATTAGAAGATTATAGTTATCAGGGAAGCAAGTAAGAGGGAGTTCCAGTTTAGAGAAGCTGTTGGAGTAGAAGAGGCGATTACCTTTAACTGTTTCGACAGTGAAAGGGTGGGACCGAGATGCAAATCTAGTAGCACACTTGAATTCATATAGTCGGGACACCAGTGAAAATAGCTCGTCAGTGTAGTCGACATGAAAAAAATTGTAGAAAAGTCAGAGGGAACTCACATCACGTCTGTGAGAAAATGACTGGTGTCGAGATGCCAGGTCAGGACATACCACATTGCATATCCGTCTTTGTATTTCGTCGAGAAGCTCGAGATGAACATCGGCGTCACCAGACCATACAACAGTATTCAATGCAAGGGCCAATGGTAGATATTAGTTTGGTGCAAAAATAATGACGTAATAATGTCGTTTTTTGACGTTAAAAAATACGTCAAAAAACGACATTATTACGTCATTATTTTTGCACCAACCTAATATGTAGGATGGACTCAGATGAGAAAAACTTTCTGGCGCGACAGAGACTTTCCTTGCGGTAGATAAAGCTATTGATCCAAATGTAGTTGAACCACCTCAGGTATTTTAGAATGTAATTATTTTTTGAGATAACAATGGTTTAGGGATACAAGTCATACTAATTAACCCATAGCTAGGGGGGTAAAAGGTGGCTTCATACCTTTCCTAAGAGTATTTGCACGAAAGTGAATATAAAGAACCTAACGGGAATTGGAACTTAGCTCTCGGATAATCGATTTCGAGCGATAATATAATCCGAATATCCAAACTTACAGCACTTGGTATTCCAAAGTGGTCATCATCAAGATATTGACCGGGCTTGATGTTGCTTAACTTCCGTGATCGTACCAGAATCGTTATTTCACCGTGACTTGGCTGTATGAACAAAACATGGTTTAAGAGAGATCAAAAACCTATAAAGAATTGAAAAGGACAGGAAATTGTCGAGAGCCATGAACGTCTATGTCCTGAATGGATACGGCACATGGAATAATAAGCGGTCAAATGCAAAACAGATAAAATTGTTGATAATACATGTAAATGAAGGAAATATTACACAAATATTTTTTATACAGTAATTTTAGTGTCATCTTTGATGGCATCATCTGATACAGACAGATTTATCTGTATATTATTTTCATTCCTGTCTACGTATAGCATTTTGTATATAAATAAACCAATTCACGTGAAGGCGTGTGCTTTTTAATCTTTGTCGTTTCTTGAAAAAACATAAGAAAAAATTCTGACAAGCAATTTGAAAGCTGCAAGACTTTTTATTCGGTTCTAAATTTAATCAGAGAGAAGAGATACAACAATGGCGGCAGGCGGCAGACATCGATTATACCCAAATCTCTACTTAGGAAAAAAAATGTCGGAAAAAAGTAGCAGTCAATTGTAGAAAGCGGTAGGAACAGCAAACATTAGAGGATACTTTTCCTCTGACACTAGTAATTGAGAAAATCACTTTCCTCCCTGTCTTCCAGTAAAGAATGATAGACGATTCGAAAATAGAGAAAGATGAACGTCTGGAGGTGACAGAAATCAACAAATAATTTTAAAAAGAAAGAAAAATACAAAATGGACTCCCCGGAATTGATGTTCGATGACAATGCAAAACTATTAAAGAAAAAATAAATCAACTGTAAATTGTCACACAAAAATTTACTGGATAACTTTGAATAACAGGAAGACAAGAGATTGAAGATTAGTTAAGGGAAAATAGCCTCATTTTCATTATTTATACACGGTGTTTTTTGTTTTTTTTTCTTCGAGGGTTATCTGGTGGAACTTTTACATGAGATTTTCTGTTACTAATTCTAATGGTAATATTAACAATTTCCTTACAAGGAAACATTTGGCACTCAGTGACAGAGTAGCCAGTACTGTTTTCGTTTGAAATGCTCAAAATCATTCTCCTAAAACAATTTTTTTATGAAAATAGCTTTCTCAAGTCCAGTATCTTCTACCGCTCTTTCCAGTATTGATGGCGGGTTTCCTTAACCGTTTTTTGAAGAAGTGCCGAATGCCAAAATCTTAATTATGTCCTTATGCTCTGTGCCACTTATATATGATAGCCATTTTAACTGTTGCTACTGTTGAAAGTCCGCATGTGATATAATTTATTTTATTTGGTACAATTCTTTGCTTGCAATTCTGTAGCACCAGTCCACAGTATTCAAAGAATGGTGGTTTTGACAACACCCTCAGTTTTCACTCGCTAAAAGTCATTTGTAGCCATTGATTTTAGAAAGAGGTTATGTACATTTGACGGTTTCGATATATCGGAATGACATCCATCTGAGTGTTTCGATCTGACGAGATTGTTTAAGAATATGATGAATTTTTAGCTTGATGTTTTGGTTTTATAGCAATTTGCGGTATTGGGAGAAACTATCTTTGGCGCAACCTATTCTATGTTCGATTTCCTCTTATACTTAATGTGATATAACTGATCCATAAATTTGACGTGTTTAGTATTTCCTAACTCCACATCTTGAATTTTTATGATGGATTCAGTGTAGGTGCCATCATTGCTTCCATTCCAATTCCAGATCATAGTTTCCATTCTGGAATAATTACGCTATGAACATACGAAGAATGGGATTTCTTGCAAATATGCTGGGAATTTTTGCATCAGCCTATATATGATCGAGAAAGAAAACGTCTTGTGAAAAGAAATGAAACATGAAAATATGCATGGAAAAAAATAGACTAAAATTATCATGACACAACCTATTAAACCTGGCTAAAATCTTTTAACTTGCATTTTATGCTCCTCACGTACGTCTTGGTTTTTCGCTACTTTTGGAAAGATGAACACTTTTTAACACAAAGGAAGCTGAGCTTTGCAAATTCGGAGTAGGAGTTAATAGCAAACCCCAATTAGCCATAATGATTGCTCGATTTAATATTAAGTATGGTCCTTAATTTGTGAACATTCAAAAACGGCATGAAAATGGCAAAGAAATTTGATAGCAATCCTGAGGAGCGGATAATGACAGCCATTTAGGTCGATCCAGTATTCAAAGCCTTAAGGAGCAGCAGAAGACAACTGCTTATGACGTCAGCCCCTTATCAATTCATTGGACAGCTTCAGATTTGTGGTTTCCATGGTGAATGAATTCTGTATTTAATTCTCTTGTTCACGTTACATTCTGTCTTTTTGATAATTCCCCAATCCTCATCAATTTTGCTCAATGAAATTTAATCATTTTCCTTGAAATTTTCCATCTCTCACTCATTTTGTTTCGTTTATTATATTTTATTTTGACGATGTTAATGTCAATGTCGCCATTTTTTTCCGAAAAGGAGAGAACGGTGTCGTTTATGTTATTCTAATATTAATTTGAAGCTCTACATTTGGTCTTCACGTTGCAAGGTCTTACTTTTCTTTAAATATAAAGCGAAAATATTTTTATTAAATTTTCTGACTGTTTATATCTTTTCATAACATACTGGTATTATTTCAAGACTTGAACCATTTTATAGGAAGTTTATGGCATAATACAGTATTATGCACTTTTATTTATTTATTTTTTTTTTACATGTTTCATTCAGAGAAAAATCAAGACGAAACCATTTAAATTAAATTGAAGAGCGAAAAGAAAATGCTTGGAAATAAAAGAAAACACATTGAATAAATACGAAGGAAAAACAAGATGAATAGAACTCATTTAAGTGTAAGTTTTCCAAGCGTTTGGCCTTCGCGATGAAATTCTAAAATTGAAATTGAAATCAGAGACGGGAAAATAATTTAAAGTATGTTGATTGAATAACTAAGTAAATAAATAACAACAGGTGAAAGAAAGAAAAGTTAGCGAGAGAAAATATCTGAAACGAGATAATAAAAAAAAAGAAAACAAAACGACAAAGGAAGTAATAGAACTGAAAAAAGAAAGAAAGAAAAAGAATAAATAACAAAAAAAGAAAAAGAAAGAAAGAAAAGAAAAAGAAAGAAGGAATGCTAATAATAAAAACAAAGGAAAATTTAATAAAATTAAAGAAAGAAAGAATAACTGGTGAGGAATGAGGACATTTACTGTTAATCGGAGAGAAATTACGCAAAAGACAGAATAAAATGGCTTTAAAAATGGAAGACAAAAACAGTTAAAAAGGAACAATAAAGAAAGATATTGTTAAGAAAAAGAAAAAAAATAACGAGTTGAAAAAAAAGGATAAGAATGAAATGTTTACAAAATGACAGATGGAAAAAAGAAAAAGAAATGGTTAAAAACTAAAGAAAAGAAAAAAAGAAAAGAAAAAAAGAAAAGAAAAGAAAAAAGAAAAGAGAAAAGAAAAGAAAAGAGAAAAGAAAAGAAGAGAAGAAAAAAAAGAAAAAAAGAAAAAAAGAGAAGAAAAAAAGAGAAGAAAAAAAGAGAAGAAAAAAAGAGAAGAAAAAAAAGAGAAGAAAAAAAAGAGAAGAAAAAAGAGAAGAAAAAAAAGAGAAGAAAAAAAGAGAAGAAAAAAGAGAAGAAAAAAAGAGAAGAAAAAAAGAGAAGAAAAAAAAGAGAAGAAAAAAGAGAAGAAAAAAAGAGAAGAAAAAAAGAGAAGAAAAAAAGAGAAGAAAAAAAGAAGAAAGAAAAAAGAAGAAAGAAAAAAGAAGAAAGAAAAAAGAAGAAAAAAAAAAAAGAAGACGAAAAAGAAGACGAAAAAGAAGAAAAAGAAAAAAGAAAAGAAAAAGAAAAAAGAAAAAAGAAAAAAGAAAAAAGAAAAAGAAGAAAGAAAAAAGAAAAAGAAAAAAGAAAAAAGAAAAAAGAAAAGAAAAAGAAAAAAGAAAAGAAAAAAAGAAAAAAGAAAAAGAAAAAAGAAAAAAGAAAAGAAAAAAAGAAAAAGAAAAAAGAAAAAAGAAGAAAGAAAAAAGAAGAAAGAAAAAAGAAGAAAGAAAAAAGAAGAAAGAAAAAAGAAGAAAGAAAAAAGAAGAAAGAAAAAAGAAGAAAGAAAAAAGAAGAAAGAAAAAAGAAGAAAGAAAAAAGAAGAAAGAAAAAAGAAGAAAGAAAAAAGAAGAAAGAAAAAAGAAGAAAGAAAAAAGAAGAAAGAAAAAAGAAGAAAGAAAAAAGAAGAAAGAAAAAAGAAGAAAGAAAAAAGAAAGAAAGAAAAAAGAAGAAAGAAAATGAAAAAGAAAGAAAAAGAAAGAAAAAAGAAAAAGAAAGAAAAGAAAGAAAAAAGAAAAGAAAGAAAAAAGAAAAAAAGAGAAAATAGAAAGAAAAAAGTGGTTAAAAAAGAAAGAAAGAATGAAATGTTTCAAAAAGGAAAGAACGAAATTTTTAAAAAGCAGAAAGCTTAAGAAGAAAGAAAGAACGGATGAAGAGGAAATGTTCAGACAAAGAAAAAAAAAAAAAAAGATGAAAAGTGAAATTTTTAAAGAAAAAGAAATTTGGATTTGTTTCACGAAGAAATAATAATGTCAAAACGAACCCGTGATGTGAAAATTATAGTAAACGGGAACGAATTAATGTGTCCAACGACATAAAATACTTTATGCGAAAGGCTTTCCAAAAAAACAGGACGATTAAATATGGACATTCATTTAAATGAGTGAGTGAGTGAGTGAGTGAGTGAGTGAGATGCATATTTGATGGACGAAATTGAAAACAGTAAGGGAGCTGATGGCAAAATGTACGAAAGACGTCTCTGACTGATTTTTTTTGTTTTATTTTTTTTTGTTTAGTTTTTTTTTTTTTTTTTTTTTTTTAATAAAGCACAAAATGGGTGAAGCTTATCCTGTAAAAGAAAATGAGAACGAAGTTAAAAGATGATTTAGGATATTTACCTCCCTTTAAAGGAAGAAATGATCTGTTTGCAGAAAATGAGGAATGATGGGAAAACAAAAACTATATGAAAGAAAGAGGTTTCGAATTTATAGAATGAATAAAAGATAAATTGAGCTGGTGGCATTTTGGTGTGAGAGGAAAAAAATGTAGGAAGGAACAGAGATGGAAAACATTAAAACGAAACAGAAAAATGACAAGGCTGAAGTCAAATTTATTCATTTTGAAAAGATTCCACTTACAAACAGCGACACTTAAAAACATGTGGCTCGACAAGTTTGCAATACAATATCTGATGTCTTAATTCAAATATTCTGCAGTTTTGAGATATATATATATATTACCCTTGTTTTCTTCTCTTCGTTCTTCTTCTCCTCATCATTTTCTATTACAACTGATGCCATGCGTTTGTTTACTTGTTTAAAAAAAATAATATAGCCATAAACAGTAGTTAAAAATAAATAAAATAATGAGTTAAGAGGTAATTTGAAAAAGATCCCCTGAGGATATTGTAAGTTTGAAACCAAGGTAGCCAATTCAACTGATCTCTTGATTTTTAAGTATATATATATATATATATATATATATATATATATATCCTAATAACCTCAATGGTTACTATGAACTCAGGCAAAATGCAATCGTCAGAAACATGTTATTACACACATCTAGCAGATTGTCTTGCTATTACCAGTATTCAGTGAACTATATATATATATATATATATATATATATATATATGTGTGTGTGTGTGTGTGTGTGTGTGTGTGTGTGTGTGTGTGTGTGTGTGTATATATATATATATATATATGTATGTATGTATGTATGTATGTATGTATGTGTGTACAATATATATATATATATATATATGTCGATTTACATTACATTTAAATAGTTGGAGATTGTAGCTATCAGGGAAACAGGAAAAGGGGGGGAGTTCTGCAGACGAGAGGTGCGAGTCATGAAGCTATTGGAGTAGACGAGACGGCTACATTTAACTGTTTCGACAGTGAAAGGGTGAGAGCGAGATGCCAGCCTAGTAGAACGCTTAAATTCTTGAAGTCTGGGTACCAGCGAGAGCCGCTCATCGGAGAATTTACCGTGAAAGTATTTTTTAAAAAAGACAGAGGAGGGCGAGGGCACATCTGTGAGAGATCAACTGCAGACCAGATGCCAGATCAGGGCCAATTACATTGCATATCCGTCTTTGCATTTTATCAAGGACCTTGAGACAAACAGAAGGGGCTACAGACCATATATGGCAGCAATACTCCATGCAATGGTAAACTGTTGGTTTGTAGATTTTATGGATCGACTCCGGCGAGAAAAATCTCCTGGCCCGACACAGGGAGCCAACTTTCATTGCGGTGGACGAATCTATTGACTCAATGTAGTTGTTCCATCTCAATTCCTGCCCCAGTTCACAACCGATTGGAGGTCATTTTCGAGACGAACGGTCAGGTCAGTTTTGTCAACGACACTAAATTTGTTTTTGAGGCAGAGGTAAATTGTAATGTCGTCCGTGTAGATGCCTACTGGGAATCTATGGCAACAGGAAGATCGTTAAAAATAAGGAACAGAGTAGGGCCTAGGATGAAGCCTTGGGGAACACATGGAGGAGAATCCATTGAGAATGACCTTCAATTCACGGATTGACAAGAATGATTCTATTAAGTCAAACAATCGACCTGAAATTCCGTTATTATGAAGGGCTTGGTAAACAAATTCAGTGATGGTCGTAAGCATATCAGCTGTAGAACGGGCAAAACGGGAAAACATATTGGTTATTGGAGAGCATATCATGGGATGTGAGGTGCTTAACCACTTCAGTGTTGATTAAAGTATCGAATACTTTGCCGAAGAGAGATATGAGACTGATAGGACGGTAATTAGAAGAGTCACCAGAGTTCTTAAAGACAGGAGCAATGGATGAGGACTTCCAACAGTCTGGAAAACAAGATTCATTGAGGCAGTAGTTATATAATTTGGAGAGGGCAGGGGCCAGTTCAGGCGCACATTTCTTCAGGACAATGGCTGGTATCCCATCTCCACCACCAGCCTTGTGGGGGTCTAAATTAGAGATAATGTCCAATACCGATGACTGGGTAATGTGCAGCTCGCCTCAGTTCTAAGAGGGAAATCGGGTGTGGATACACCGGAAGAGTCGAGCGTTGAATTGAATGAGAATTTCCGAGTAAAGCATTCAGCCTTGTCGACAGAAGAGGTCAGAACCTCGAACTGGTTGAACAAAGGAGGAATAGAGCGTTTGCTATTGTTAAGTACGCTCTTGCAGAGACGCCAATAATCCTTGAAGCCAAATTTGCGAGATGCAATACGTTATTTCATCCGAGCAACAAATGGTGACTTTGCTTCATTAAGGACACGCTTACACTCGTTACGTGCAGAGGGTCTATTGCAGTCAAACATGTCACAACGATATAGGTGGTAGAAGTGGTTTCTACAGGCAATGGCAGCTGAGCAAACAGGGGAGAACCATTGGGAGGAGCGCGATTTGACCTTATATTTCCTTGAGGGGATGAAATCCTCGATTCCAACTTTAACCCAGGAAGAGACCTCGGAAGCATATTCTTGAACGGGGAGAGTAAACAACGTCCCAGGGGACATCGCGAAAGAAATTTCGGAACGATTCCCAGTCTGCTCGTTGATAGCAAAACGAGGTTCTAGTGGCATGAAGTTCTTTGCAGAGGGGTGGAGTTGAAGGAGGTGTTGATAGACACTACAGCATGATCAGAATTGTCAATTGGGCAGAGCTGCGTGGCGCTACAGGACTCGGGGATGGAGGTTAAAGATCGAGAAGAGAAGCCTGTCCTATTTGTAAGTAAAATGTGTGGGGAAGTCGACTATTTGCGTCAGGGATTGAGAAATTGAAAAATTAAGGGTTTGAATACCTGCAGTTGTAGCCTTTTTCCATGCAAAATGATAATATTTTTGAATGAGAGGCAAGATTCGAAACCACATTCAAAAATAGCCGAAAGAAATCACCCTCCTAAGCTATTTATTTTCTTTTTGATACTGTAGCAAAAGATCATTTGCCTATTAACGATAGAAGTATGGAATTGCTTGAACTCCTGCCAAAAATTTCCAAAGAAACGAGGATGAAGATAATCCAAATTTTCAAAACTATGAGCCAACGAGCAAGGACTAAATATTAGGTTGGTGCAAAAATAATGACGTAATAATGTCGTTTTTTGACTTTAAAAAATACGTCAAAAAACGACAGTATTACGTCATTATTTTTGCACCAACCTAATAACTTGGCAATTCAGGAATCAAGATTTCAGTCTGGAAGAGATTCGTTTCTTTCATGATTTATTAGAATTCAAAACCTCAAGTTGAACACATCTGCATGATCCATCGCTAAAGACTCCTTCAAAGGCTGCAGAAAGTAACCCTCTACCTTAAGTAGCTCTTAGCTCTTGCATTGGGCTAATGATATCCTAAAAGAAAAGATGCCTTAAGTACTTATGAGGAGAGAAAAATATCAGATAAAGACCGGAAAATATGGATGGAACTTTTCCAAATTTTTTTCAAGAGAAACCACAAGTGCATCCTCTTTAAAATAATTAAAGGTGTACATTTCGGAAAGAAACCAGCACGAACCAAAACGCATTTGAGCGCAAATTATGTTGATGAGAAAGCTATGGACTCTCAGATGCAGATGCTTGGACGAAGAGATGAAACTTGTAGACAACTGTCATATAGGACATAAACTAATGAAATCATCCGTCTATATAAATAAGCCGAGTTAAGCGGAGTTGAACAGTGTTATCATTAACTTGTTGACTCTCTGCCTCCGAGTAGAGTGGAACCCTGACAAGGTAATGGTGAAAGGAAGAGTCTCGCCTGGAGAGTTAGCCGCTACCCAACCCCGTTTATAAGAGGAATTCCCCACGTTAAAAAAAACTGGCCTTGTGGGGAGGACTTGGGTAAATACCGAGTTAGCAATGAGTCTTAGCCATACGTTATGAACTCTGCCTCCGGGCAGCTAGGAACCCAGACGTGGCTATATCGAAGGGCAGAGTCTCGTCTGTGTAGGTGGACAAACCCGACCTCCTTATTAAGGGGCCTACGGGGAATTTTTGCCCAGGCCTACGGACTCGGAAAAATCCACGTTAAGCCGGTCCTATGCCACAACCCGCTCTGTGGGAAACTTAGGGATATACAGAGTTAGCATTAGGCTTATCGCTAAGTGCACCTTCGTATAGTAAATCTTCTATTTCATGACTTACCTACGAGTTTGTCTTCCTTATTTTGTTTCCTTTGTTATCGCGATCATTCTAATAAAAAAGAAATTCATCAGAACTACAATACAGGGAAAAAGAGCCACGTAACAATTATATTTGTGGGGTAAGTGATACAGTGATAGGTAAGTAATAAAGAGCGACTGTTCAAGAAAGTTGATTTTGTTTGCGCCCTTCTTTCTCCTGTTCTTATTTTTTATTGAAAGAATGCCTCCCAAGCCCACTATTTGGTGAGGGCGGTGAATTGGCCGTTGATCCCCACCTCACCGGGTCGATGCTTGGACTTAAGGTAAGCTGTCCATTCACTTGTTATCATGAGGAAGGAAGCGGACAAACACTTGCTGCCCTGTGTGAGTATAATTTCGCTCTACCGAAAACTCATTTTAATCTTTTTTCTCTTTTCTTTAATTCTTTTTTTTTTTTTTTAATCTTTAAATTTTTATTTTAATGTATTTTTTCTCCCCCTACTCGTCAGTGTGTTTGCCAATAGTAACACATTTTGTCCTAATCATTCTCACCTATTCGATGGTTTAGTTAGAAATCCCGTTTCGAAAGAAAAATCAGAAAAAAAAGGGAAAATTGAATGTCTTTGGCTAGATGCGAAAGTGTCTCGTCAGTATTCTCATGATTTAGTGGCCGACTATTCTTGCTTTATAAATTTTCTGAAATTGGAATTGTTTGCGCCGTTCTTTCTCCTGTTGTTCTTAATTTTTATTGAAAGAATGCCTCCCAAGCCCACTATTTGGTGAGGGCGGCGGATTGACCGTTGATCCTCCCTCCAGCGAGTCGATGCTTGGACTTAAGGTAAGGATTAAAATTAACTATAATAGGGACATATACATCCAATTGCGTAAAGACCGTTTATTATTAGGTTGGTGCAAAAGTTGGTTTTGACGTATTTTTAACGTCAAAAACCGTCATTATTTTTGCACCAACCTAATATAAAACCCGGCTGGAGGCAAATTTTTTTTTCTGCCTACAGAGCACCATGCCAGATATCGCGTACAATACAACAAAGTCGGGCTGATGAATTCGCCATATTGAAGAAAACAGATCAGCTCAGAGAAAACACACTGAGTAGGCCCGTAGGCAGATGTTCAAACGTAATGTTACGTGACCTGAGCAAAATCCTTTTTCAGCGA
>OZ010572.1:130936304-130941304 GCA_963932145.1 Acanthosepion lycidas
TGGAACTCGCCTCTCCGATTAAAAAT
Source organism: Acanthosepion lycidas (assembly GCA_963932145.1). NCBI lineage: Eukaryota > Metazoa > Mollusca > Cephalopoda > Sepiida > Sepiidae > Acanthosepion > Acanthosepion lycidas. Next base: position 130,936,331 of record OZ010572.1, read on the forward strand.
TCAGTGTCAATATCCATTACAACACCTGCATATTCAAGTTTACAGAAGCCGGTACCCACAAGTAGTCACTCATTTACGTACTGACTAGACTCAACGTCGCTTAACTTCAATTATCGTACAGGGACCGGTGTTTCAAAGTGATGTATCCGTAAGCCTTTCAAATAAGAGATAAAACGTGAAAGAATAATCCTGCCAAATTTTAAACAATTTGCTATCAATCCACCACCCCGCAGCCATTGACAATTACAAAATAACTCGTTGGGATAGGGTTTACAGTCTTATTAATTTTAAAACTAATGCCTACGTAATCCGTGGTATCACAATGATTTTGTAAGACAACACATTCAAAAAGGCTCATTTTGGTGTAATGGTCAGCATACACATGAGTGTTTAGTAGTTATTTTGATTTTTACCTTGTGCCATTCTTTTGTGTACTGAGCTACAGTTATTAGATAGCAAAATCTATATCTATATATCTCACTTATTATAAAACGCAGATTGTGTGTGTGTGTGTGTGTACGTTTATATATGGGATCGTATTTCCTACATTTTTCAACCGATTTCAACAAAACAGGACTACGTAAAAGTACACGGCGATGTTTCTGACAGCGCCAAAAATTGGAAAAACAATTGTTTTTACACGAAATCAATTTGAAAGCACGGGTAAGGGTATCGCACCCGACCGGAAGTTACTGCCGGCGACTGAAACGTCCGAATGCCGTTAAGTTCCGGTGACTCAGCGTTTTTTTTTTTTGTTTTTTGTTTTTTTTTCAGAGAACGATACACAAAAAGTAAAACAAATGAAACAAACATACACAAATCCTCCTAACTAAAAATAATAAACGGAAACTACTTTAAATACACATGGTATCCAAATGAAACCCATGTGTAAAGTCAAAATGCGGAAGTTAATTTTTAGTCATCAACCAAAAGATATTGTTAACCAGCTTCGATGCCAACAGCAGCTGACATAAATACAGCCGACCCTCGTGGAAAATAAACCTCCACATATTAAGTGTTAATAAAAGCAAAGCATGTTAGATTTATAAAGATTTCCTATCTCTATTTGATCTTAATTCATATATATAAATAAAAACAGATGCAAACTATGCCTGGAAGAAAAAATTAAGTACAAAAATGCAAGCCAGTTATTGAACCAGAATTTATACTTAAATGTCATCATAAAAATAAGTTTATATAGTCTTAAAAATAGACATTTATTTTGCATCAAAAACTGAAAAATATATATTAGGTTTGTAACTATGTAAGTTTATATATATGTATATGTATGTGTGTATTGTATATGTGTGTATCTGTCTATTACTTTTATTACTATTATTATTACTTTATATATATATATATATATATATATATATATATATATATATATATATATATATATTATTACTATTAAATGATGATGTTTAAATGAATAACAACATAGATTGCGTCTGTCTATATTTCTGAGATGAGGTATTATGTACAGTATTTACATTATGCGGACTATTGTCCTCATCTTTGTCGCCATATTTATCACAATGTTTCGGCCGTTGTACGGTCCTTCTTCAGGTGGTTGGAATTTCGAAATGAACCCTTTAAATTGCAATATGAGCACTGGTAAAAATGGTTGCTGAAAACATTAGGTTTATAAGAAGCAGAAATTCATACCCAGATGTCCTCAAGGACACATGGCATAGTGGATAAAGGCGTTGGTTAGATCCAGTGACAGACCCAAAGAGTGTGAGTTCAATACCCGGTTAAGGCAGTGGAAAATTAGCAGGAGATAACTGATAACGTGGCACGTGGAACTAGAACAGTCTACCCCAGTGAGCGAAATAAAGGGTTCAGTTCGAAATTCCAACCACCTGAAGAAGGCCGGAGCGTACAACGGCCGAAACGCTGTGATAAATATGGCGACAAAGATGAGACAGAACACTGTACATAGATTGCATTTCTGTGATTTTTACTGGTTGCGCAGTTAAAGTTTTAGCCATAAAATTTTCCCCTACGTTCCCTTACTGCAATATTCCCCCCAAAAATCTAAAGTAGGATCTGTAATATAATCGGTACTGAATTAGCTTCTTGGCTTCAGCCGCTTTCTCACAGACGTGATGCGGCTTCCCTCTGTCTTTTCTACAAATATTTTCATGGCTACTGCACTGATGAGCACATTTTTCCCTGGTGCCCTGACCACATGAATTTAAGTGTACTACTAGATTGGCATCTAGGTCCCAACTTTTTATTGTTGAAATAGTTAAATGTAACCGGCCTTCTAAGAGTTTCTTTCCTCGCACTTCTCCATATTAGAACTCCATTCCTCTCACTTGCTTCCCTGATAACTACAATTATCAAAAACCTAAATGCAACCTCAGTCACCATGTTTTGTTGCGTTGATACCTGTTCTTTTTTTCTTTTCTTCAATCCTCCCTACACACACGCTTTTGGCTCATTTTCACTTTCCATAACCCCCTGTGTGATAATGGCACTTATGACTTGCTTGGGGGGAAATGCTTAAAAAAAATTGAATATAAAATAATTAGGGTACTGAAAATAGCATCTAACACAATCAAAAGTAAAGCTCTCCCTACCAACAACTATAATAATAAAAAAAGTGGTCAATACAATATATATATATATATATATATATATATATATATATATATATATAAAAGTCAGCATGTGTGTGTAACGAATGTACGGCCGCAATTTTCGACGGATCTGCACCAAAATTTACATGCACATGCCCCAAGTTAGCGAGAAGGCCAAGACTGACTTTGCATTTCCCAGCTCCCATCGATGGTGGAAATAATTGATTTTTTCATGCTTCTACGGCAGTTTTCATGTAGTTTGCGGCCATTTTCTACTGGCCAGAGTAAGAGCCTATAGCTGGCTGCCACGAATAGGCAGGAATGATTCTACTAGCCAGCATGAGAGCCAACAGCTGACTGTCACGACTGTTAATTCGTCACAAGTGGGAAAAATTTAAATCTGCATAGCACTTTACTCCAATTGGCTCATTCGCCTGCTTAAACTCAACGGTGATTCTGATTCCGCAGAACTGGGTTCTGTGTGAAAAAGTATTTGCTGTTAACATTCTTTTTTCATTCGGTTTTTCCAGTTACGAGTCCTTTTTTAAAGCTGATCGTTTTGTGTTCATTTTGTTTAGTTCTTTTTTCGTAACAGATTTAATGTTTAGTATAGAGCTTAACATTATAATAATTTATTTCACCAGAGTCCTTTTAAAGGACGCCGGATCATCAGATAGCACTTCCAAAAATTTCGTTTCATATATATATATATATATATATATATATATATGTATGTGTGTGTGTGTGTGTATGTATGGCTATGTATACTTATAATTTGTTTTAAGTATCTAGTTGTTTTAATCAAAGCACGCCACTTAGCTTTACTTACTGTTGTAACCTAGGGAAGGTTACTGAATAGAATAATCACATGAACGTTGGTTATGAAAGATAATACTTAGGACAAGAACAACACATATACGATTTGTCAGCGGGGCGTAGATGGAGGCAGAGATTTTGACCAACACAGCTGGAGATGAACCTCCAATTGCAAACCAACATACAGTTTTTACTACCGTATTTATGGGTTTGGGGACATACCCATTATCGCCCGTAGGTATGCTACAACTCTTACGTTCTATACTATTAATATATAACAAAAAATCTAAATATTCAGCAAAATAGAGAAAAAAATATAGGGTGCGTAAGGAATTTGAAGACACATTAAAGAAAACAGGAAAAATGATCTCTCCTTACAGAAAACTAAATTCATTGATACAAAGCTTGAAACAGATACAGTAATGGTTGGATATGTTTATTTGATATAATCACGTTCAGCCACAATTAACCACGGGACCGGAAATTTGACAGACACACTTCAGATGATGCGTATTGGTATTGGGCAGAACTCTTTTAATTTCAGCTTTCAAGGAATTATTCGTAATGTAGAAACATTAATTAGACTCCCGTTTAACACCTCCCCATAGGTAATAATTCAAGAGATTTAAGACTGGCGAGTTTGGTGGCCATATGTTTGGTGTGATGTCCTCGTACATATTGGCCATCACAGCTTTGTGAATAAGGTGCAAAGTTCTGCTGAAACATATACGGCCTTCCATATAAGGTCTATCTAGGACAGTTTGCAGCACCTTGGTGTAACTAGCATCATTCAACCGAAGACCCTATTGAAAAAAGTGGCTATTAAGCACCCCTAAAACCATCACTGCAACGTGCAAATTCGTGAGCATAACATGGGGGTATCAGATGGATCCCACCGTTGTTTCTCTGCTTCAGTTTTGATCCTGGTTGAATTTTGTTTCGTCTCGGGGGTAAAAGCCAGCCAGGTTACTTTGGATGCTTCTTCTTGTTTAATAATCGTTTTAATCAGTTCAACCATTGTTCTTGTGTGTATCGACGTGATCTGCCTTTCATCACGTATGACTTGTGCAGAAGGTCCCCAAGCACCATATTAAAGGATTCTGCCGTCGAACACCGGCAGATCTCAGATACAAATTGCGAGGTCATGATACTGCCCGGGCGTTGTGAATGTTTCTGCGCTTCACTAAGGAGCTACATCCCTGATGAAGGCTTCCAACTCTTTATAAGCATTGTGCGCAAACGACCTGCCAACTTCCAAAATACGTTCAATCTCGACATCGCTGTTATTTGCGTGTATCGCAAAAATTACAGCATGTCGTCTCATCTAATGCATTAGCTGATAGTGTGCAATTGACGCTCTGAAAAAATAAAAGCACATCAATTGATTATCACATAATTGGAGGCACACTACAACATAGCCCCAAATACATTACGCTCCCTGTATTTCTGTACTTTGTTGTAAATCAGGAAAATTAATCATCAAGAATTCTTTCAAGCGTTATTGATGAAAACAACTTTTATGTATTATATAAATTAATTTCAATAATTTTACTGTAAAATGAATTGAAAT
>OZ010572.1:130946304-130948804 GCA_963932145.1 Acanthosepion lycidas
ATATAGATAAATAAATATATATATATATATATAGATAAATAAATATATATATATATATATAGATAAATAAATATATATATATATATATAGATAAATAAATATATATATATATATATAGATAAATAAATATATATATATATATATAGATAAATAAATATATATATATATATATAGATAAATAAATATATATATATATATATAGATAAATAAATATATATATATATATATATATATATAGATAAATAAATATATATATATATATAGATAAATAACATATATATCTATATATATAATATATATATATATATATATATATATATATGTATCCATTGTTATGTGTGTGTGTGTGTTACGTTAAACGTCATTTTTAGTGGATGCCGGTATTCGAGTAGACACAGTGTTTATTTCGTCAATGGGCAAACATAAAAGATATATATATATATATATATATATATATTATATATTATATATATATATATATATATTATATATTATATATTATATATATATATACCCTCCAAAAGTTTGTATCCGTTATTATTTAACACATTAAAAAAAAAAAAAAATTTCTATTCGCATTATATTTTTTCGTCTGGGGTGCTACCTGAATTTTACCAAAAACAAAATCATTTCCACGCCTGAAGATGACCGAATGTGTAGTTGAAATTACTTGCGTATTAAGGAAAGACCTTATATAGCTTATAATTTTTTAATTCAAGAATCATAATATTCATTGAATGATTGGTAGGTTAATGCATCTTTAAAATTTTGTTAGCGATGGGATTTTGCCATTTTATATCAACTTTACTAATCGACTTTTGTATGAATGATTAATTGCAATATATATATATAGATAAATATATATATATATATATATATAGATATATATATATATATATATATATATATAGATAAATATATATATATATATATATATATATATATATATAGATAAATATATATATATATATATATATATATAGATAAATATATATATATATATATAGATAAATATATATATATATATATAGATAAATATATATATATATATATATATATATATATATATATATATATATATATATATATAGATAAATATATATATATATAGATATATATAGATAAATATATATATATATAGATAAATATATATATATATATATATATATAGATAAATATATATATATATATATATATAGATAAATATATATATATATATATATAGATAAATATATATATATATATATATAGATAAATATATATATATATATATAGATAAATATATATATATATATATAGATAAATATATATATATATATAGATAAATATATATATATATATATATATAGATAAATATATATATATATATATATAGATAAATATATATATATATTATATATATAGATAAATATATATATATATATATAGATAAATATATATAGATAGATAAATATATAGATAAATAAATATATATATATATAGATAAATATATATATATAGATAAATATATATATATATATATATATATAGATAAATATATATATATATATATAGATAAATATATATATATATATAGATAAATATATATATATAGATAGATAAATATATATATATATAGATAGATAAATATATATATATATAGATAGATAAATATATATATATATATAGATAAATATATATATATATATAGATAAATATATATATATATATAGATAAATATATATATATATATAGATAAATATATATATATATAGATAAATAAATAAATATATATATATAGATAAATAAATAAATATATATATATATATATAGATAAATATATATATATAGATATATATATGATAAATATATATATATATATATAGATAAATAAATATATATATATATATATAGATAAATAAATATAATATATATATATAGATAAATAAATATATATATATATATATAGATAAATAAATATATATATATATATATAGATAAATAAATATATAATATATATATATATAGATAAATAAATATATATATATATATATAGATAAATAAATATATATATATATATATAGATAAATAAATATATATATATATATAGAAAAATAAATATATATATATATATAGATAAATAAATATATATATATATATATAGATAAATAAATATATATATATATATATAGATAAATATATATATATATATATAGATAAATAAATATATATATATATATATAGATAAATATATATATATATATATATAGATAAATAAATATATATATATATATATAGATAAATATATATATATATATATATAGATAAATAAATATATATATATATATATATATAGATAAATAAATATATATATATATATATAGATAAATAAATATATATATATATATATATAGATAAATATATATATATATATATATAGATAAATAAATATATATATATATATATATAGATAAATAAATATATATATATATATATATAGATAAATAAATATATATATATA